>VXBR01009399.1:61012-95322 GCA_013400215.1 Cisticola juncidis | reverse complement strand
TATATATAAATCCACATTATTTAAGAACATAAATATTAGGAGCAAGCCCAGTGCAGGGCAGCAAGGATCATTTGACCACTCTGTGAGCATGAGCAGCAGCTTGGAAGAGTAAATTGTAAAATAAATAAATTAACACACACATTTCTTTGGTGTCCCCCTTTCTCTGCCAGAGATTCCTAAAGCTGCATCTTTACAATCCACCCCAAAACCTAACAGTGCAGTTACCACCAGTGTCTCTGCCCTGACGGAATCTCGGGCTTTGGGAAAGGCCTCCAAGATGAGTCCCAGCTGCTGCCAACCTGTGACACCCCCAGGTGCCACCTCAGGCCTGACTCTCCCCCTGCCCTGGGCAGCCTGACCACATTTTCCATGAAGGACTTTTCCCCCATATCCATTGGAAATCTCCCTTGGAGCGACCTGAGGCTGCTGCCCCTTGTCCCCTGGGAGCAGAGCCTGACCCCCACCTCCAGCCCAGTTTGAATCCCAGCCCAGCCAAGCTTTGAGAATCCCATGGCTGTGGGCAGAGACTCTGAGTGCAGCTTTCATGGACAGCCCCAGACAGCACACAGTGGGCAGCACGCATCATTCAGGATTTCACTTTTATTTATTTTTTGCCTTCTGGATCACCAACACTCTCACTGAAACCACTGGGATTCCACCTCCACCCCCATGACGGTAGCACACAATCTCCCAACTTGTTCAAACGTGAAGAGGAAAAACAAACAAACAAACAAAAAATCCCCAGCAAGATTCCTCAGGATGGACAAAAACCTTCAGTGCGAGAGGGTGGCAAAGAACCAGGGAGTGGCAGCTCTGGCTCCCAGGAGCCAGACCGGAAAGGAGACCTACAAAGGGGAAAAAAAAATGGGCTAAAAAATATTTAGCAATCCTTCCTCTACCCAGAGAGCAGGGAGATAAGGAAAAAATAGTCATCTGCTTACACACAGGGTATATATTTTTACACACACTTGGACACACATCTAGATATAGTACATGTAAAAATATATGCTATACATCTGCCCACCCCCGCGGCGGCGTGGGCCGGATCCGTGTGTAGGAATTACTATACAGGTACTACTAAGTGTATATGTGCATATGTACACCCCCTCCTCCTGGACACCCTGACCCCACAGCCCCCGCTGCAGCAGCTCCGCTCTCCACCAGCCAGCCGAGGAAAATGGTGTCAGAAGAGGAAGAGGAGGGAAATCAAAGTGATGCGGCTCGTGCTCCGCAGTCCTTCAGCTCCGCTCCTGGGCCCGAAGTGGGGTCCGGCTCTCGGGAATCCCCTGCGCCAGATTTATTGCACATTTTGCTTCTGGGCTGCATTTCAACCCCACATTCCACAGCCCTGACATCCTCTCCCTCCAACAAACCGAGGATATGGCCCCCTGTGCCCGTCCTCCCCCACCCCAAGAACACAAAGCCCAGGAGGCTGCTGGCTGGACAGGGCAGCAGGAATGACACACCACAGGTGCTCTCTGCGGGGACAGGGACACGGGAACCGAAACCATGCAAAGGGTGGGAGAATGGGAGCCGAGAAGGGAAAAATAAAGGATGAGAAGGGCAGAACAGATCTGAGGAGGAGGAAGAACACAGCATGGCAAGTGCTCAAGCCTTCGTGTTTTCTTGTCCTCTTCTTGTAAACAAGCTAATAATTCTCATGAGATAGAACAAGTAAAAAGACTGAAGTTCCAAGTCGAGGGGCTGGAGTTCCCAGGAGTCTGTCCAGTTCATTCAGCAATACCACAGCTGGGGAGAAAACGAGGGGCATTTTTTCATTTTAAATTTTTTTTTGTTTGTATTTTTTTTGTTAAAATCTTCATTACTTAAAGCTGAGAGAGAAAAAAGCCAGCTCAGGAGCCCTTTTCAAGGATGGCTCATTGTCTCTAGACTGAATAAATCACACCAGTTTCGAGAGAACCTTTTTTTTTCCATTTAATGACTTATAAAAGCCGCGGGCTGGCCGTGGCCGGGCTCAGAGGCGGGTCTGGGCCTCGGGGACGTAGATCTCGATGCTGTCGGCGCTCTCGGTGGCCGAGTTCTGCCGCACGGACGCCGCGCGCTTGGCCGCCATCAGCCGCTTCCGCGCCTCCTGCCGCTGCTTGTCCGAGTCGGAGCCCTTCTCTCGGCTCAGCTGCGATTTGGACTTGGCCGGCTTCTTTGGCACTGGAGGGGGTGGTTTCTTCTCTTCCTTTAGGGAGACAGTAAAGAAAAACCCAGACCTTATATAAACATGTGCGGCTGGGGGCCAGCACAGCCCCGGCAGGGCCTTGCTGGAAGGACTGGAATTATGTCAGGGAGAGCAGCTCTACAGCAAGTCACCCCTCAAAATGAGCTGCCCTGGTTTCTACAAGGAGCCATTTTGCATTTCACGGAATCACAGGATGGTCTGAGTTGGAAGATCATCCAGTCCCACCCCCTGCCATGACACGGATGCTTTCCACTAGACCCCGTCCAACCTGGCCTTGGACATTTCCTGTGATCCAGAGGTTGATGATCCACAACCAGGATCATCAAGTCCAACCCCTGCATGGACACCTGCAGGAGACCCTGTCCCTGAGAGCACTGTGCAAATGCTCCTGGAGCTCTGGCAGCCTTGGGGCCATGCCTATCCCTGGGGAGCCTGGTCAGTGCCCCAGCACCCTCTGGAGGAAGAAGCTTTTCCTGTTACCCAGCCTAACCTCTCCCTCCATAGAGTTCCCATGGTACAGGGCTCCTCTGGAGTGGCCTGGAGTTCAGAGATTGGTTCAGTTGTAGCTCAGAGCACAGCACAGGCAGAGTGAAGACACAACTTGATGTGGAACTGCAAAATTTTAATAAGCCACCCTGCCCTGAGCCACAGTCCTCCCTTCCCTTATGGCAGAGCCAGGACATCACCTCTCCTGCATTTTCCAAAGGTTCAAGTTGTTTTTTTACATTACTTGGGCAGCAGGGATAGTTAAATCCATCCATACAGTGCTAGGAACACATGAGGCCCCTGCACCACTGCTCATCCCTCTGGGCTCTCTCCATCCAACACCTTTTCCCCCTTGTACAAAACTGTTTCCGCTGTTACTCAAGAGGAATGGCCTTGGTGCCTTGCGAGGCTGTGAGACAACAAGCACAGGATGGCAAAAGCCCTTGGGAGTATCTTTGCAGACAAAACCAGACTTCAAGTACCCCAAATGTGTACAAGGTGCTCTGGCCACTCCCCAGTGCCCCTCACTCACCTTTCTCTCCGGTGTCTCTGCCAATTGCCAGCTATTGGCTTTGAGGTGGTACAGCTCGTCAAACTTCATGCTGATGTCTTCAATGGACAGCTGGAGGAGATCCCAAAATCCAGCCAAGTCCTGGGCTGTGGGTCTGGGATTGGCATTAGGGTTCTAGAAGGGGAAGCATTAAAAACACCATTTCAGAAAGAGCACACCCAGCAGAGCCATGTGCACAGCACCTTCTCCCGTTTTATGTCTGCCTGCAACCAAACCCAGTGAGAACCCACAGGAGACACCAGCCCTAAGAATGGACACACAGAGCCATCATTTACAGCCCAAAGAATTTCTGCCAGGCTCAGGAAGCAGATCCTGACTGCACACCTCCTTTACAGCAGAGTAATCCTGAACCAGACACCCAGTGCTGGCACTAACCCCACAGCAGCAACCTCCAAAAGCAGGTGTCCAGCATGGCAATCAGAGCAACAACACTGATTTCTTACACAGGTCCTGAGTTCAGAGAGGGAAGCAATGGAAATGGATACCCAGCTGGGATGCCTGGATGAGCAGCACTCCAAGGAGCCAAACTGAGCTTTTATGAGTGAAATTATTTTGCTACATTTCCACCCAAAACAACCTGAAAGCATCTGTACTTCTCAGGCTGGGTTGAAAAATTTTAAGTAGCTTAAGTTTCTTCCAAGAACAGGATTTTCCCGGTTTCCAGACAGCTGAACCACCACCAGAGACCCTGGGAAGCATGGGATCAGATCCGAGCAGTTTGCACAAAGCTCTGCTGGTGCTGCTGCTCAGCTGGGATCAGCACTTCCCCGCCTCCTGCTCCTCAGATCTCTCCAAGATTATTCTACATCTAAAGGGGAATTCACCTCTCAGGAAGTTTGCAAAATCCATATTACCATAAAGCTTGAGGGGAAAACTAAACCACAGATTCCATCAATCCCCATTAGCCCAGGTCAGCTCCGAGCAAGGGCAAACCCCTGCATTCCCTTTCAGAGATCAATTCCCAGTGACCTGAGGACAGTGTCGCCAGCCACACACGCAAAGGGAGCATGTGTGGTCAAGAGCAGACTTTTCAAACAGTCCCCCCTTATCTGGGCCAGCCTCAGGGGTTTGCCTCATAAAGCCCTTCAGAAGCAGGAGGCACCTCTGTGCTAACCCAGGCCTCCCCTGGCCTGGCACTGCAGGCTGTGGCTGCACTGGCTTTGTTTTCACAGGGACAGCAGCCTGTTAACACCTGAGCAAGTCCTTGTAGTGCTGTTGAAAGAGAGGCATCCTTTCAAAAACCAGGAAAAAAAACCCCAGACTCACCAAGTTTTGTTCACAGAGGCCGTGGAATTGCTGGAACTTCTGTGACATTAGTAACTGTGCACTGCCCACTGCACTCAGGACTTTTCCTAAGACTGAGGGGGACCAAAAAAAAAAAAAAAAAAAAAAGAAAATGACCTGAGTTGAACAGAGTATTTATTAAGTGCAGCAACCAGCTCCAGCGTTTCTGGAGCAAAGAAACACTCAAGTCATCAGAAAAGAGATTTCAGAGATCCTCAAGGCATCAACTGCTCTACTGCTCTCAAGAACAAGATTCTTTGAAACTACATTTGTTTGCCATTGCTCCTCCTGGCAGGTCAAACACAGACCTGGCTGAGGACATTACAACATCCAAGCTGGCAGAGAATTCCTTAAGCTGCCCTCAGCCCTTCAGAGGAGCCACCAGCACCACCTCAACAAGGTCTGCTGGCAGTGCTTAGAGATCCCAGCCTGCTCTCCCAGCCCTGAACAAGGGAAAGCTGACTTTGGGACCTCTCTCCAGACTCCCTGTACCAGCAGGGATTAACACACAGGCCAGGGCTTTTAACACCCAGGACTTTATGGTGCTCTCAATGGGTTTTCCAAGCAGCCTCTGGGCATAGACACGTTCCTCTGCTCATTAAAGGAAACACAATCCGGGTTTTTCCCTTCCAGAGTCAGGTTCAGAGTCCCTTGTGCCTCCAGCTGCATCTCCAGCAGGGACCACCCTGCTCTGCTGCTGCCCCAAGCCTGCTCAGATCTTGGCTGGACAAGCCCACCCTGGGCTCTCCCACCCACCAAGGCTGTGCTTACACAGCCAAGCAGCCTGCTCCTGTCACAGAACAATGCCATGCAGGTCTTGCTGTCTTTCCTTGCCACAGGTCAAGGCAGGTCAGCCCTGAGGCAGGGAGATCCCTGGCATGGCCTGTCCCCCTGGCAGCCAGGGCAGCACCTCAGGGAATCGGATTAGGGATTAGCTCCTGGAGCCCCAGCAGTGACAGTGAGCTAAAACTGAGACTCACCTTTGTTTCACCTTTCTATGTTTTAGAAACATCAAAACCAGGCTCCACACAAAGATCCTGCCACATGCAGCCTCATCACCCACTCCTGCCACTCTGTATGCACCAGAGGCATGATTCCCACTGCAAAACCCCAGGTTTTGCCAAGGTGTTTGAAAATAGAGGAACAATTCCCCACCTGGGACTGAACCCCATAAAATGAACTGTTCCCTATTTGTGTTCCCTGTTCCGTGCTTCTGGTGTACCCAACACAAACTCAGTGAGGCTTTCCCGTGTGAAGAAACCTCCTCTTTGCTATAAAGACAAGTTCCTCAACTGAACTGGGCAAACAAGCTCGAGAGTTATGTTCCTTCTGCCCCACTGCCAGCTAAGCTTTCCCCTGCCTGTTTGAGAGTAATGGGTGAGGCAGGGAGAGATCCCACAGCCTTCCTGAAAGCTTTTTCCATTTAACCATTTTTAAGATTAAATCCATTTAAGCTTTTAGCAGTTTTGAGTGGTCAGAAGCTGCACCATCCCCTGTATGTCTTTTATGCTGCATCACAGCATTACTTTCTACTCTATTTGCTACAGGAATCTACATCACCCTTTCCAAGGAAAAAGCATTCCTCGTCACATCGTCATCTGCATATTCTGGCTCCGTGGGCTGTCAGCAATTTCACAGAACCCTAGAATGGTTTGGGAGGGAAGAGACCTTAAAGCTCATCATTCCCTGGGCAGGGACACTTTTCACTAGACCAGGCTGCTCCAAGCCCTGTCCAGCCTGGCCTTGGACACTTCCAGGGATGGGGCAGCCACAATTTAACTGACTCAATACTCAGCTGCAGCCCCTTCTCTAGGGAGGAGCTGCGGGGCTGCTGCCCACACCCACCTTCCTCCGAGAGACTGTTCTCTTTGGTCTCCTGGTCCATCTGGCGGCACCAGCCCTCCAGGCGCTCGGTCTCTGCCTGCAGCAGCTTCAGGAACCAGAAGCCGTCCCGCCGGCAGGGCCCCGCCTGCGCCGGCTCCGACGGCGACGTAGAGGAGCTCTCGAGCCAGGGGTCAGGAGGAGGGAGAGAAGAAGGCTCCAGGGCCGGGTCGTTGTTTTCTCCATAGGAGAGGTTTCTCTTAATCTGTGAGGGCTTGGCTGGTTGCCTGGTGGAGGCATCAACACCAACAGAGTTGTTGTGCTGGGGGCACTCAGCGAGGCTTCTCTCAGATGATTTACAGCTGGAGTTGTTGGGCTCCTGCGTGTCAGAGTCTGTGTCCTGTTTGGAGGACATGCTGCGAGAGTGGCTGTTTCTGCAGGGATCAAAAACCATCGTTCAATAGCAGAGCCCGGCCTGGCTGGCCTCCCACACCGACACCAAAATCCATGGCCACAGCAGAGCCTCTCCCTGCCCCTTCTCACACACAGACACACCACACACTCAGACAGACAGAATTATAAGGTTGCCTGCTTACTGCAGTCGGCCGTTCAGATGAGAGGGCTGACGCATGTCTGTAATTACAGCTTGGAATTTTAAAAGTTTTTATTTAATTTCAAGCTCCCATTGATTTGACTGTTAGAGAACAAGTGCTTTTTGCAGCGGGTGTGCACTGTGGAGGAAGAGCTCTCCGTGGGCCCCATTCAACACCACTCACTGGCACAAAGCAGGGAAGAAGGTCTAAGCACAAGTGGGGGAGGCACAATTTAAAATAAAAGGAAACTGCACAAGTTGCGTCTCACTTACCGCCACTCGTCCTCTACCTGTACCCCGATGGACTGGAATTTGGTGGCTGGTGGAGGAGGCTCCTCTTTTGCCACTGGCTGAAGGCAGTCAACCTTATTGAACAAAAAAAATACAGACAAAAACAGACACAAGAACTTGCAGCTGGAATCCACGTTAGTAGACCAGGAGTGTGCACACACAGAGCATGCTGACACCACACAGGAGGGCTGGCTAAGGACAAGCATGAGGCTACTGCTCAGCTCTGCTCCCATCTCAGGACCAGGGCTGTGTCCTGTCAGGCTGCTGCCCCCTGTGCCAGGAGCCCTGGGCTCTGCATGGCTGGGGCTGTGTGCCCGTGGCATCCCACACAGTCAGGGAGCACGGCATTCAAGGGAGGACAGTGAGGTGATTGAGACTGACAGCAAAGCCTCTCTCCCAGGGATTGACACCCTCCAGGGCTCTGGATAAGAGGGTTAGGAGGTTTTAGGAAAGAAATCCAGGTGACTTAGGAACCAGCTCAGAAAAGGAAAAGCAGAGGAAGGCAGTCAGCCTCTCTAGTGCGTTTCTCCCCCCCATTGCTGCCCTTTCAGGTGATCTGTCCCATCAGCCTTGCAGAGAGGCCTTTGCTGTCACCTGTGCTGAGCTGGCCTTGCTGTAAAGCTGATGGACAACTCATTCAGCATACACACAGCAACTCAAAGCTCAGATCCTGCACTTGGAGTTGCCCAAATTCCTCTCTGCTGGTAAGTAGCACTTGGGACAGAACTAGAGCTCACAGCCACCTGTAACTGAGAAATCTGTCCCAGAGGTGGGCATAGCCCCAGAGGAGGCATTTTGCTGACTAAAGCAGGGATTGACACTGCTCACTGGGTTCTCATTTCACTGTGTTATCAACAGCTCACTTCCATCAATTCCCACAATTAAATGCTTCCAGCAAGGGAAGCACCAGCCTGCTGGGAACGCTGGGCAGCAAGGAATTGTTCTCTCCTGCCTGCAGCCCTGGGACCATTTGGCACTGCAGCAGCCCTTCCCACAGGGACATCAAGAAGAAGGGCTCACTTCTCAGGGGAGAACTGTCCCTAGAACTGTGATGGACAAGGAGCAGACTGCTAGGAAGCAATACAGAGTACAGGGCACAGGCAGACCTGCAGCAAAAGGCCTCTTCAGAGGGACTCACCCAATTAACATGCCCTCTCTGCTCTAGAAAACTTTTTAAATTTTTACTAAAAGAGCTCAGTCCTTTCTGGGCTGTTAAAGTAAAGTGCTGCTGTCTCTCACCCCGGGAACACAGGCAGTTATTCTGACATGGCAGTGAGTGTCTCTTGCTATCCTAAGTGAGCTCAGATGCACACCTGGTCACAGAAAAGGCACACGCTAAATGGATGGGGCAAGGACATTCCTTGGGACAAAGGAGAACAAACTATTCCATACTTGTATTCCTATAGATGATAGCTTTCTTTTGGGGATATTCTCCACTTTAGGCTCTTCGTTAGTCAAAGTCCCTTTGTCACTTTTCAAAGTTGCATTTTTCTGAGGTAACTCTGGGGTGTCTCTGGCCGGAGTCACGACGCTGCCTCTGGTCACGCTGGGTGTCCTGGTGCTGTCCAAGCTGTCTGAGGAATTGCTGAGCCCTGACTGGCTGGTGACCTCGCTCTTGTGGTCCTGGCTGTCCAGGTAGGTGTCCTGTGCCGACTCAGTGCTGCTCTGCACAGTGACAGAGATGAACGGCTTGGACGTGGTCCGAGGTGGGACGGGAGGTGGAGTCTTTTTATATGCCACTAGGCATGATGAACCTGCAGGGATGGAGGGGGAGAACGGAAAAGGCAGGAGACAGGTTGGAGGGAAAGAGATACAGTGGAAGAGAGAGAAAAAGCAGGTCAGTCACGACATCCAAGAGGAGCCTCCGAGCAGCAGCTGGAGGCAGAGGAGCAGAACCAGCCCACAGGCAGCAGCTCACACCGGGGACCCACACCAAAGCATAGGGGAAGCAAAGGCAGAGCCAGAGCTAGCTTGCAAAAGAAGTCAAAAGGAATACCATGATGCGTGGAAAGCTGGAAATGGAGAAGAGGGATAGAAAAGCCTCCCAAGAATGCTACAGGGATTGGCAGGTGTAAGCCTCCACAGTGGGGAAATATTCTTTGGTTAAACCCTATGTTTTAGTGTCCTAGTACAGCCAAGTGTCTCAGATCTTTGTCCCATCAGTTGACAAGTTTCAATGTCTGGATCAGGGTGATGGTTTTTCCTATAAAAATGGAAAGAAGCCATAAAATCTGTTAGATGTTGCTGGCAGGAATGCACATTTGAAGCCCAACAAGCCCAGCAGCTCCATGCCAGAGGAAAAGACATTGTCTGGATTCAACAGCCCAAAAGTAGTGAGGCTGCTACTCCACGGCCCCAGATCCAAGTGGCAGCAGGCTGGAGACGTATGCCCAACAGACACAGAACACACATATCCCACTTGTAGGGACAGATATGTGGCTGGTCACACAAGTCATGACAGCAGCCACAGCCCCAACCTGCTCCTGTCTCTGGCTGGACAGGATGGAAATACATGTAAAGTAAAGTAAAATCCATATGGATGCTGCCACAGCCATGTTTAGGCTCTCAGTTTGCCCAGGACATACAAACCCCTGAGGCCACAGTCCCACTCCAGCTGCTGAGCAGCCAGGACAGGCTGCACTGGGCAGGACATGACCAAACACACTGAGCAGCCACCTTCCTACACACAACTGACCAACCCCCTTATCCCCCTACCCCTGCACTCTCGGTCCTCCCCAAGTCACCAGACTCCCTTTCTTATCCTCCCATTGAGTCCTGTGCATCCCCAAACTGCTTTTCCCCTGCTCCCCACAACACATCCCAGCTCTTGCCAGCAGCCTCCTTAGTCCCAGAGGTCTGCAGTTATTCCCCATGTCACACCTGCCTCATGATTTCCAGCAGAGCCAGAGCCAGTTCTGAGCATTCCTGGGAGCCACATTCCCTGTGGGGCAATCAGAGCTACCCCATAAGCCTTACTGACAGCATGTGGAACTGCCTGCACTTACACGTCCCACTATTTACCATATTAAGAGCTAAAGCTTCACTTCAAGGAGTAACTAAAAGGGACGAATTACAGAGGAGGAGATCTGTGTTTCCAGCAGCATTTCTGTGCCCAGAGATGCTGAGCAGCACCATAATGGTGCTGCTGGCAGAGGAGAAGTGAGGCCTCTGCAGGGCTGCCAACCCAGCTGCCCAGCCTGGGTCTGCACGGGAGCTCCAAAAGCACCAAACGCATCCCAGTTCCCTCAGACCCCTACACCAAGTCCAGCACAAACTGAGCAGTGTCCTGATGGCAGGAGAGCAGGCCCCATCCCACCACCCATCACACTCTGCCTCACACAGGTGAGGGGTGACCACAGTCCCCCTGACAGGGCTGCCTGATGTGGAGCATCATCTCTACCAGCAATTCCAGTCTCATGGCCTGACTCACACAGCCCATCCCAATGGAGCCATGGCAGAGGCACCCTTGGATGAGCTGTGCCTACACCCCAAAACAACAGGTTACTCCTGTTACTGCACCAGGGCTACAGTGGCCACTGGCCAGGGCAGGCTAGAGCCACCCCAACAGGCAGAGGAGAGAGCATGTCGCAAGTTCCTTCAGGTAAATCCCTCCACATGGCCCCTGTTCTTCTCCAGGGACAGTGCCCAGGGTGCCCTGCTACCCCCACAGCCCCTGTGACACCGTCCTGCTTGGAGCTGGACTGGCCACAGCCCTTGGTGGCTTGGCTGGCATGGTCACCCTGGGCTCAGCCCAGCTCCCAGCTGCTGTGGACAGCAGGGCTGGGGAAAGGGAACTGGTGGCTATGGGACATCCAACAGCCTGGCCGGGCAGAACAAGGGGAGGGCACAGCAACAGATCAGTGGTGTCCAGGGTCACTAAGCCAGTCCCAAAGTCATTGTCCACTTCCCAACAGACAGCACTACACTGTCTGTGCTGCTCTTTTAGAGGGGGAAACCACTGTATCCCCTTGGCATGTTCCTGGGATCCCTTCACGCCACCTGACTTGGCTGAAGGGCAGCACAGGCTCTGCTGGGTGGGAAAGACCCAGGACCAACAAAACACACCCCTGTTCATGTATCTATGGACAAAGGGTTCACTACCTGAGCCACAAAAGCATGTCTAAGGCTCTAAGAAACACTGCAAATGACAAACACAAAAGGATCAGGAGCTTTGAAGAACTGGGGATGAAACAGTGCAATTGCAAATTAACCCCACTGAAGCCCTCTGCAAACATCAAACAGGACTTCTGACTGCCCAGCAAACTCAGAAGCCACAACTTCTTAGAATGGGCTTCAAAAGCCAAAGTCAGAGCACACCCATCCAGAACAGCCTGTCCATGGCCCTCAACTCAATGCTGAACTAAGGTTCAGTGCTTCCTGCATCTGTGGGAGGAGACGAATCTTGAGGAAGGCAAGAACATCCCAGTGTTTCCATTAGGGAAGCAGGCAGCATTCCCTTTTGGCTCTGAGGCAAATCTACCAGTCAGGAGCATTCCAGTTGCTGACCTACCTCTCCAAAGCAGATCTCCAGGATCTGCTCTGGACTTCTGAGGTCTCAGCCTTTTATATTTTAAAATCAGCTTGTGCTGCAATGTGGAGTTACAGTTCCTGTGAGCACTGGAGCAGGACCTCACTCTGAGGACCATCAGCTCAGTTTGCTTGGGAGCAACATCCCTGCTCCAAAAAGGTGTGCAGCAACAGGAGAACATGGAAGTCATGCTTAAGCTTCCAGTTCTGCAGCACTAAGCTCTTCCTGCCCACAGGATCTTCTAAGGCTTATTTCAGCAAGCAGTATGAATTCACAGCAAGCTGTGGATGATTGATTTTGGGGAGGAGGATGTTTGTTTATAGTCTTCCTTCTGTAATTATTTTTAGAAAACAGCATGTTTCCGAATTAGCACCTTGTACCTGCCCTCAGGGGCTTGGGCAATCCCCAAGGATGCAGACTTGGGCACAGAAGCTGTTTTCAGAGCCTTATACTGGAGAATCCTCTGGATCCTCAGAAACCAGCTGGACATGCTGGGAGCCTCCTCCTCCCCTTTCAGAGGTGTTTGTTTCTTGGAAGACTAAAAGAGTTATAAGAGAATGTGAAATCCAGCCCCTGATCCCACCCCACCATGCTGGTACGTGCTCAGTACCTGGCAGCATCACCAGGATCACAGCCAAGGTATTTGGAGTCAGATTTAAGGACCACAATTGCCCTCAAGTGTGTCTGGTCTCAAGTGCCAGTGTTCTGCTGCTGTTGCTGATTCAATACAGCCTGGTGACATTTCCAGTCATTCCAGAAACTTTAAAGACCTACTCAAACCATCCTTATTTTTGGTAAATCACCTCAAAGGCCCCCAGCCATGGTCAGCTGTGGAGGCAAGCTCCCCTGCCCTCAAACATCAGGGCTGGCTGCTACCCTGTCCTGCTCCATGCATTCCCCTTTCCCCACGGGCAGGGCTGGAGGAACGACCTCCTTTCCTCATACATAAAGCAGAACGCTCTGAAATAATCTCTCCTACAAGGCAAGCTCATTTGCCTTTCAAATAAAACAACCATAGAATAATCTTGCAGCAAATGGCATCAGTGGCATTATCCCCCTGGAGATTCCAGCTGCAGGGCTTTGGGCTGGCCTTTGCCACAGGCTCTCCCGGCTGGAAGGAGCTGCTTTGGGAGGCAGTTTCCAATAGCAAAGGGAACCGGAACAGTTGCATTCCAAGCAACCTGACCTCTGATTTTCATCAGCTCGAGAAACACTTCAAGGTTGGAGCTGTAATGAACTGTAGGATGTTTTATTTGCAGAGAGTCCAAGGAAAAACGAGCCCCAGCGACAATTCATACCGAAGACAATGTGGACAAATTGATTTTATGGGTCACAATAATCACTTCAGACTTGGTTTTTCTCCTTCTGCACACTGAAGGTCAAGATAGCTGCACCAGTTAGAGGCACTGCTGAGAAACCTACCCAAAATTTGTTAATCAACAGGAAAATCATACAAGTCAGAAATCATAGAGGCTTGGGTTGGAGGGACCTTAAAGCTCATCTTTTTCCACCCCCTGCCATGGGCAGGGACACCTTCCACTACCCCAGGTTGCTCTGAGCCTCGTCCAACCTGGCCTTGGGCATTGCCAGGGACCCAGGGGCAGCCACAGCTGCTCTGGGCACCCTGGGCCAGAGCCTCCCCACCCTCACAGGGAAGATTTTTTCCCTGGTATCTAATCTAAAGCTCACTTCTTTAAAACAATTTCTGCTTGTCCTATCACTATCTGCCCATGTGAAAAGTCACATGGCCCCCATATATTTCCATCTAGATATGATGGGAAATGCCTGTGAAGATGCCACCTCTTGCTCTGACAGAATGACTGTCTTTAGAGTGCTGGAGAAGACTCAAAAGTTTTATAGTGATTAAACAAAACAACTGGCAGAAAACAAAGTCAAGTTACTGCATTTGTTCAGAGAGGCAGTTTATGAAAATGCTCTAAATACCTCCCATCTCAGTGCTTTCCCTTTGTAAATCTCAGTAGCAGTGATCTTTGAGAAACTAAAAATCTCATCTTGATACTACAGAGGTAAGAGACACACACTAGTGGGCTGTGGGAGCCAGAGAAGGGCTGTGGGCTCTCCTGCCAGTCCTCACTCCTCATGCAGGGTGACCCAACACCAGCAGCATCCTGGCACAAGCAGCTCTGGCGAGCCCAAACCATTTGGCACCTCTGTGACAGTGGCCATGGAGCCCTGCAGAGTGACCAGCCCAGCAGAGCCCTTTAACTCTCAGATGATCCTGAGGAACAACAGGAACACCCCGCCAGCTGCTCCTGCTTGTCACAGAACCCACACACACAAGCCAGGCTGTGCTTGT
Organism: Cisticola juncidis; assembly: GCA_013400215.1. NCBI lineage: Eukaryota > Metazoa > Chordata > Aves > Passeriformes > Cisticolidae > Cisticola > Cisticola juncidis. The sequence continues at coordinate 81,241 of VXBR01009399.1, read as the reverse complement.
GAGTCAGAGGACAGAACCCCCCAGGAGCTCTTCCCAGGCAGCAGCACCAGGGAAGAGACCTCTCACCTGTTGTGACAGCCCTGCATAAACCCAGCCTAGACACCCAAATCACGTTCTAAGGAGGGCAGAGGAGAAATTCAACATTCCCCATCCTCAGCTTTCAGCCCCAGCATGGCTCAGGCAGAGCAGCAGTGCCTGGGCATGGCTGGAATGGCAGCTGGGACAAGGGGACCACTGCAGGGCTTGTCACTTCTCCCACCACATAATCCTCCCGTTCCCAGGACAGAGCCTGGCCCTGGGCTCTGTGCCACAGGACAACACCCTCGTGCACAGGGACTGCAGGCAGAGGCAGGAGCATCCCAGCAGTGCCAGGGAGCGCAACTAAGGGCAGGAGGGGACACAGGGACCCAGGAGAGGTGAGGGGCAGCAGGCTGGGGTCACACCCTGATACTTCAAGGCAGGCATGTCACTCCAACCACTGCAGCTGCTCCCACCAGCAGCTATGGAAGATGAGCAGCCCTCACTCAGAATTACACCCCAGTCACTTTTCCTGACCATTGGAAGTGGCTATTTTCCCCCTGACCAGCATCAATTCACTTGTGAGATAAGCACAGAGAGGGAGGATGCCCTTCCTGAGTACCACTGCAGCCACAGAGGCTCTTCTGGGAGCAGCCTCCATCCAGCTCCACACTGCAGGTCCCTCTTGGCACACCTGGTACTGGGTTGGCTGACAGGGTTTTAGCATTTTGTTACACAAAGAATCTGCTTCTTAGCTTTAAGCAAACTCCCTCCTCAAAGCCCACCCTGAGCAGCCAGGGAGGCTGTCACAGCATGAACAGACCTCTGCCAATAGGTCTTTGCTGCCCAGCTGGGAGACACTTCCAAGTGCTGGTGCAGCAAGCACACAGCCAGAGCTTTGAGAGATTTGTTACCCCTTGCTCCTGTCCAGGTCCAGCACACCCTGCCCACAGCACTCCTGTGCACCCCAAAGGCTCTGCTGGCAGGACAGTATTTTATCACCCATGTATCCATCTGGTACTTGGTGTTAGGAGAAAAGGGACTGCCCTGCACTTGCCTGACCACTGCCATGTACAGCATGTTCCCTGCATATCACTGAAATGAAAGAACTGGACATATCTGCAGAAAAAGAGCTCAGACTCAAGGCAGCATCTCTCAAATGCTGCAGTCAGAAGCAAATGCGGAAGTAAAGGCTCCCTCTGAACATCAGCTGTGTGTTTGTAGACTAACAGTACAGCACTCATCCAGAAATGCACCACAAAATGCTCTGTACAACCATTTATGTTCTCTGATCAAGCGTGACTGAGACAGCCTCAGTGAGAGCTGCAGCCCTGGTCACCTCAGAGCCACCACGCAGCGGGTCCAGGGATGCCTGAACCAGGCACAGGGGCAGTCAGGGCTGCATGAGCCCCAGCAGCCAGGTCTAATCACAGCTCCAGTCTGTACTTTGGGAGGGAACATTTAACCAGAGAAGGAAAGGCTGAGGGCTTATGTGAACTCTTTACATAAGGGACTTCGGATTTTTCGGTGTACCAGAAGTCTAAGCATCATGGAGCTGCTCCAGTTTGGAATTGAAGCACAGAAATGATAATAAGCACTGATACACTGAGAACTATTCCACTGAGAAGGCAATGCAGGTTGCTTTCTTAAAAAAAAAAAAAAGCCACAAATTTAAAAGTGGCATGAAGCAACAGAAGACACGCCCCAAGAATGCCGGGGGTTAAAAATAGGGTCCCTCACGCTGCTGGCTCCTGACAGATCTGGCCATCCCTCCTTTCAGCACAGCCTGCTGCAGAGTCAGCAGGGACACAGCAGATGCTGCAGGGGACGCCAGCCACAGGCACTCCCAAACTCAGCTGCAGCAGCTGACACTGGGGCTGCTATGTGTGCTAAAGGAGACACTGTGATTCCTCCCCACCCTTCCCAGAGTGATTGTCAGGGTTTTTTGGGTTGAAGCCATGGTGAGCAGCTCCACCCTGCTCCAGCCACACATCCAGCAAGTGTCCTTCTGTCCTGGGGACTCAGACAGATCTCCAACCCAGCCATCACAGGGCAGCAGCCAAAAGGAGCATTCCCTGCCTCTGCCTGCCCCAGGGGTTAATGCATTAACAACCACCAAGTCTCCCAAGCCAAACCATTCTGCCTCAAGAAGTAACCCTAATCGACTGGGAAGCAAAAAACCATGAGTCCCAGGAGGAACAGAACTGCCTCCCTGATGGGTGGGGGTGCCTGATCCCCAGGGACAGGCCTTGCCAGCTCACTGCCCATTTAGTGCTGCACACACTTCTTCCACAGAAGGGCAAAGGGATGCTCCATCAGTTCAGTGCTCCTCTGCTCTGTGCTGGGACTCAGGATGTACTTATTCCCTCAAAAACCCTCACTAATGAAGGCTGGTGCTTTTCACACTGAAGAGGTGAAGCGGCAGATAGTGGGAGGCCAAGCTCACAGAGCCCTGGGGTCTCTGCTCCACAGCCATACTCCTGGTGTCCACCCAGCCCAGGATCCTGCCCCAGGACTGCAACACCAGAGTCCCCAGCAGCATCTGGGCTGTCCTGGCATATGGGCACGAGAGAGTCACCAGTGACTACTCCTGCTGCTAGATCCTGCCTGGCTCCTCTAGCTGAGGTTCTCAGCTCCTCTAGCAGTGATTCCTCTGCCAGGGCTGCCAGAGGAGCTGAGAACCCACCCAGGCAGGCCTGGAGCTCCATCCCCATGGCCCTACACAGCCCTTCCCCAGCCAGACCCCTGCACACAGGCACCCTGCAGCACAGGCCATGGGAGAAGGGCCAGTGGAATTCTAATCCCATGGCAGGTTTTGTAGGAGTAGAAAGCTTTGGGCAACAAGAGCCCAGCTGGGCTTTAAGGCCACACCATTTCTCTCTGCTGGCCTTTGTGCAGAGGATGCAGAAATGGGGTCCCACGGTGCTAAGGAGCCAGCAAGTTATGAGACTCAGGACTTGCTGCACCACCCAGCAGCCTGTTTGCTACAGACTCCTCCTCCTCACTTCAGGACCTCCTCACCCCCAGCTCCAGAGGGCTCTGACCCCGGCCTGAGGCGTGGCAGGCACAGGGGGAGGGAGCAGGTTCATGGCTGCAGCACAGTGAGGATGCCAGGATGGAGCGATTGAAACCTTCCTGTGCACACAGCAACTGGAACATGGAGAACCACACTGCTGCTTTCCCTGCCTCTGCAGAAGGCAAGGAAACCCTGCAGATATCCTGCCTACACATCTGCACAGAGCAGCCAGTCCTCTGGAGAGGGCCATCAGGAAGGGGCTCAGCTCTGACCCACCCCTGCCACAGAGGATTTCTAGAGAGAGCAGGCACTTCAGCAGCCCCTGGCACTGAACAGCTCACGTGGATGTTCCTGCAGCCAGTGGCAGGTAAGAGAATGCAAGCCTGAACACAGTGGGGCACACAGCACCTCACAAGGCCTGCCCAGAAGCTCACACCCACCACTCCCAGGGCTCCAGGAGATACCAGGACCACTTCAGAACTACAAGGACCACAGCTTAGGGACCATGTATCAGCCAAAAGCTCTCAGACAGTGAAACAAGCTGTGCTGAAAGGAGCCACAACAAGAGCAGCAATTCTTTCTGCTGATGCACTGAAGCATCATCCACTTCATCTTCCTGATGCAGGGACCGGTGCCTGCAGCATCTCACCCAGATGTGGCAAAGGAAGCTCAGCAGCAGCACAAGGAAGCATCCAGTGGATTTTACCACACACACAGGTGATCAGTGCAGCAGCACAACCACGGAGTGCCCAGGGCAGGTCTAACATCAGCCAGCAGTCAGAGACAAGACGGACCTGCTAGCACAACAGGAGAGGGAAAACACAACTGAAGATATGTTTTCATTTTCAGATTTTCATTCCAGAGAGTATTTCTCAGGAATGGCACTTATTGCAGGCAGGCCTCATCCCTCCTTGCTTTTAAGCACTCATTGTGGCAGTCCCAAAATGTTGATTCTGCCACTCTGGAACTGCAGGGTCTCTTCTGCCACTCTGCAGTTTTGTGTCTGGGCTGGTTTGGGCTCTGCAGCCCCAAGTGTCTCTAGAAGAGAGGCATGGGACATGCCAGACCATGGAAAACAAGCAGAGAGGGGAAGGGAACTGGGCACACAGAATTCCTGTCCCACAGAAGTGATCAGTCCTTGTGTCCCTGTCCCTGGTTAATGTTGCCCTTTCTGCAAGGTTTGCTTAGGGTTATCCCGCACAGACATGGAATTAGAACATAAACACGAACCAGACAGGAATTAGCCAGTGCCACCAGGTGACAGGCTGCTCCCCTATCCCTCCTCCACACGGGATGGTATCCAGCAGCTCTGCAAAGCAGCAAACTGCAGGGAGGAGGGGATGCTTTGGGAGGAGACACATAAGGAATGATGGCAAATCCTCCATGCCCCCACTACTGTAGCCACTCCTAAGTGCACTGGGGGTATTAGCATTAATCATCCAAGTTTAGCATAATTAGGGAGGTCTTTTTAGTTTTTCTCCAAGCTAGCAGTTTCTAGAATCTTCTGCAGAATTAAGTTCCACCAGCTAATGATGTACTGTATGAAATATCCTCTCCCTACACCATCACTTCACTTCATGCACTGCCACATCACTTGGAGGATGGCATATGTGGATGCTTTTAACTCGCTTCCCTGCCACTGCAGAAGTCCAGGGAATCTCAACACACCTCCTCAAAGTCACAGCCAGTCAAAATCCATATGGCCAGAAATGGCTGGAAACCATGGCAAACCGAATCTCTTCGTATCTATGTCAGAGCTCAGCAGCTCAAATGGGCTATTTTGGGTTGTGCTGATTGCTGAAGCCCCAAATCCAGTCATTCTCAAGCATCTGCTCACGTGTCACGGGAGACACATCTCAAGTTCCCCACATACAGGGATGCAGAGATGCACCTGGAGCACAACAGTAAATGCAATAACCCAAGCCTTGCCATCTCAGGAAGGTGAGTCAGTCCAGCATGGCAAAGCAGCACTGTGACTCTGTGGGACACCCACACACCTCCCTCTCAGCCCAGGGACCTCCCCCCAGCCCACCAGGAACCCCTTTGTCCAGGACTTTTTGACAGCTCCAGGAACAGGAGCTGCTCCTCTACAGCAGAATCACACCCAAAGCTTTGGGACAACCAAGCCCACAGAGTGGTCTACAGAAGGTTTTGCAAACACCACCCAGTTGCTGAGGCATTATTGGCACATTCCCACTTATGGACAGTCCTGGAAGCAGGGTGGAGGGGTTTCCATCATTTTAAGTGTGCCACTAAACACTGTTCACAGAAGAGCTGGCCAAGAGGGTGCTGAAAACACAGATGGCAGCCAGCAGCTTGTCAGCACAGAGTGTGATAACAGGAACAGGCCTGTGCTGATGGCAGCAATTGCTGAGCTCCCCAGCACAAATGGGGCTCCCAGGGATTTGCTCCATCCCCGAGAACACAAGCAACCAGCAATTCTGTAGCCTACCTAAAATTCTGAGAAATTCCTACTGTCACTGCCAACAACCTGCCCCCCTCAAGGTAAGAATTAATTTCTCTATCACTTTGTTCAGCATCCAGATTTTTATCATGGTTTTCAGTTACTGTATCCCAAATTTTACCCGATGCAGGAAATCTGCTACTCTCCCTTGCTCACAGGAAGATATTCCACTGTTTTAGGCAAGGGCAAGCATTTAGTGGTGCCAGCAGGAGCAGCAGAGGAGGTTTTCCCAGGACATTATGAAAAACCCTCCCCACACCCAGATGACTAGGAATTCTTTGTAAGCTCAAAACAAACCCCACCCTGTAGCCATAGGGCCAGGGAAAGCACATGTGTCAGCAGCTGAGGAGACAGCAGTGAACAGCCTCTGCACCTGGGAGATGGGAAGGCATCAGGCTGGACTCATCTCACAGTGAAAAATTCCAGCCTTTAGTCAACACTCTTTCCACTTGGGCAGTGGGGCTGTCAGGCAGCCAGCACCCAAGATTGACATCTTCAAAGCTACAATCATCAAGAGGTTTTAATAGCCAGATTCAATTGACGCTATTTCCTCCCTTAAGTATGTACAAACCAAGATGTGGCAACATTATGCTAATACTGAAGAATCAAAGTCAAAATTGCTGGGAAACTTCTGTTGGCTGAGGTACAGGATAAGCTTTGCATGTTAGAGAAAGCTACTGCATATTCTATTTCATTGTTTAACATGGCAATATCCATAAGATTAAAAAAAATCACATGAACAAATACAGAAAAGGCTGTAGCAAGCTGCCCCCTTCTCCATTAGCATTAAATTTGACAGTGGTTCAGCTGTTGCAGCACAGTCTGGTCTGATCTGGAGAGGAAGGGAAGTCATCAGTCTCAGAGCAGGCAATTAAGCAAATATTCCAACCTTTTATTCCCCTTGGGTAGGGTGCTAGGAAGCTTTGGAAAGCTGTGCTCATTGTTTGGACTGCCGTGGGCTCCCACCTGAACTAAGCATGGACCCTGCAGAGCACAGAGCGTTCCTCCCTGGTGACACAGGCACACAGAGGAACAGAGCCATGTCCCCAGTGCCACTGCTCACAATGTTCTCCCAGAGGCCAAGAGTCCCCAGCTCTGATTCCCTAAGAATTCCAAGTATCACAAGCGCTCCCTGAACAATGGATGCCTCAAGGGAGGGGGTATCCGGAGCAAAGCCGGCACTTTCTGGAGCACTTCACTTGAGGCAGTGAGCAGCCACTGACCAGAGCCACTGTGCAGCTGCAGCTCTGAAATCACAGAGCACAGCAGGCCCCAGGCGTGCACCCACAGCCTTCTCCAAGCACATCTGAGGCTCCAGGATCTGTGACCTACAAAGCCTCCAGCCACCACCAGGTCTTCATCTTCACAGCTTGGTCTGCTTTTCCTGCAGGCTCCAAAACACCACATTCCTGGTTCACAGGCCTGAAGAGTCCCCATAAGCTTTCAAGTTCAGAGCCCAGACCACCACTTAGCCACAAGCATGGGTAGCAGGTCTGGATTCAGGGGTGCAGTACCTGTTTGCCCACACACCCAGCCCCTGCAGCTTGCAGAACCGGCCATGAAGGTACTGCAAGGATCTGAGACTTCACTAGGAAAGGGACACAAGGGAGAGGCCAGAGCACAGCTGTGTTCATCACATCACATCACAGCACATTCAGTTTTAGGCCACAGAGCTGAAGGCACTGGCTTAGTCATGCTGTTCCCATGGCACTGGGACCTACTCCCTTCTGCCCCGCTGTCTGGAATTCAGAATGTGACAATGACTCCCTGGCCTTCCAAGAAGGGTTATCAGTAAACACCAGCCTCCAGCAACAGCATTAAACGTCATCAGAGCATTCCTTGCTGCTTTCAGGAACTGCTCACTGTGGAACAGACCATTTTCCTGCCTTGGAAGCAATGTGCCAAGAGCCTTCTTGTCTTCATTTCCCACCTTGCTTATATTTATTCCTGTTTCCAAATGAGTGATCTCCTCTCCCTCCACTCTTTCAACATAGCAGCTGTGTAACTCCAGCTACAAAATAAAAACCATCCAAACCAAAAACCAAACCAAATTCAGAAATCTTAGGGTGTTTTGCAGGATATTCCAAAAAGCTTCTTCCCAGGACTTCACCTGTAAACACCAAGTACCAAGCAGCAGGTGAACCAGAGGCATTTTGGCTTTTCCTGATCTTGGCACTGGATGGTAGAGGGTGAATGGCAGGATAGGGAACAGGTAACAAGTGATTTTGAGTGGCTTAAGAAAGGTGATGAGAATGATCTAGGCAAACTGTTTTAAAGGTGTTCCTGCAAGAAACAGTTTACCAGAGGGGTCTTTGGAAGAAGCCACTCCTTGCTCAAGCACAGCAATGGGACTTTCCCTCAAAACAGTGTTCACTTGGTCTCCCAGAGCCTGAAGGGCCTCCAGAATCTGCTGGAAAACACACCACCCCAGCTATTTCATAGTCCAAGTTCTAAATAGATCATGAACAGCCTTGAAAGAAGCCTATCCACAATGCTCCTTCTTCCTGCTCATCTTCTCCCTCCCAGCACGTTCCAGCTGCTCTCAGGCACCTGCACCCATGGAAGGTGCCAAAAGGAGCACTGTGCTTCTTAGGAATCTTAGGAAAAGCCCCTGCTCCAAACAAGCACCTTTGTCAGTTCTAAAGGGACCTAACCAAAAAGCACAGTGAAGCCAAATGTGGGATCTGCTGGACTCAGTCTAACAGAAATCATCAGTCCAAGTAATGTTCCAGATAGGAATTTATGGGGCTTTTGCTACAGGTCTTGAGAGTTACAACCCTGCCCAAGAGCTGTGTGCCAGCCTTTGCAGGCTCTCTGAGGTTCAGCAGGCTGGTGTTGTTCTAACCATATCCATGCCCATCCCTTCCCTTGCTCCCAGCCCAGGTCCCAGTGCTCTGGCAGCTGCTACAGCTCCAAAGCACACAAAGCAAGGGCAGACAGAGGGAACAAATCAAACTGCTCTCTGCAGACACCCCACCCAACCATGGCCAAAATGGTTTTGGAGAGAACCAGCTCAAGATTTCTAAAACTTGCCTACCAAGAGCTGACATACCAAGGAAAAGCTGGTGCCCTCCGTTCTCCAGGAAAAATCCCATCTCTACACTTCTCTGAAAATCCCAGTCAGACTGCAAAGATTGCCCAAGGCTGGAGTTATTCCTCCACTTGGCCATCTCCCCACACTTGGCCTGGGAACAATTTTAGACTTGGAATGCATTACTGCATTCAAGCAGCCACTCCTTGTTGCGCCAGTTGTCCAACCCCCAGACCAGCTGGAGGATGAAATTCCTAGGAACAGCAAAATGCCAATCTTGGGATTCAGGGCTTTTCAGGGCAGTCACCAGCTCGGTCTCTGCTGTGTTCAGCTCAAAGGCATTGCTGAGAACAGCTACTGTGGCCTCCCAGGACAGACTGACTGTGTCAGCTACTTGGGGTGAGTCCAGCAAGTGCTTTCACCTGAAGTGGCCTAATGAAACAAGAACCACCAGCCAAAAATAACCCAAGAGTGAGGGCTGCCACAGCCCCAGGGCAGCACCGAGCTGGTGGGACACAAGGGTGGGATCAAGGAGCAGGTCTCCAATTATGCTCAAGGGGTTTGTTTGCCAGAAGGGATCCTCCATCAGACTATGGCAAATACACCAGAACACGGTGTGGGGACACATGGCTGGGAAGGACCAAAGGACACTGCTCTGCTCTTGTCACTCCAGGGCGAGGCACAGAGCACACACATCCAGGCACAGACCCTGAGCACATACAGTGATCCCAGTGTCACCTGGACAGGACTGGGCACTTGAGGTCACTTCTGATTGTCCGTGACACCACACTGGGAAACAAATCCACCCAATCCCTGCTGCTACATTTTCCTGGAAAGCACTTTCAAGAAAACATTGGGGTTGTTTACACAGCAGAGGCCCAGTTTCAGAGGAAGAGCTGCCCAGTCAAGTTTCTTGGATTTGAGCCATGTCAAAGCCTCAAGACAGACACAGGGGATGCTGACTGAAGATGAAGGTCAGTGGAACAGGATGACTCCACCAGACAACTCTTCTGTAGGGCTCTGGCAGCCAGGCAGGACCAACACTGTGAACTTGCTGTCAGCAAGAGACTGATCCAGCAGGGAGAAATCCAGTCCAGTTCTGGAAACAGAGAGGGCTTGAACTCTCCCATTGCAGCCCAGGTTACTGGGCTCCTGGAGCTCATACTGCAGGAATAATTGTCCTCCTCAATACACCTAAAAAAAGTCTGCTCTCAGCTCTATCACTACATGATACAAAGAGAAAAAATGTCCTTTATCCTCCAATATCGTTTCCAAAGCCAAAAGCAGCTACAAATGCTTTTGAAGATAAATTAACGGTAAACTGCAGGAGGCAAAGGTGGGACAACAATGAATAAGAGCCTTTAATTTTCACATCTGACTCTCTTGTTTCCAATGGCACTGAGCTGGTGAAGAGCTGGCAGATCCTGGACCCCAGTCCGAGGGGCTGGTGCACCCCAGAACCATGCGGGGCCCAAAGCGCTGCCACTGCCCCACAGGGTCCCCACACTGCTGCAGGGTGGGGCTCTACCTGCTCCAGGAGCATCCCAAACCCACTGGAGGTGCCAGCTGCTCTGGGATTAGCCTCTTGTGGCCCTTCAGGGAGGCAGAGTGGCTTGGCCAGCCCTTCCTACCATGCCCATTCTCCACATGCTGCGGCTGGTGCCTGCAGCAGAACCATCACACCAACGACAAATCCTGTTCTCAGGGTGTTTCTATTCCTGTCCCAGACATGCAGCAGACACACGATGCCCGAGATGGCAGCAGACAAGCTTCATACCTACAAGCCCAAGGCTTGAGATGGGAAACACAGCTTTGCACAAAAGCAGCCCTAGAAAAAAAAAACCAAAAAAACCAACCCCTTTTTAGCAAGAGATTCAGTTCTATTCTTTAGCTGTAACCATGACACACAGCCCAGCTGAGGAAACAGAACAACCCATTATTTTGGATACTGCTTTGTAAACCTGTGCATGGCCAGTTATCTAATAGTGGGAACATGGATGTGAGTAGGCTTGGAGGGAGCAGCAGAGCACTTGCAGGGTTATTTCACAGCAAGCTCAAGATGAAGCAGTTTGCATCATCTCCATCAGGAAATTTCCATGGACTACAATGTCAGCAGCTTTGCTGCAACACACCTGGGAGAATCTGTGAAATGCCACCTCCCTGTCACAGGACTGTCCCCTCCTACTCTGGCCACTTACAGACACAATCACAAAGACAGTTACAGGAGGTATTTCCTCAGCTAATTGCTAATTACATTAATTGGCAAGACATCTGACTTAGCTGCTCTAGAGCCTGGTGGAAACTGGGCGTCCTTCTCCCTGTAGGAGGAATCCGTGGGGAGAGGGTGTAAGAGCAGTGAGTCACCTCCCAGACACAGCAGGCCAGCCCTGGGACAGGAGTGAAGGCAGCACAGGAGGATGTGTCTGCCCTGGCAGCTCACAGCAGGCAGGCAGTGCTGGCAGTGCTCCAGCACCAGGGGTGTTCTGCACAAGGTAACACAGCCAGCACTCCTGTGGTGCCATCCCTGCACAGAGGACGGCAGTCACAACTGCTGAGCTCAAGGGAAAAATGGACAGAGTAGGCCAGGATTAGGGTGGCACAATACAGAACATTAAAGTGTGCTTGCTCTCTGCACTGCCACAGGAGTGTCACAGCCACAGGGCCGAGGGACAGCAGCAGAGCTTGGAGCTGGCAACAGCAGAGCCAGGGCCCTTTTCCTCCCACTTTCCCCTGAGCCCCCTCAGTGCTGAGCAGCCACTGCCCGTGCCCAGGTGGGCAAACAGCCCCCACCCCACTGCAGGGAGCTGTGGGGCTCAGGTCTGAGCTCTGTTAAAATTCCACTCATGACAGATCATGAAGATCCAGGTACCTTTTGGTTTCTCTAGGTCTGGAACCCAAGCATGTTCCAATTTACAATACAAACATCAGTATTGTGTTAGGTTGAGTATCAGCTGTCCCGAAAGCCAGGATGACATCCCAAATCCAGCACTCCCTCCCAGGCTGCTGTCTGGCAGGACACAGGCCTGGCACAACAGTGTCGTGCCCAGGACTATTCAGTTGGAGTGTCTCAGAAGTGTCTCCTGTTCAGAATTCAGGGACAGAATTCAATGCTACCACAGTGCTGAAGGCAACATCTCCAGCTATACTGGGAGTTTAGGCTAAGTTGATAAATTTTCCACAGGAACACCAGCACATTCCAGTCCTGCAGGTATGGTTGTGCACACAGCACTTCAGTGAGTGGTCAAGAATGGACTGGCAAGCTGAGTAGTCCTTTCTAAACTAAAACCACCCTGTCTTACAGACTTCAGTCTGAGCTTTCTCTTTGCTCATTTCTGCTGTGATTTTGTAGTATGAACATGATTTAGGGGAAATTTTAACAGGGTATGAATTCACATGATGGCTGGAAGTCTCACCTTAGCAGGCTGCCTTTCCTTCCTTCAGTTCCATCCCAGGAGGCCTGTACCCCACCTCCTCGATACATGCAGCACTACGAACACAGAGGAAGGCACAGCAGCACTTCCTAAAGCTAGAGACAGGCCATGGTGAGCAAACAATCCTGCAGTTCCTCATCCAGGCTGTTATCAGAGGAATAATGCTCTCAGGAATCTAAGTAGAGAACTGCTTTACGGTTTAATTCAGCAGCCCCTGCCAGAATGAACCACCATGCTTTAGGTTTTGGTTCTTGCACACCAGGTGTTTTAAGCAGACTAAAACCCTCAAGTTATTTGACATTTAGATTTCCCACATACAATGTTTATTCCCTGTAATGCTCAGAACAATCCCTAGTTACTGTTAGGTGTAATAGCAATAAAGTGCAAAGAGCAACGCCATGGAATAATAATTGCTTCTGCAGTGTGAAAGCTCTCAGTCTGGCTGGGGCAGGTTTCAGACAGACTTTGTCCTGCCATGTCCCACTGGCATTCAGAGTGTGCAGGCCCTGGACAGAGGGACCTTGTCCTGTTGGCTCCCTGAAGGTATCAGGGAACAAGAAGACAAACTGAGCAAACCAGAAGGTGCAACCTGAAACTCTGGTGAGAGAGCACACTTCAAAAACCCCCAAACCACTACTAAGTGTAGGTTTCCCTACATAAAGATGACCCATTCCTGTCCCCCTTCCTGCCAATGAGCACTGTGGGGATCTCTGTGCAGCCCACCAAGGTGAGCAACAAGCACCTCCTGCCCCTCAAGCCCAGCAACACAACCACAACACCAGCACACATCGTAAAGCAGCTGCACTCTGAGGAGCAGGTGCAGAGCTGGAATCACATCACTTGAAGAGTCATTTCCTGTATGTTTGAGAACATGGGCCCAGATTTTCATTCCCTGGTGCCTAACAGGATACCAGGTAGCAGTTCAGATGTACTGAGCACTTTGCTTTATCAATACCAGAAAATCAGACCTCCCAGTCACAAACTCCTTACTAAGGAAATTCACCTGCTTATCAGTGAGAGTTCACCATAAAGCCAGCTAAGAAATTTATACATAAATCTCACCTGTGCAAGAGGAAAAAGGAGTTCTACCTTCAGTTTTTAGTTACTGGAACATGCAGAAACTGTGCAAAAAACAGAGTTCCCATATGCACAAGTTCCACTGCAGAACACGCGGACTTCCCCCTTCAGCAGCTCCCTGCTGGACTATTTCCTTCCTACATTTCTGACTGTAGCTACTTGAAAACCCCAACTCTGACCTTTACCACTTAGAGATGGAGGAAAACAGCAACCAAGAACTGCAGTCAGTGCTTCCCAGAGAGAGAACTCCACTGGCAGCCTTCCGAGCCTGTGCACTGGACCTCGACGTGTTACACAAGGCCAGCTCCAAATCCAGGCAGCCATAAGCACCACGCTGCAAGGGCAGGGCCAGGTCTGGCAGCAATCAGCTGTGGTACAGATGGATGGCTCAGAAAACCTCAGTACAAGAGGCCAATTGAACAGCAGCCACCATCCCTTCAAAAAAAGAAAGTTGTTGGTAACCTGAAGCCAAGTGCACAGAGAGAACATGCAGAACAGGTGAGCTCAGGTGTGCCCGCAGCACAGCACACAGGTATTCCAAACCAGCACAGACCAGCCTCCTCCTGAATACATTCCCTCTCCAGGAAAACCTCAAAGGACTTGGAAAACCTGGGCATAGGCTTAAGCATAGGTTATGGCTTCTGGAGGTTACTCAGAATCCCAGAATGATCTGGGCTGGAAGGAACCTTAAAGATCGTCCAGTCCCACCCCCTGCCACAGGCAGGGACACCTCCCACTAGCCTGGGCTGCCCTGCCTCTGTGGCCAGGTGTGCAAGCTTTCCAGTTTACCAGCCATTCCCAAGTTTCTGGCAATCCTGCCAAGAGGATTAAGCACCCGTCAGCCTGAAGAGAGTTAAATTGTCAGCTCAGCTTTCAGCACCAGGAGCAGAGGTGTCTGACAGCACTGCCAGCTGTGCTTCCCTCCGAGCTCCAAAGTTTCTCACAGCGTTGCACAACACATAGAGCAGCATGTCTGCCTAAAATATGCAAATATTACTGACACACAAGTGATTCACAGCCCTGAAGTTTGTCACTGGCTGGACAAGGAGATCTTTAAGACTGAAAGCAACCAAGTGCCACCCTCGCTCCACATCAGTACACAGAGTTCAGTGACTATAAAGAGCTCAGGCACAGGTACCTTGGCTCACTGAGGTATCTTCCTTCTGCTGAGGGCTTAGAAAAGCACAGACAACACAAAGAGCAAATGCATTTCTCTCCAAAGCAGCAGGAAGGACTCTCTTGTCTTTTGCAAATCACTGACCAGTTTAAAAAGGAAAAGAGACACCAAGGGAGAAGTCCTGCTCTTGTGCGGCAGCCTGCCCAAATGGGAACCTGATGCTTCCACACATTCAGTAACTTCACTTTTCTACTCATCTGCCTAAGAGCATCTGCCAGCTCTGCAGCCTCTCCTTCTGTTTGCTTTGAGCACAAATCCATATTTGTTAATGGGTTAACTCCATTAATGTTAATTTGTTAACCTCCGTCTCTGGGTGATGCCTGCAGGAACTACCACCTGTATATGAGTACACAAGGCTATGGCTGCAACAGGATCGGGCAGCTCTGGTTTCACAGCCTCTATCAGAGATCACACACAACAATTTGATGCCTGCTGCAAGCCAGGACCTGGAGACAAGCAATCTGTTGACTTGCAATCTGAACAAGCACTCAGTGTCACAACCCTGAACCAGCTCCTACTCCAAGAATGCTGGAAACTTTAGTGCTGGGAAGATGCCCAGAGAGACTTGTAGCAACTTTCACTACTTTATCTTTCAGGCAAGAACTCCATTTCTCTGTACCTTGTTTATTTTTGCAGTTAATCTGTAAAAATTGTCCATGTCCACTCACTCGCTCACTCTTCCCTTTTAAGTCTGGACACTGCTCACCACCCTGTAGGTGACCACCTTCTACAAAGACATCTTTTAAAACTTGTTTGAATACAGGTCTGAAGTTCAGAGAACACCACGCTAATTTGCAGAATATTGGGTTTTATGTTTCTGTTCCCATCCTCAAGCACTCAGCCTGCCTTGGTTGGTACCTCAGGTTTTCCTGAGGGCTTCAAGAACCTGCAGGTCCTGAGGGAAGGGGTTTGGCACAGGGGAAAGGACATCACCAAATGAATTTGCAAGGGTAAAACACTTGCACTGTGATCCAGGGAGTTCTGTGCAGCCCTGCAAGGGGAAGCAGGTAACAGTTAATCCTCTGGGGTTCAAATTTGGGGTATAAGGAACTCCACACAGTCTTATTCTGAAAGAATACACCATTTCACAGTGACTTGCTCATGTAATAAAGGAATTTGATGAGGTTAACTGTTTAGACAAGCCCATGAGTAAGGACAGAAGTACTAGTTTCCTTCCAGGAAGCAACCTATTCATAGCCTTTAATGGAGATCTCCATATACTTGGGAATTTGTTGTTTTGCTATATTAAGGGAAACTTCATCTCACCCTTCCCATGGATGTTCTCTACACACACACTGAAAATGGAAAACATGCTACAGTACAGCTAAACCTATAAACCATGCACAGTTTGTAGGTGAGCTTTTAACTCCTTTCCTAACAGCCTCTGTCTGCCCACTGCAGCCATTAACAGCATCAATCCCAGACCTTCATGCAGTTATTTTCTCCTCTACAGTAACCAGAGTGTGGGAAATCAGAGTCAAGCAGCCTTGGAATGGCCTCACATCCACTAGATGTGACCAGTGCCAGGAGAGAATGAAAACATGTCCCAGCCTCTGGTTTTTTAAGCAATGCCAGTTAAAAGCAGATCTTAGCATCTTTAGCCAGACAGCAGCTACTTTAAAAACAGCAGCACTATAAATTCACATGATTCAAATGCAACTTTCAGTCATTTCAGTAATTGTTTCCCTAAACAGGACACGTATCAAATGTTTCAAGGGAACAGACAAGGTGAAGAAATCCTTTTGTCTTCATACTATGAACTGTTGTAGCCTTTCATCCTGAAGACCCAGCAACCCCTAAGAAAGATTAGGAAAAAAAAAAAAAAAAAAAGACTGTCAGCAGAACTGAGAATTGCTGGAAAACAGTTTTGATCTTTTCAGGAAAACAGCCAAAAAATTCTCTCTCACTGAAAAAGTCAACTTGTTTGAGCTTCCACATTACACAAAGTTTTGTCCTTTTTGTCTGAATACAAGGTTGCTTAAAGCAAGCAAAACTCAAGGGAGTGGATGTACTTGCCAAGGAAGTGTCAACCCTGAGAGATGATAACTTGGAGCAGCCCCAGCCAAACTGCACAAGTGCATGTACAGGTCCAACACGCTGAGCAGTGGGACCAACACGCAGCAGTAGGAGAGCATCTCAACCTCATGCAGAGACACCCCACAAACAGGAGAAATCTGCATGTTCATCCCCCAGTATCAAACAGAACAGTTCCAGGTGACAAGCTTCTGTGATGGGTACGACAAAGCCCTCTGCCAAAACCAAGAAATAATTGTTGATGGAAAGCATCAGCTCCCTGATTGCCAGGCCAGGCACTGACACCACCCTGCCTTCCATTAATCAGGATGAAGTTAGTTAATATTTGAGTAGGCTATTACAGCTCAAGGCAGAGTACCAAGTACACTGTGCCACGCTCTCAACTAGACTCCTTAGAAAAAAAATAAAACAAGATAGAGCTGAAGACAAATGCACAGCAAAGACTGTACAGGGCAGAATACATTCTCACAGTGTTTTGGTGACAAATCATGGTATTTAGGAAACTGGAAGTTCCCATCATTTTGGTAGAAAGCCACGAAATAAGCCCAATTCTCTGCTACATCCCCAGCTGTGCTGAGCTCACACAGACTGTGTTGGCTCTCCTGGTCTCATCACCCAGCTCACCCCACTGAGGGCTTCTACAGAGGAAACAGCTGTCTCAGAAGTGCTAGAAAGGCAGGAGGCCCCAAAAAAGCTCTTCCAAGTCACACCCTGGTGAAACATCAGCTTTTCTGAATGATGTCATAGCTGACATAGCTCGGTGTACCTGTCCCCCAGCCTGGCACTGTGCCCAGGATGTGACCCAGTGGGTGCCTGGGTTTTTTGCACCACCTGCATTTGCCAACAGGGCTCAAGTGCAGCAGCACAGCAACTGCTGAATATTTGGGGCCTCCTGGCACTACTTTAAGTGAGCTCAACAACACACAAGGAGATGGAGACACTTTTGAGAAGGAGGGTATATGAGATTTTCTGCCATCACCACTCTGGTAACAGCCTTAAAAATCACAGCTGTAATTCAGGCTCATTTCAAAGCTCCATATTTTCCCTGAAATCTATTGAGTTGTTCTGCTTTCTGCTCCAGCTATTGATTACTGGGGTGGAATGGGGTGAGGGGGAACATGAGCAACTGCCTCCCAGTCACTTTTCAGTGATGCCACATCTCATGACATCATGACTGTCTCCATGGTGACACAGCAACACAACTGAATCAAAACAGGAGGAGGCCAATTAGAAAAAGAAAGCTCTTTTGTGGCTGGATCTATAGTAATTAGCAGAAATAAGAGAAGCTGTTATAAAAAAGACATTGTTGTAACAATAAAAAGCTTGCTTTTAGCTTGCTAGGTGAAGTCCAAACCATATATATATATATAAGATCCCTTCTAAACTGAAAAACCCATTATATCACTGCATTCCCAATTCCACAGAACACTGAGCATAGCCTGGATCTGAGAGATCAGTTTTCATCTCCCCTCATGTTGAGTTCTCCTCTCCACTGCTCACATGCTTAGGAGGCTGCTCAGCCCCTGAGCTCAGGCAGAGCCCCCAGGCTGAGGTGCCTTTCAGCCTGCCACAATCAGCACACACACATTGCGGGGGCACACACAGAGAACCCAACCCCAGGCTGCCAATGCACAGTGACTCACACCAGCTAAGGCTCCATCTTCAGGGATGAAGCACACTCGGGGTTTGGGATGGATGATATGAACAAGATCTGGACCCTTTAAGTATCTACCTTGTTTTGTTCTCAACCTCCAAATGGGACACACAGGAGCCAGTGCCAGTGCAAATGATGGTGACAGTGCCAAATCTGACTCCAGCTGATCTGCACTCCCCATCCTATGGTGCGGGTTGATCAGGAAGCACTTGCTGCAGTCCCAGAGATGAGGCAGCTGCTCTCTTGCTCCAGAGCAGCCAGAAGCAACACACAGCTCTAGGAATTCCCCAGGGAGAGCGGCTGCTTGGAGTGCTCCACAGTCGGGCTGTCAGCCTGAGGCACCTCCACTTTGGCCATACATTCAGCCTATTAAACACCAGTGACATGCCATACACTCACCATATTTTTCTTTTCTCAATCAAGCCTAAAAGCTGCAGCCGGCAGAACAAGCTGAGCACAAACTTCCCAAGAAAGGAAGCCTGAAGGTGTGAGGCACAGCACAAAGTCAGGGCACCTGGAGCAAGGAGGGCAGCACCCAACAGAGCCACTGGAGCATAGCAACTCTGCTCACACTGGAGGTTAAACCTCCACGGGTAATGCTGCTCCTCACAGCTGCTGGGAGCAGCCCTACTGTGCTCCTCTCCCGCAATTCCATGGGAAAGTGAGGCATTCAGTGCTGGCAGGGCAGGCAGAGCACACAGGTCCTGGTACTGGCACACTCACAGCATGTGGAGGCAGCACAGCAATCTGCTTGGCAGCTGCTCTGTGATAAGAGGCACAGCTGCCCAGAACTGAGTCACCTTAGGAAAAAAAAAGATGCTAAAAAGCTTCACACCATAAGAATTAGGATAAATTAGATTTAACAGGTGCCCTCAACAACCTCTGCAGAAGCATTTTTCAGTCATAATTCATTCAAGTGAGAGTCTTTGTACACGACCCTTGTACCAGCCCCTGCATCTATCGGGTGAGGTTATTTCACATGCAGCAGCAGAACTTGAGGTAAGGCACTAACAGTGAAGGGAGTTCTTGCTGGGATTCACCATAAAAATGAGCCATCCTGTGACACATGCCTGAGAAACGGGACAATGAGACTTCCTCAAGCCACTATCACCTCTGAACACACTTGGTTCAAAGAGGAGACACGTCTCCTGCAGAGCTGCACCCAAGTGGCTCCAATTTCCAAACAGTGGAGATCAACCCTTCAAAAGGTTTGCATTCATTTTTTAGAACATTCTGGACTCTGTGTTCCTGCTTTACCAGCTCATTCACCCAGATCTGCAATCCCATGCACCTGCTGCCTGCACACACACCATCACCACACCCAGAGCATGTTTGCTAACAGAGCAAGAACCAGCACAGAGCAGAAAACATGATTTTCTGTGTGAACCAGGCCTTGCAGCAGTAGAAAAAGCCATTAGCTACAGAAGGGAAAGAAACAGGCAGAGGCAGAAGTAAGAGCTTTGGAAATAACAAGCCTCCTAAGTTATTTTTAGAGCTGCCTCCCCCAACACCCAAGATATTCAGAGCTGTTGAAAAAAAATATAAATCAAAGGTAAGTGCACAAATAGCACTGCCAGCAGAAAGCAGACAGTGCTTCAAAGTTACTGCTGCCACCAGCAGCGATGGCTGGCCTGGTTCTGCTCCGCTCAGGCAGCCTCGGTGGGCTGGACTCTGCTTTGCGGTGCCACAGCGAGCTCAGGCCATCCAACCCACGTGTGCTGGGCACAGCAGGGTGGGGACAGTCGGGCACTGCCACCTCTGGGACCGGGCACAGCCTGGACAGGGGAAAGGACAGACAGTGCATCCATCCCTTGGGATAGCACACTTGTCACAGAATCAATTAGGTTGGAAAAGACCTCTGAGACTGTGCACAACCTGTGACTGAACACCACCTTGTCAACTAAACCGCGGGTGAGGCCACGTTCAGTCTTTCTCAAATGCCTCCAGGGACGGTGACTTCACCACTGCCCCATTCCAGCGCCTGACCGCCCTTCTCGTGAAGAAATTCCTCCTCATGTCCAACTTCAACATCCCCGTGTGCAGTTGAAGACTGAGCTCTCTCCTCCTGTCCCTGTTCCCTGGGAACAGAGGCTGATGCCTCCCCCTGCCCGCTCCTGACAGGGAGTTGTGCAGAGCCAGCAGATGCCCCCTGAGCGTCCTTCTCTCCAGGCTGAGCCCCCCAACTGCTCCAGGGGCCCCATTCCCTTCCTAGGACACCGGGGGTGACAGGCCGAGGCTGTGTCCCGCGCAGTGCCAGAGCACAGGGCGCTCTCGGGGCCGGGGCCGGAGCTCGCCCAGCCCAGGCCGGCCGGGCCCGCGGCAGCCCC
>VXBR01009399.1:0-54700 GCA_013400215.1 Cisticola juncidis | reverse complement strand
GGGGCGCGGCGCTGTCGCCACGCACCTCCTGCAGCACGGCCGAGAGGAACCCTCCGGTGCAGAGGGAAACACGTGGAAAAGGAGCAAGTGGGACGAGGAGGTTTCCCTTGGGGATGTTGTTTTCCCCAGTCTCAAATATGCTGATGGAGTCCTGCCCCGCTGGGCACGGGGAGAGGGAGCGGAGTCTCAGCGGGTGCGGTCAGTGTATTGGGTCCGTGCTTTGTGCCTCCCCTGGCGCTGCCAGAGCAGGGCTGATGGAGGGTAGAGGTGCGGAGGGGAGCAGGGCTGGCACAGTGTGCGGGCTGCGGGAAGAACCTGCTGGGCAGAGCCAGCCGGGTCTGCACCCCGGGCACAGCCACGCTGCGGGCTGCTCTGTCCCTCAGATCCTGTGCCGACACACGGAGCTGAGCACAAGGCTCCCCTGGATCGGGCTGAGGACAGCTGTGCGAAGCCGGAGTCACTCTGTGTGGTGTCTGAGCAAGACGGGCAGCGGGTGCCCGCCAGCCCGGCGTGCTGTGGGCACTGGTGGTGCTCGGCTCCGGGCAGGGCCGTGGCGGTGCGAGCGGCGGTGCTGAACCTGTGCTGCCCGGGCCCCTCGCTGCTACCATCACTCCTTGCTGCTGTGATTTACTGGTGACTCGCTGGGCTCCCAGCACTCGGAGAAGTCTGCAGCAAGGAGCAATCAAAGCGCTGTGAGAAACAGCGCACTGAGCTCAAGCGCTGCCGGCTCCGCAGGCAGGAGGACTGAGCTGCCGCCGCCCTCGGCATTCTGCGACCGAATCGCCGCGGATTTGCTGCTTCTGCTTTTGGAAGCAGCAGCACAAAGGGGTCGAAGGAGGATTTGGTCACAGAGTCAGCCCTGAGCCTTAGGACCCTCAGCCTAGGGCCTCCCCACTCCGCTGACCACCAAGGAAAAAAGGCAATTTGTTTACAGTTCAGGGTCTCCCAGGTAGCTCTGAACTGCCAATCACTTCCTGCAACTTCAGAAATACCCAGGTCATGGCTCAGTAGATGGAAAAGATAATGGGAGAGCATAAAGGAGAACAAAAGCAACCCAAACCAAGACATACACAAAGAAACCCGCATTTGCCTGCACTGTCTGACATCCTGAAAATGCTCCAGGCTATTTGCAGAGCCTCACTCAACCCCACCCAGTCCTGCTCCCCTGGCACATGAGTGTCTGTCTCAGCTAAGGTTGTGTTGGTTGCTGTGGGGCTGCCCCAGCAATGGCACGAGCCCTGTGGCCATGGGAGCTGCAGAGGGGCTGAGGATCACTGACAGAGGGGACACAAAGGGGCACCCAGGACTGTCTGGCTTCAGGGCAGCTCTGTGCTCACCTGGCTCAGCATGTGGGGATGCCACCAGGCCCCTGGCCTGAGGAGAGACTTCGGGTGTCTGTGTACCTGGCACGTTGCCCTCCAGCCATCTCTCCTCATGGGCAGAGCACAGCACCATGGACAGACTCCTGGTGCTGCCCTCCCAGAGGCTCTGAGTGAGCTGAGGCATCCCTTGATGCTTTGGCTTCTCCTCTCCCATGAGGACAGCACCAACTCCCTTTCCTGCTATGAAAGCAGATAAAGCAAGCAACAAGAAGGATTTGTCTTTCTGACCATATCAGCAAAGGGAAATGCTGGCAGCTGCCTTTGTTTCTACTCCTTTGTAGATGGTCCCTGCTGGGAGAAGGCAGGCTTGGCCAGGACCTTGGAGCCGTGCTCACCTCCCCCGTGTCTGTTTGTGCCAGCACAGCACAGCATCGTATAGCGTGGCTGCAGCTCCCCCCTTCCCGGGGACCTGGGCATCTCTGTGGGCTCAAACCCATTGCAGCTGGTTTTGTGTGCCAGACACGTGCCTGCAGCAGGCTCACAGCCTGGGTGCTGCCCATGGGAGCGCTGAAATCTGGCAGCAAAGAGCACCAGGCACATAAAGACAGAGATGGTTTTGGTTTGGGGGTGGAGCTGAGAGCGGGGCTGTGGCCATGGCACAGCTTCCTGGGGAAAAGGGAGCATTGGCTGGGCACAGGGCGGTGGTGGAGTTTCCATAATAACAAGGGAAAGATCAGAGGTGAAAAATGAACCAGCAAATGTGGACAGAAACAGCTGTCATGAATTTCTTTTTGTCCCACAGACACATGAATACATCACAGAACGTGTGTACGTGCCCTTTTTTCCTCTGCAAACACTGATGGAGCAAGCATGCAACAGAATCTTTCCCTGGCACACACATACACACACATGCTCTCCCTCTAATCTCTTTCCTGCTTGTATGTCAGAGAAAGCTATTTCTGGAACGTGAAATCTAGGTCAAAAAGAAGGAGAAAATCTGAAGGGAATGATAACAGTCCCTCCCAAAGGCCGTGCGGGGTCACCTCAGGCTGATGGGATTAGCAAGGGGCCACAGTGGTGCTTCACCCCTGGCTGAGCGATGGCTCCCAGCCTGGTGTGAGCTCCCTGTGCCTTCCCACGGCTGCTGCTTCCCCACACAGGAGAGAAGGCCATGACAGCTGAGAAGAGTGCAGCAGCAATCGCCTGCCTACACAGAGACCAGGATCACGGCATACAGAGGAGGAGAAGGAGGAGGAAGATACACGACTTTCCCAGAAGCCACATGACTTTCTCAGAAGCCGTGGAAACTCGTCCCACAGTGAGCCAGCCCCTGGGGAGTGGGCCACCACAATGAGAGGTGCAGGCACTTTGTCCTTCTACACACAGCCCTGCTGCCCCGGCAAGATCATCAGTGCCAGGGGACTGGGCTGGCATGTGCCTTCTCCCGGGGCAGGGCAGGGTCCCCAGCATAGCCACGGGCCCAGAAGCCAGCTCTCTAATTTAGTCATAAACAGGAAAACAAAAGCAATACAAAGAAGACAGGAAGCAGGTGGGTGACAGAGGGCAGCTGTTCTGTCCCAGCCTTTGGGAGTATGTCTCCCAGGCAGTGCTCTCCTGCCCTGCCTGGGCTTGGCAAAGTTCTGGTGTATGGATGGGCACAAGATGCATGCAGCCCTGGCCTCCTAAGAGATCTGGACCCAGGATAAGGAGCTGGACACCTGAATTTTTTGGGAACAGGCTGCTGAATCTCAGGGCAGGATGTCGTGAGCAAGGGTGGTGTACAAGGAGGACTTGGAAGAGCTTGAGTAGAACTGGCTTGATGTGAGGTTTCCCTGCTGTATTTGCTTGCTCACCTCTGCTTTCCTGTTTCCCCTGGACATCAAATATTCCACTCTGCATTGCAAACAGTCTATTAAACAAGCAATTCCCAGAGCTGCCTCTAATAAGCAGGAGATGGGGCTGGGGAGCCCTTTGTGATGCTCGGGAGCCAGCGCGGCTGTCACCACACGCCTGCAATTAGAGGAATAGGTTCCACTGGGGCTTTTGAGTCTCCGGCTGTGCAAGGCACAAAGGTTTGTTTAACGCTGATCAAGGGCAGCTCATCATCTGTCTCACTGGCTGTCAAATGGGAGCTAATTGCCTTGTAATGTGCTGGTGACACAGGCATAAGTGGGAGGAACTGGCGTGGTAGGGGTGTGACAGCTGTCAGGGCTCTCCCCCGTGCTCCCCACACACCCCGCATGGAGCTCGCTGCCCCTCCTCCTGCCCTCTGGTAGTGCCTGAATCCCTCTGCTTTAGCATCCAACCCCCACATGGCCCTCAAGGAACAAGAAGCCCGTGTTGGCCCCAGAACTGCTGCTATTGGTGCCTCTTTAGGATGTGTCCCTACACAGACAAAAGCGTGGTGGTTCCCATTCCTCTGGGCTGGTGCAGGGATGCTGGATGAAGAAAGGCATCCCTGGGATGTGTCTGGGTGAGGGCTCTTACCTCACCCAGATGTCATCCCAGAGCCCTGCAATGGAGCAGAGGCCATGAGTGACTATTACACCTGCAGGTGACAGTGCACCCACTTCTCCCTGCGTGTCCAAATTAATGCCACCAAGCTGCCACCTGCTGCTCGGGAGGCCCCTCTCCCACACCACTTCCTCTCACCACACACTTAGAGCCTCAGGGATGCACAGAAAGGCCCTGGAGGTGCTGTGACAGCAGCTGAACATGAGCCAGGTGGGCTCATGTGGGCAAGAGGCCGATGACATCTGGCCTCTACCAGCCATGGTGTGGCAGCAGGACCAGGACAGTGGTCCCTAGTGAGGTACCTCAAGTGTTATGTCCATTTCTTGGCCCCTTGTGCCAAGAAAGACATTGAGGGGCTGGAGAATGTCCAGGGAAGGAAACAGATCTGGGGAAGGGGCTGGAGCACCAGGAGCAGCTGAGGCAGCTGAGGGGCTTGGCCTGGAGAAAAGGAGGCTCAGGGGGCACCTCACTGTCTACAACTCCCTGACAGGAGGGTGCAGCCAGGTGAGGATCGGGCTCTTCTCCCAGGTAACAAGTGGCAGGGTGAGACAAAATGGCCTCAGGTTGCACCAGGGGAGGTTTAGATTGGATATTAGGGAAAACTCTTCATGGAAAGGGTGCTCAGGCACTTGCACAGGCTGCCCAGGGCAGTGGTGGAGCCACCATCCCTGGGAAAGTGTTCAAAAAACTTGTGGATATGGCACTTAAGAACATGGGTTAGTGGTGGCCTTGGCGGTGCTGGATTAACAGTTGGACTCAGTGATCCTAGAGGGCTTTTCCAACCAAAATAATTCCATGATTTGCAGAAGAACTGAGCCCAGATGGCTGAGAGGTGTGAGTGCTGTCCAGATGTGTCTCCTACTTCCCACATCCTGTGCATGCACAACCACAGATGCTCCTCTCTGCTCCCCAACCCGCTACCAAAACTCTTCCCCTCTCCCAGCCCCAGCAGCCAATGTGAAGGGCTGGGGGATGCTCTGGGATCCAGCAGAACTGTGCTGGCTCATGTCAGAGAGAGGTGGCACCCAGGCATTTTGGAAGCCCCTTCTGTGCCGTGCCTGCTGCTGCTGCCCGGTGTCAGCCTGGGCTTGGGGCAACACTGAGCTCAGCAGGGCTGAGCCAGCAGGGAGGGGGCTGTGGGACAGGGGCAGCCAGGTGGGAGGAGTGCGGTTCAGAAGAGGGTGGCAGAGGCACAGAGGGTGGCAGGAAGGAGGGACAGGGCTCAGCAAACAGCCCATCCCTCCCAGGGGAGATCTTCCAGTTCCTGCCTCATCCTTGACTGGGATGCCTCTGCAGCTCAGACCACTGAAGGGAGATGTTCATCCATGCCCATATCTCTGGGGACAAAGGCCTGGACCTGGCAGGAGGCAGGTGCCTCCTCCCCACTCCCCACTCTGCCCAGAGCTGGGATGTGCTGTCTCCCACTGACAGCCCTCTCAGTGCTCTGGCACCTTTGCCCACAGCAGATGAGCTGAGGCTGCTCTGAACTCCCCTTGGTGCCAGAGCTGGTGCTGAGGGGCTTGCTGGGCCTGACCCTGGCATCCCCATGGGAATGGCACATGCTGCCTCCATGGACAACCCTGGGGAGGTTCCAGATTCCTCCTGCCTGCTCTGGCATCTGCCTTGCAGCATGTACAGGCACCACCATGTTCAGGAACACCAAGGTATCACCTTTGCTAACCAGTTCCCAAAATTATCTCCACAACAGCACCTCTTAGTTCCTCACACCTTGTGCTGAGCACCTGAGCCCCATCTGGAGCACTGGGGCTGGCCAGAGCCGGGAAGGGCACAGGCTGCCTTGGAGAAAATGATGCAAAGTGATGCACAGCAAATGACTTGGAGTATCATGGAAATGCTGCCTTGGCTCAGCACAGGGATGCTGGGCTCAAGGGTTTGGGGAGGCTTGTTAGTGCCTTGAAACTCGGTGCAAGACCTGTTTGTAACCCCCAGCCAGGGATGTTGAGGACTCTCTATGCATCATCACAGAGTAACAGAATGGTTTGGGTTGAAAGGACCTTAAAGCTCATCCAGCCTCACCCCTGCCCTGGGCAGGGACACCTTCTACTAGACCAGGTTGATCCACCCCCTGTCCAACCTGGCCTTGGACATTTCCAGGCATGGGGCAGCCACAACTGCTCTAGGCACCTTGTGCAAGCACCTCACCTCTAAGATCTTCCTGGAGCCTCCTCTTTTCCAGGTTGAACATTCCCACCTCTCTCAGCCCTCCAGAGCAGAGGGGCTCCAGCCCTTGGAGCATCTCTGCAGCATCCTCTGGAGTTGCTCCAGCAGTTCCAGGTCTCTGTTTGTGTTAAGGGCCCAGAGCTGGAGGCTGCTCTGCAGGAGGGGTCTCATGAGAGCAGAGTAGAGCAGGGGGAATTTCTTCCCTTGACCTGCTGGTCACACATCCTTTGACACAGCACCCAGAGCCCGTTTGCCATTCCAGCACCCACATCCAGCTGCTGCCCATCCTCAGGCACAGAGCAAGCCCCCACACACCCCCACAAGTCGTGGACAACCACGGCTGGGGATGCAGGTACCCGAGCCCAGTGCCTTGCATACTCCACAGTCCCCGGGCAGTGACAGCAGTGTCCCGGGTCCCCCGGCCCCGCCGGCCTCCCGCCCGTCCCCGCATGCCGCTGCACTCACTGCTGTTGGTGGGCAAGGTCCTGCTGCCGCTGAGGCTGCCCGTGGGCGGCGGGGAGATGGAGCGGACGGAGCCCGTGTCGTCCTCCTGGGAGCAGCCTGCCTGGATGGCGCGGAGGTAGCTGTGGCTCCGGGATCGGAAGTAGCTGGGCAGAGGCAGGTCCAGCACCTCTGCAGCCGCCGACTCGGCCTCGCTGTAGGTGGAGTCGCAGACGGGCTCGTACTGCTCCCCCAGCTCCGGCTCGGGTGCCTGCAGGGAGACACGGGCAGCCCCAGTCAGCCCCTGCCGGCGGCAGCCCTGCCCTTCCCTGCCCTGCTCCGCGCCCTCCGGCCGCTCCTGCGTGGTCCCGCTCACGGCAGGGGGGACGGGAGGTGTGGTGGTCAGTGGTCAGTGGTCAGTGGTGTGAGGTCAGTGGTCTGAGGTCAGCAGAGGTCAGTGCTGCTGGGGCTCAGGGTACGCAGGGCTCTCTGCTGAGAGAGGAAAGAGGGGCTCCTCCTTGGAGGTGACAGGGTCCCTGCTTGTGGAGCAGGGGACACTTACCAGCACAGTGCCTGTGCCAGCAGGACTCAACAGTCCCCCTGGTGAGAGCACGTCTGGCCAAAATCCCCGTCCAGCCTCTGCCAGGGCCTCAATGTGAGACCCCTCCAGGACAAGCTTGCTCCTCAGGGGGCAACATGGGGAGACAGCAGGGGACAGATGTGGGCTGGGGGACAGCACCCACACTTACCTAGGGTGGGTCTCAGAACCCACCCCAGCCCATCCCTGGTGAGGGCCAGGAGAGGGCTCAGCTGTGGCCAGGGGTGAGCAGAGCAGGGGCAGCTCTTCCACTGCCCCTACCTTCCTCCTTCCTGTCCACAGCCCTGCCTTGCTCTCCCCTGGCAGCTGCTGGGCAAACTTGGTCTTGGGAGAGGCTCAGCCAGGTCAAACCAGACCCAGGCCAGAGCAGACTGTTGTGAAATATAGGTGAGAGATGCTGAGCCTGGCCCTGTTGCCCACATCCATCTCCCCTGGTCCTTTCTTTCTCCTGGCATACAAGGACATTGTCTCTGTACAGCATTGGCATCTGAGCTCCACAAGGTTTGGCTTAAATTCATCTGCTTTCCCCCTAAAGCTGATGGTCCCTAGGCCCCTGCTGGACCAGGACTCAAGCTCTCCAGCTGCCTTGCAGTGCCTGGGTCAGGAGTGCTGTCTCCTCGTCTTTCCTCCTCCTCCTGCCACTGGCCTGGGCATGGGAGGACCCCTCACACCCTGCCATGGGTGTCCAGGCTGGCCCCAGAAAGCTCCGTGAAGAAGGGTGAGAGAAACGCCAGCGGGACAATACCTGCTCTCCATGGGTAAATATCTGAGGGATAAGTGAGGGGGGTCCAAAGATCTGGAAGAAAGAGTTGGAGAAGGTTAAAGGCCAAGAACAGAGGAGCCCCTCACACAGACAGTCACTGCACAGGGACTGAGGACAAGGGGAGCAGGGGGCCCATCCCTTGGGGCCACTGCTGCTGACACTTCAGTACAAACTGCAGAGCTCGTAAGATGCCAGGTGAGGCCACACAGCCCCCTCAGACAGTGGCACGGACACGGCGAAGCTCCACAGGACACCTCAACCACGGGAGAAGCTGCTGAGCATTCAGCCTGCTGTGTGCACCACATCCATGTACACCAGCTGGGGGCACAGGGAACACACCATGCTGGGACACCCTCTGCTCACAGGGGCAGCTGGACAAGGTGGCTGTGGCTCCCACTGAGCACATCTGGGTAGGCCCCAGCACCGGCCAGCACCTCACAGCCCACGGAGCTGGGGGCATGGGCAGTCCTTCATGGACTTCATCCATGGGGACTTCATCCCCATGGTGGGGAGCCGTCCTTCAGCCTCAGGGCTGGGCTGGCCACCTCGCTGCTGTCTCCCCTGCCAGAAGAAGCCACACAGAAGCTGTGCTGCCTCCCCAGCAGAGCAAAGCCACGGCACACACTCGGCATAGACCCCCGACAGACACTGCGCTGCCTGTGGGGCATGGCTGCCTCCTCCTCCTCTCCACCCTCGGGGCTCTGCCTGGCACCACTTGCCCAGGATGACCCCTCTCGGGAAGAATCCAGGTTCAAAGTGTACCTGAGGGAAGAGGCTTGGCTCTGGGAATGGGCCTGGCCCTCCTGCATAGGGCACAGCTCATGATGAGGCTTGGCAGTGCTGGGGTCACCAGCTCTGTCCCCCTTGGTGTGACAGGAGGTGCTGACACACACACCTGGTGATCCCCGGACTGCCAGAGGGCTGCACAGTGCAGCTGGGTGGGGACAAAACCAGGTAGAGGGGACTTGTCTGTCAGAGTTGGGGGTGTTTCCATGTGGGAAGACACTGGGGTCTGGCTGGAGACACAAGGAAGGTGTTGGAGGTCACACAGAAGTGAGGGCAGGGCAGAAGCTGCCTCTGGCACTGGAATGGATGAGATCAGCATGCACTGGTGGATGAAACAGCTCCATCCTGGATCAGTAGACATGCAGTTTGTGGGGGGCCTCTCGATCCCAACCAGCTGCAGCTGAGCTCTGTGATTTCCAGGGTACAGTGGCAGAGTGTACGTGGTGGCAGCAGCCCCCTGCAGTTGATGTGCCCCCAGCAATCCTAGTGCCACCAGTCTGGCTCTGGGCTGGCTGCCTGCACAGCTCCTGGCACACTCTTGGCACACACATCCTGGCAGAGCCTCCTAATGTCTCCATGGAGGTGCTGCACTCAGCTCCTGGAAGCAGCTCTAGACACGGATAGAGCACAGACCCATGGTCTCCTGCAGAGACTTCAGCACGGACTGACACGCAAAGGACAAGGACACGACAGTCCTGACCCCGCTGTGCACTGAGACACCCAGCACATTGCTGCTGCTGCTGCTGCTGCACAAGGGACAGGACTGACCACAGGGAACAGGAATGCCCAGCAATGCCCCTGCTCCCCCGAGCTCCCCTCCAAGGGCTCTGACTGCTCTGGGACAGCAGAAGACTCCAGCCAAGAGGCTCAGAGCCCCCCACACCTGGATGGGAACACAGGCAGGACATACCCTTTCCCACCCCCTCACCCCAGGGCTCCTGATGCCCACCCCGCTGCTCTGGCCCCCCTGCACACACAGAGCAGATGTGTGGGTGCTGCCCCTGCAGAGACACAGGAACAGATGGAACAGAGGCCCAGGGTGATGGGGCTCGCTGGGCAAAGCTGTGGAGCCATCACTGCCCTGTGGTGAAAGGGCTGAGATGAGCACACAGCACCTCTGCAAAGGCTCGTCCTGGCACTGGTTATCTCCCAGCCTGGGAGGCAGCTCCAGAGCAATCCCAGTCCTAACGAGCTCCAGAGCAATCCCACAACCACAGTGTGGAAAGTTAGACCCATTTTGCATCAACTGCATCCCAAATGTTGCGGTTGGGGTATGAGCCCACCTTGTGGGAAGGGGTTTGCCACCCTCTGCCAGCATCTCACAGGCATCCTGGGCTTTGCCACGGGGCCCAGGAATATCCAAGAGAGACATCTCCAGCTGGCTGGCAGGACAGCCTCTCCAACTACGGGCACCTTGTTCCTGGGTCCATTCTGCTGCATGAGGGGTGAGGTCCTGAGCTGAGCAGGGTGACTGTCCCTGGTGACTCAGCGGGGTCCCAGGCTGGACACCACCAGGGGAGGTGGGCCCTGGTGCTGAACCCACCCAGTGGGCATGAGGGGCTTTCAGCAAGGTTGAACAGCCTTGCTGTTGGTTCTGGGGGGTGACACAGTGAGACCCTGCACCCAGAGCAGCCCTGAGCTTCCCCCACCACTGTGAGGCACCTGTGAGGCACTGTCAGGTCTGGGTTACCATACCTGTGGCAGAGGGATTTTGGCTGCTCCAGCAGTGTGAGAGGAGGCAAAGCTGCAGGAAGGAGGTCTAATAGGAATCCTGATTAGAGAGCTGGCCATGACACTTTGGTAAAGCTGCCAGGGAACAGCCTGTGCAGTTCCTGGAGCACAGCCAGTGCCTTGTTTTGAAGATGGAAGAAGATGCTCCCTCTCCCCTGAGCTGGCCTCCTCCCTCGCTAGCTGTGCCAGCACAGTGGGTCAGCACTTCAGCACCTCACCTGGTTGATGCAGCTGGACTCGTTGACACTGTCAGAGATCTGGTTGTATTCTTCCTCCCAGGTGGGGAACTTTGGAGGTAGGAGGATCTCGACAGAATCCAGGCGGTCCAGGCTCCTGCCAGCAGAGAGAGGGTGTGAGGCAGACCAGCCCTGCCCCAGCCCCTCTGCCAGGCACAGGCACCAGCACAGCAGGCGTGGCAGCACGGAGCTGATGCTGGGCACCGCATCCCCTGCTCGCCTCCTGGAGAAGGCAGAGCTTCCTCACCCTGCTGGCTCCTGGCTGGGGCACTGCAAACAGGGAAAGGGTTGTGGGGTGCAGTGGAAGGAGAGCAGCAAGATTTTGGGTCCTGCTGCCCCAGGAATGCACTGCAGATGCCAAGTTGGTCCAGCTGAGCCCCAGGGAGCATGTGGGACCTGTGCCAGACTCCTGTCACAGCACTGCCTGGATTGCTGGAAAAGGGGGGACAGGCAGGGTGAGAAATGACTTTTAACTTGTATTTTGGGGACTCTGCAATGGGAAACAACTGCAAGATACATATATTTACATTTGTATAGAGGAACCCAAAATATTATCTGGAAGAAGTCCAAAGGGATCAGTATTTCCAGTACAGTTTTGCTGGGAGAAGCTGCCACTGCATGCTGGGGCACAGCAGCAGGCTCTGCACAGGAGAGCAGGGCTCTCACTGAACCTGACCCAGCCCTCAGCTGAGACCCAGGCACAAGGGGGCTGGGAGGGCTGGGGAAGGATGGGGCTCCTGTGGGGCTCTGTCCCACAACTTCACCCTGTGTGAAGGAATCCTGGTCACAGGTGGGGTACACGGTGGGGGACATCGTCAGCCACAGTAGCCCAGGAGAGCTGTGGGGCCTCTCCCTCTGGAATTGCCTGTGATCCCAACAGAGACCCTCATGGTGCCACTTCCCCCACGTCTGCCAGGGCCCTGGGTACAGAGGTGTGATTGTCACCTGCCTGGGGACAGCAGAGCTGAGGGCACGGCAGGGCCTGTGCTGCATGTGGGCAACCCACAGGGACTCTGCAGTGTCCATCCCACAGCAGGATGGGAGCAGGGAATTGTCCCTTTTGTCAGGGGAGAGGGAGGAGAGCATGGGGCTGCCTGGGGACCCAGGGCCATGGGACACCCCAGCGCTGGGCTCTCTGCTGACCGCCGGCTTTCCCTCATGCCGAGGGTTTTGTCCCTGAGCTCGCACCGTGAGCCAGCCGTGTCCTGGGGTGGGCAGTGTCCCTGTGCCACCCACCAGCCTTCACCCCGCCTGCCCACGGGGACACCACAGAGCTGCCGACAGCCCCTGCAGAGGCAGAGACCCTCGCAGAGGCACGGCTCTGTGCCCTGCTGGGGCTCTGTGCCCTGCAGAGGCTCTGTGCCCTGCCCTGGCTCCGGCTGTCCCTGCGGGCCCCGTCACGGCCACAGCCGGGGCCCCTCGGTGCCGTGCTCGGGTCTGCGGGGGCGCCCAGGGCCGGGCACCAGGTGGCGGCCGCGCTCCGCTCCCGGCTCCGGCTTGGTGCCCGCTTTATTCCCGGCTCCGGCTTCGTGCCTGGTTTTATTCCCGGCTCCAGCCCCGGCTCCGATTTCATGCCCGGTTTTATTCCCGGCCCCGTCCTCGGCTCTATCCCTGGTTTCAGCTCCGGCTCCAGCCCCGGCTCTATCCCCGGTTCCAGCTCTAGTCCCGGCTCTATCCCCGGTTCTGGCTCTAGTCCCGGCTCTGTCCTCGGTTCCGGCTCCAGCCCCGGCTCTATCCCCGGTTCCAGCTCTAGTCCCGGCTCTATCCCCGGTTCTGGCTCTAGTCCCGGCTCTGTCCTCGGTTCCGGCTCCAGCCCCGGCTCTATCCCCGGTTCCAGCTCTAGTCCCGGCTCTATCCCCGGTTCTGGCTCTAGTCCCGGCTCTGTCCTCGGTTCCGGCTCCAGCCCCGGCTCTATCCCCGGTTCCAGCTCTAGTCCCGGCTCTATCCCCGGTTCTGGCTCTAGTCCCGGCTCTGTCCTCGGTTCCGGCTCCAGCCCCGGCTCTATCCCCGGTTCCAGCTCTAGTCCCGGCTCTATCCCCGGTTCTGGCTCTAGTCCCGGCTCTGTCCTCGGTTCCGGCTCCAGCCCCGGCTCTATCCCCGGTTCCAGCTCTAGTCCCGGCTCTATCCCCGGTTCTGGCTCTAGTCCCGGCTCTGTCCTCGGTTCCGGCTCCAGCCCCGGCTCTATCCCCGGTTTCGGCTCTAGTCCCGGCTCTATCCCCGGTTCCGGCTCCAGCCCCGGCTCCAGCCCCGGCTCTATCCGCGGTTCCGGCTCCAGCCCCGGCTCTATCCCCGGTTCTGGCTCTAGTCCCGGCTCTATCCCCGATTCCGGCTCCAGCCCCGGCTCTGTCCCCGGTTCTGGCTCTAGTCCCGGCTCTATCCCCGATTCCGGCTCCAGCCCCGGCTCTATCCCCGATTCCGGCTCCAGCCCCGGCTCCAGCCCCGGCTCTGTCCCCGGTTCCGGTTCTAGTCCCGGCTCTATCCCCAGTTCTGGCTCCAGCCCCGGCTCTGTCCCCAGCTCCAGCTCCGGCTCCATTCCCGTAGGGGGTCTCGCAGGGTCCTGCCCCGCAGCGCTCCTGTAGGGCCAAGCCCTGCCCGGAGCCCCGCGGCCGCATCCCCGATGTCCCGGCTCCCCAGACCTTTCCCAGTGCTGTCCCGGCTCCCCAGACCTCTCCCAGCGCTGTCCCGGCTCTGGCTGAGCCCAGCGCCCAGGGCAGGCCACATCCCGACGGACATGGTCTGGATGGACGGTGCCCAGCGCAGAAGGAGCCCAGCCTCTCTAGGTGAGTATTTTTCACCAAGACTCCAGGACCCCATCCTGCTCTCCCGAGGTGGATGTGAAGGCTCAGAACAGGGATGGATCCAGAGCAGGCATTCCCAGGGCTCCCCACAGCTGATTTTGTCACTGTCTCCCAGCAGAAGGGAGCACCTGGTCTCAATGTGCAGGCTCTGCGAGGCATCTCCACACTGCCTGCATCCCATTTCCCTCTGCGTGCTGAGCAGTTCATCCCCAGTGGCTCCTGCTTCTCCCTGCCCCTCTGCACCACTGGCAGCTGCCTGAGCTGCAGCATCTGGAGCACTGACAGCCCCCAGGTGTCTTGTCCTGGGATGTGGAGCTGAGGACACTGCACAGCATCACTGCCCAGGTCACTGAGAGCCCATCCTGCAGGACCAGCCTCTGGCCCAGCCAAGCTTCTGCTCTGCTTCCCTGGCTTTGTCTGGCTCAAACCACTGTGGGTCTTCCTCCCTCAATACCGGGTGTCAAACCCCTCAGCTCCTCAAGATATCATCCAGCCCAGTGTGACAACTTTCTGGCTGGTCACAAGGTCCCTGGACACCTCTGGAGCACAGCAGCTCCAGACACTGTCCCAGCAGGCCAAACATCCTCAGCCATGCTGGGTGAGCAGCTTCCATGGCCAAGAGGCGTCTTGGCGTTGGGATCTCTGCATTCTCCCAGAGCAGAAGATGCTTGGAGAGGAAATCCCCACAGCTCTGTCAGAGGAGAGCTCTCCCCATGGCTGAGGGGACAGGGACCTGAAGCAGCTCCTAATGCCAGGGCTACTGGGAATCACCAGGATGGAGAGCCACATCTTCTCTCCCACTTGCCTCCTCATCTCTCTGTTAGAGCTGGAGTGCAGGAGCCCTGCTGGGCTCTGATGCCACACGGGGCCTCTGTGGGGTGCTGCAACCCCAGGACTGCTCCAGGGGTGGCCCTGAGGACCCATGCAGAGCTCTCAGAGGAGCTCCAGCATTACCTTTGTGTGGTGCTCTGCTCACTCAGGGACTGTTGGGTGGCCTTGAGGTAACTCTGCCTCCGAGCTGCAGTTTTCGGGGATGGTTTGGGGCTGGTTTCTGAGTCTTCGCTATCATCATCCCCCATGGCTTTGATGTAACTCCCGCTCCGCATGCGCCGGCACGGGATCTCGCTGTCCTTGTCCCGGGACAGCGTGTTGTTCCACTCCCCGTGAGGCACCTGCAGGAGGAAGGGACTGTGAGCAGGCGTGGGGGATGGCACAGGCCCATGATCCTGGGACCAGTGGACCATGGGGAACCGGGGACATTGTTGGACCTTCTGCTGTAGTGCGGTGGGAATAAGCAACACAGCTCCTTCACAACCCGCCCTTACCAGTTCATGCCAGGCAGCCCTTGCTTTGGTGGCTCTGTTTTAGCACATCACAGCCATTCCCCGCTGCTGGACACCTCCATCCCAGACATGCTCACACAGCCAGGACAAGCTGCACGATGCCAGGCGCAACAGGGGAGGAGGGGATGGTCTCACTGGGCCTGTGTGGGGCACTGGGACAGGGCTGGATGCAGGTGTTCATTGCACAAACCATGTCCCTGAACATAAAAGTGCTGTGCTGGAGCATGGCTTTTGGCTCAGAGCACAGACCTCCATGGGCTCTTTAAGGTTTTCAGTTGAATGTGACTCTGAGTGGCTGAAATTACTTTCTGGAGTTAAGTCAGGCTCTCACAAGTCCCTCTAGAGCAGCTTGTGCACACAGACCTTGTGCTGGCCTCTCTGCAGGGAGCTGAGCAGCACCTTGGGCATGAAAAGCACTTCTAACGCCATCAAGATGACAACTCCACAATAATTTAAGGCAGACATGGTCTCTTGTTCCCTCACTAGAGAGGAGTGAGCTGATGGTCCCACGGGAGGCCTGAAGCATTCAGCAGCCACAGTAGCCAGCCACCCTGCCTGCCCATCCTGTGAAGGGTTTGTGGAGCAGACCAGAGGCACAGCCAAGGTGCCCAGGACTGACCAGGACAAGCCACATGTGGTGTGGGACAAGTCAGGAGAAAGATGGGGAAGCCCAAGTTTCCAGGTGCAAGCCTTGTCTCACTTGGATTGCTGCTGGCCTTTGTCCTGCCCTCGAGGACATGGCCAAGGAGCAGCCAGGCCAGATGGAAGGATGCAGCAATGTCCATGCCATGCCAGTGCCAGGGCAGCCCAGGGCCACCCAGACTGCTCCAGCAGCAGCTGGGGATGCCATGGGGAGCAGTGACAGGTCTTGGGCTGAACACAGCTGGTACTGTAGATATGGCAGATATTCCACCCTGGCTCTGCTGGATGGAGCTGCTGGACCTGCCCAGCTGCCCAGGGAACCGTGGGACTGAGCAGCCATAGCTCACACAGGGCTGTGCTGCAGCTGTGATGAGCCAGAGCCCTGTGGTGTCTGTTCCCATCCCTGTTCCTAGCAGGCCTTCTGTGGGAGCCAGAGCCAGTGTGAGGTTGTGTCTGATGCTGCTGGGTTGTAGCACCTTCAGGCAAGGTTCAGATCTGCAGGCTGCAGGCTGTGTCCAGGTGCAGGCTCAATCCACACAGAGCCAAGGGCTTTCTCCTGCCTGAAGGAGCCCATGCCCCACCAGTGTGCTCCGTGTGTCCACTCTGGAACAGATCCCAAACCACCCTTGGGGCTGCTTTGGTGACAGGCCCCTGTGTGGGGTGCGCCCATGACCCAGCACCCACATTCCTGGGAGACAGGGAACAGAGCCAGGGCTGATCCAGGGCTGAGATCCAGCTGGGGACCGAAGCGGAGCGAGTCCTCCACGTGAGGCACACACACTGGCCAGGCCTCCCTGCACACACTTGCTGCTGGTGTGGATTCTCCTAGCTCTCTCCACTCTGCTCCTGCAATCTTTATGCTTTGGCCGTGGCTCCTAGGCTGGCTGCTCTCACCACTGTCCAGCTCAGAGGCTGTGCCTCGTCCGTCAGGGCTGTATAATGCAAGAGCTGAGAACCCTTTCCCTGCTGGGTATGAGTGCTGCCTCTGCCCCAGCCCCTGTCTGTACTGTACTGGTGGCCTTGAGGCCAGGAGGGACCCTGCTGACTCCAGCCTGAGCCCTGCCACTGGAAGGATCCCACAGGTCACTGGGATGCCTGGCTCTGACCCCTTCTAAAGGAGACAAGGACCCTGAGAATCATTTTTATATCGGTCACCTTGGTGTCAGGTCTGACTGGAGACTGCATTTTACTGCCTGCCTTCTCCATGGGCTGAGCTGCAGCTCCTGCCTTTGGGGTCTGGGCCAGCATGGGGCTGGTGAGGGCAGGCAGGGCTGATGAAGGGTGGCAGGGCTGGTGAGGGCAGGCAGGGCTGGTGAGGGCAGGCAGGGCTGATGAAGGGTGGCAGGGCTGGTGAAGGGTGGCAGGGCTGGTAAAGGCAGGCAGGTCTGGTGAAGGGTGGCAGGGCTGGTGAAGGGTGGCAGGGCTGGTAAAGGCAGGCAGGTCTGGTGAAGGGTGGCAGGGCTGGTGAANCCCTGGCCCAGGAGGACAGGGCCAGCCAGCAGCCAAGAGTACCATGCAGGACAGGGACTGCAGGACAGGGACTGCCCAGCTGTTCTGTGCAGGGCCAGTGCTGGAGGGTGTGGGCAGTGAGGGTGCTGAGCTCAGCCCAGGACAGTGGGGACTTCGAGACCTCAGGATTCTGCAGCTGCTCTGCTGCCACTGCTCAAGGGCATAGGCTGGGGGCTGCTCAGTTGTGCCACTGCTGCTGCATATTCCTCCTGGACTCGGGCTCTCTGGGCACAGCAGCACAAAGACAGTTCATCTCTCTCTGGTGGTGCAGCCCCAGCTCTGCCTGCCCCACTGGGACCTGTCCCTCTGCCAGGAACAGACTCCCTGGGGCATCATGACAGCACCTGGTCCTGCCCAAGCTGCCTTAACCCTCCTCTCCCTGCCTCTCCTCCGCTTTGTGCCTTGGCCAGGCAGCAGGACACAGAGCTGCTCTCAAGGTGCTCTGCATTCCAGTTCAGCAGTCAAGGGGAAGGAAGGTGCTTGGGAGGACACCCTCTAAATCCTCGGCCCCACTTTGGAGCATGTCCCACCTCTGCCTGCAGAGTCCACCAGGACTCCCACAGCTCTGGCTCCCATGGGACAGAGAGAGACAAGTGTTTCCTAAGTGTCACACCCACAAGGACAGGCAGGCACCCTCGAGGCCCTGCAAAAGCAGTTCAGGTCCTTTGGGTGCTGTTCAGGGTCCTCGGGGGTGCATCTCTGCAGGAGGATGTGAAGAGCCTGTCCCACAGTCTGAAGCTCTGTGAGGGGGGTGACGAGCCCCGAGCAGGTTCTGTGATCGAGGACAGAGCTGACAGTGGCCAGTGCAGCCCCTCGACGGCAGAGGAACTCCTGGCAGGTGAGACCTGGGACTCTGAGCACAGACTGTGTGTCATGCCCAGGTGGGCAGGAGGGCACCCAGGCCAGGCACAGAGCAGATCCTCACAGGTGCTGGGGCTCTGATGCCCTTCCTACTGCTCTCCCAGGTGCTTGGCTCTGCCTTGGCTCTGCCCACCGTGCTTTGGGTGGTGTGGAAGGAGTGGGAATAAGAGGATGCCCAGGTCCGGGGACTTTATGGGGACTTGAGGGCTGCAGGACGTGGGTCCTTCCTTGTGCCCAGTCGTGGTCCATGTGGTGCCATGTGGTGCAGTGATGTGGGAGCCAGGCATGTGTCCACCCCTGGAGCTGGGCTGCACTGCTGCCACAACACTGCATTGTCACCAGTGCTGCAGAGTCACCAATGAGCAGCACCGTCTGGCTCTGCTGCTCTGCTGCCAGGAGCCCAGCACAGAGAGGAGGGGAAAGGGAAGAGACTGGGGGGAGGCTTCCCTTGGGACATCCCCCAGTCCCTGGAGCACTAACAGAGCAGGGACGGGGAGGAAGGGGAAAGCTCCACTCCCAGGCTCTGGCAGGAGCTGCAGCGCTCCCTCCACTTGGGGCGGGTCAGGGGGAAGAGATGTGAGGAGCAAACAGGGTTTCCATCACACAAATGCCAGCTCTGCCATGCAGCCTAGCCCTGCACACACGGACATGCAGCACAGGAACGCCCTGCTGAGCACTCCAGGGGTGCATGGGCCATGCACAGGCTCCACAGTGCTGCTCCCTCGGCGGCTGTGTCCCTTGTGCTGTCCCACAGCTCAGCCATGGGCTCTGCCATGTCCTTGAGAAAGCAAGCTGGAGCCAGGCTGTCCCTCTGGCAGGGCACCCTCTGGGGAGGACCTGGGCTGTCCTGCTCAGTGGCAGCCCGATGGGGCTGGTGTGAGGCACTCAGCACTGTGGACTGGCGGGCACTGAACAGGCCACCCACTCTGGATTATGAATTATTTTCAGGGCTCCTGGGGCTAAGGAAGCTCTGGTGTGATCTGACTATAGGTGGAATTGGTGAGGCTGATGTGGATGATGCATCAGGTTAATGGTAATGTCCCTTGGAGCCTGTACACTGCCTGTCCCTTCTGTGCTGTTTGTAGATTCACAGCTCCTGCTCACTCCTTCCTGGGTCCCTCCCACTCCAAGGAGCTTCTCAGCCTCTTTCCTTGTACTCTCAGCTGCATATGGGGCCCATGGGGACAGGGGATGGGGAGCACAGCCTCCCTCCTTGGGGACTGTGCTCTAAGGATGGAGCTGTGTCATCCTAGGGACTGATCCAAGAGAGCCCTACCCCGACAGGGCTGGGCCTGTAGCTGTGCGATCACCAGCTCCAGCATCTGGGTATGTTTGTTTCCAGGGCCTGGAAACATCACACAGACCCCCAATAGTTCCTGATGAATCCCCCAAATACCCAGACCCTTCAAATAGGGCAGGAGAGGTGAATAGCCTTGGGGGCTTACCCAGCCTGGAGGCTTGGGTGTCCTGGTTGTCCCCACCCCACTCTCACCCTCCCTCATGTCCCTGGCATCCGCTGGGCATTTCTGCTTGGCAGCAGCCCCCTCTGCAGCAGGACAGGGCCCCTGTGTCCCCAGGCACTAGGACAGCAGATCCCTGCTGTTCCTCCCCCAGCACACGGAGGGAATGGGCTCGCCCTGTCCCCAGGTGTGACAGGGACATGTGACCTTGCAAAAGGACATTGCCCACACACACGCTCCAGAGGTGACTTCTCCACCACCTCTCCTGTGCCAAGGAGGGCTGGGATACCATGACCCCATCGTCCTGTGAGGTGCCTGAGCCCTGTGCCCTGATCTTTGGGGCTGACACTGGACACCTGGGGACAAGGTGAGCCCAAGCACCTGTGACCTGTCAGCTTGTGGGTGCACCAGGCATCGTGGTTTTGGGACTGTGTGCCCAGGCTCTTGGTTCTGGCTGTGAACTGCTGATGAACAGAGCACAGGGCCTGCCCCAGGCACGGGGGATGTTGGTCACACCCCGGTGTCCCCCAGTGCCCCTCCAGCCATGGCTGTTGGCTGCTCCCTGCCCGCTCCAAGCCTGGTGGTGCAGGCTGCTCCCCTGGCCAGTGTTCCAGGAGGATCCGAGCGGGAGGGAGCCGGGCAGAAGCTCCTCCTCAGAACAAGATCCCTACCTGGGCGCTGCCTGCGTCGGTCGGCCCGGGGCTGAGGGGCTGGTCCCAGCTCCGCGGGGCACCCGTGTCCTCCTGGCCAAGCGGTGGGGCTGCCCAGCTGCTGGCCAGGCCCGTGCCACCCAGCTGTGCCCACAGCCCTGCGTCAGGCTGTCGAGAAATGGAGGCTCATTACAAGGGGGGGAAGGAGCGGGGCAGCCTTGCACCCCAGGGCCCAGGGGCTGTCGGGGCTGCCTGCTGGGCTCTGTGCTGCAGCCTGAGGGCAACGGGGCCCTTGGAGAGCTTGGCTGCAGCTCTTCAACCTCAAACGCTTAACTGGAAGGAGCAAGGGTAAAGAAAAAGAAACCAGGCCAAGATCATTTTCCCTGCTGCTGTTCCTGATGCAGTCAGTTCAGTCCCTTGGAAATTTGATTTGCAGCTGCTGCCAGCGAGGTATCGGAAGCTGAGTGTGCTTCAATAATTGATCACTTTTTAAAGC
The DNA here is from genome assembly GCA_013400215.1 of Cisticola juncidis. Classification (NCBI taxonomy): domain Eukaryota; kingdom Metazoa; phylum Chordata; class Aves; order Passeriformes; family Cisticolidae; genus Cisticola; species Cisticola juncidis. The sequence continues at coordinate 34,369 of VXBR01009399.1, read as the reverse complement.
CTCTAAGCCTGCTGGGCACAGCCAGGGAAGCCCTTAGCACCTCTGCATTAAAAGGATGCTGGAGATTTACATACACGGACTGCTCCCCTCCTCCCCCCCATCCAGGCCTGGCTTATTTGTCTTCATTCCTCTCTCTAGGGCACAACCACGTTCATGCTGCTCCAGTGCTGCTTTTGGAACCTGTCACAGATGCGGAGCTGCAGGTGCCAGGGTTTCAAACCAGCATCAGCCATGCAGGCCATGCAAGCGGGGCTGGCACTGCGCTGCTGCCCCAGCCCTGCCCCGTGGGCGCTGCCGGTCCTACCAGTGCTCCGGGGAAGCTGGGCAGAGCGGGGCTGGCCGGGCACGCCGGCACATCCTTGCGGTGCGTGGAGATAAGGGGGAGAGTTAGTTAGTGCTGCTGACCTTCAGCCCGGGGCTGGTGGCACAGGGCTCTCCATGGGCACCCGGGGAGCTGTGTCCGGTGAGACGTGGCCTCTCAGCATCCTGGGCTGTGTGGGCACTCAGGGGAAACAGCCACACGGGGCAGCTACATCCCCTCCTGCCCAGGAGTGTCCCCCAGCACCTGCAGGGCCCGGGCAGGCAGTGGGGACACGTGGGAGGCCTGTAGGAATGGGATCACACCTAGCAGAGGAGGTGGGGTGGCACGTCCCCTCCACACTGCCACAGTCCAGCACAGGACCTGGGGGTGCTGGGACGGTGCTGAAGCTGTGGGAGATGGACCCCATCAGCACCTGTGTCCCCGCAGGAGCAGTAGGGGTCTGCTCTCAGGGCCCTCCCCAGCCCTCTCCTGGCAGTGTGACCTGAGGTGGCAGCTGAACCACCTGGAGATGTTTGATAATGGGTGCCCACTGAGAGGATGCCCCTGAACTCCCGTGCTCTCCCTGCACGGAGCGCCCCACATTCCCCCGCGGCACCCACCTGCAGGTAGTGGTAGGCCAAGTCCTGGTGGCAGGACTTGGATTTGAGCAAGGCTTTGTCGATGGTGGCAGATGCCTTCTGGCACACCTCCCGGGCATGGCTGAGGGTCAGCGTGGACCAGGAGCCCCGCTTGATGTAGTTGGAGTCGTTGTTGATGGGGATATTGGTGCAAGGGGTGACCTTGAGGTCGTTATTGCTCTTGGAGGATTTCAGCATGTGCTCACTGATGGTGTTGTAGGCGTGCATGAAGTACTTTGGCTGGCTGTGGTCGGGCTGCCGGCCCAGCGTCATCAGCCCCATGGGGTTGCGGTAGCTGCAGGTGTCGCTGTCCAGGTTGTCATCGGAGCTCCACCAGCCGGAGATGTTGGACCTGGTCCTGCGCTTGGGCTCGGAGGTCTTCGCCCGGTCCTTGCTCTTGCTCCTGCGGTTTTGCTTGGCGTCATCCGCCCCCTTCTTCCCATTGACGTTGCCCTTGGTGGGGCCCTCCAGAGACTGGGACTTGGCAAAGAGCTTCTGCACGGAGTGCACGAGGTGCCGGATGCGCCCCGGGCTCTCGCTGCGGTGCTTCGCGTCGCTGCGCTGGAACTGGAGGGTGCTGAAGCCGTCCCTGTGGATGGGCAGCTGCTTCTCGAACTGGTCGAGGAGGTTGGCAGGCAGGCGATTGATCTTTGTGGCTTGGGCATGGCTGGGAAAAGGGTTGTCATCCGGGACCTCGAAGTGGGAGTTGTAATGGATGCGGGGGAAAGTGCTGCTGTTGGAGATCTGGTTGTTGAGTGGAAGGAGACAGTCGCCGTGGACGGTGTTCTGGGCTGGGAATCGGGGATCCATGGTGAAGGAGTCGGTGGGGCTGAGGAGATAAGGGTTCCTGTCCTGGGGGGCATAAAGAGAGTCTTGAGGGGAGTCCAGGTTATCGGAGAGATGGCGGCTTCTGTTGTCTCCTAAACCCTTCATGGTCCCAGTGCTTCCTAGACCATGGCTCAGGGATGGTGTGGCAGAGGCCTCGCAGACTTCCCTGCAGCTGGAGGAAGAGGACAGATGCTGAGAGCCCACTGGGAACCCCTCTGGCAGCCCACTCCTCACTGGGGGCACATCTCTGACCCCCTCTGAAAGCAAATGCCACCACAGTTAAGGGACAAAGGAGAGAAGCAGGATGGAAGAGGCAGGAGGGGAGAAGGGCTGTGAGACCAGGGGCTGGAGAGGGCAGGGCCCAGCAGAGGAGGGGCAGGATTCGCATTCCCACTGCAGTTGCAGTGCTTCTGTGCCTCAGTGCCCAGCCACAGGCTGCTTAACAACACTGTTGCTGCTGTTGTGGTGCTGCACGTGGTTATTTAACAGCGTCCCCTCCCCAGCAGTGGGACAGAGGCACTGCCAGCAGGTCCTTACCCTGTCCCATTTGCTCAGGGAGCTGGAGGAAAGCCTGCTGTCAAAGCCCAGCACGTCCTGCTGAGCCCAGGCAGTCTGGAGCTGAGCACCCCAGCTTTGCAGGGTGCCTGGTGTTCCCGAGGTGACAGATCCGAGGGCTGGCACAGCTCCCACAGCTGTGCTGATGTGACACGATGGCAAACACCTCCTCTCCAGCCAGTGCTGCCTTCCTGGCAGGTTCTGCCCCGGAGCACAGTGTGTCAGTAGCTCTGTGAGAGCTGAGGTGTTCTGAGCACTCAGAGCCTGACCTGAGAAGCTGTTGGCTGCTCAGACGATGATTTCTGCTGGGCTGCACCACTCCTGGGGAGCTCTGTCACCTGTGCCACTCTCCCAGCCAGCCCATCTGTCCCCTCTGCCACAGTGGGGGCTGGGATTGGTCCCCTCCTTTCACAGGATCCCTGTGGGGTGGTGGAAAGGCAGCTGGGAGAGAGGGATCCCCTGAGGGACCCTCACTGAACATCTCCCCAGTGGTCTTATCCCATTCTGCTCAGTTCAGAGGGAACCTCATCTTTACTGTGTTATACAGGGAAAAATGACAAACCTTTTGGATTTGCTTAAAAGAAAAATCAATTAACATTTCTATGAGTTGATCTGTCAGTCAGTAAGTTGATTTCCCATACTTAAAATCTACTTAAAACCACAGAGTGTATAAATGAACGCTTATTTCCCGTTACTTTTTAGTTTAGTTTCTTAGTTCCTTTTAGATTTAGTTTGAGTGTCACTTAAAAAAGAAAGAGTAACTTTTAACACAAGCAGATGGTATTTCCCTGTGAGGAGCAGAGTTGGCAGTCTGTGCTCCTGGCTTTCCCTTTCAGCCATGAACTGGTCTCCAGTCTCCTGAGGAACTTTCCCCTACATGCAGGGTGGCCAGCAAAGTGCTGTGGGAATTGAGTCAGTGACAACGCCAGAGTGGCAGAAATCAACAGGCTTGTCTTCCTCACTCAGGGAAAAATGTATTAATAACAAAAAGAAAGCACCCAGAGCTTTGAATAATTGTTTAGAAGCACAAAAAACAACAACAAAAACTTTATTCCAAGGCTTGGTGGGCTTTGCAGTCTTCATTTAACTCTGTCACTCCCATTGGGCTCCCAGAGCCAAGCTGGGCTGTCTAAAGCTGCAGTGAGCACAGCCTGGGTTTCCCATCCTGCTCCAGTGGGGACCCCACTCCCCCTCCCCTGAGCCCTGCTCCCGAGGGTCCTGCCCACGCTGACCTCAGCCAGTGGCCCCTGCTCTCATGGCAACTGCCCAGCTCTGCCCCCTGGGCACCCCGGGCCCCACACCAGCCTTGGCCAGCCCTGACCCGAGCCCCTGCAGGGGCTGCAGGGCCCCATGCACGGAGCAGCTCCTCCTCTCCTGCTGCTGAGCTGCTGCAGCTGCCTGCACCTCAGCTGGGCCGTGCCCTGTGCCCTGGGCTGTGTCCTGTGCCCTGGGGCTGTGCCTTGTGCCCTGGGCTGTGCCCTGGGCATTGGGGCTGTGCCCTGGGCTGTGCCCTGTGCCCTGGGCTGTGCCCTGTGCCCTGTGCCCTGTGCCCTGGGCTGTGCCCTGTGCCCTGGACTGTGCCCCGTGCTCTGGGCTGTGCCCTGGGCTCTGGGCTGTGCCCTGGGCTGTGCCCTGTGCCCTGGACTGTGCCCTGTCCCCTGGGCTGTGCCCTGTGCTCTGGGCTGTGCCCTGGGCTGTGCTCTGTGCTCTGGGCTGTGCCCTGTGCCCTGGGCTGTGCCCTGTCCCCTGGGCTGTGCCCTGTGCTCTGGTCTCTGCTGCTCTGGGCTCTGCTGCTCCAGGAGTGAAGGTTTGCCCCTCTCCACCATGCAGCCAGTGCTCAGGCATTTTGGGGAGGGGGACACGGCCTAAGCTGGGAAATGCTGATACCAAAACTGAACTTTCTGCCCAAACACCAAATGCAGCCTGAGCTGTGACTGGGGCCCAGCTGCTTCTGGTCCCTGTGGGTGCCATCCTGATTCCCACTGTGCCCTCCAGCAGCAGCAGCCACCCGGAGTGCCCTGCCCATGGCACCCACTGGGCTGGATCTGGGGTGGCACTGGCTGGGAGGTGCCAGCAGGGAGGTCAGGATATGCCAGCTGGCACCCATAGTGCTCACAGAGCGGTGACAGAGAGCCCCAGGGGACATTCCCAGAGGAAACCCTCTGGGCAGAAGAGAAGGATGGACAGGCTCAGTAGGACAAGCTGCAGGCTGAGCTATTGATCTGAATTCCAGATGGCTTTGGATGGCCAAGCTCCACCTGCACACCTTGGAGGGGAAGTGCAAATCCTCCCTGAACACCACCCTGAAGTGCCTAGGCTCAGCTCTGCCTGCCATGGCCACTCTCCCTCTCTTTCTTCCTTCCTCCAGCTTTGGAATTCCAGTAAAAAGCTTCCCTTGTGCCCAGGGCCATCCTGGCTCCAACAGACACTCTGCTTTTCCCATCACAGGCTCCCTAAGGAACCTGATTTGATTATAAAGGGATGTCTCTGGATATTGATAGTAAATACATCTTGGCCTTCTGAGAGCAGTTGATACTTGAAGCAGGAATCTCCTCCTAAGGCAGCCCATGACTGCCTTGTGCTCACTGGGCTCCAGATAAACTCAAACTGCCTTAGGAATCAAACGAAGTAGGGACATGGAATGAAATGAAGAAATGTAAATCCATGCCATGCACTGAAGGTCTAGTGTGCATAGGAGCAGAAGGGCCAGGGTCAGGCTGGCTCCAGGTGCTGGAAAGGCAGAAGGGTAGGGAGAAAACACTGATGGGCTGAGGGATGAGTGGGAAAGGAGAAGAGAAGATTTTGGAGGGGCAGGAGCAGAAAGCATGAGAAGGTGGGAGCAGGGGAGGGCAGGGAGCTCCCTCTCTCCCAGACTGGTTTCCCCTGTCAAGTGTGGGCACTCATTTCTGTACAGCAGAGTTCACTGCTCCCTTCTCCTGTGGGGCTGCCAGAGGGCCTGATCCTCCTGCCTGTCCTGTCTGCTCCAGGATCCCTTCCCTTCCAGCCAGGGAAGTGTGAGGTGCATCCTTGCTGCTGGGCAAGTGCCCACCACGCTGCCTCCTCTGTCAGCTGGTTTCCCTCTAAGATGGATTAAACTGCTTTGTTACATTTCCATTACTCTCTGCAATTCTTGGCACTTTGTTGAGACATGGGGTCAGGGAAGGGAAAAGTACAGCAAGATCTTCCCCACCATCTTTTAGATTTGGAAGATAAAAAAAGCTTGAAACTAAATCTCCCAAATCCATGATGCTGCAGCTCACAGGCTGGGCAAGGGCTGTCTCCTGGGGCAGCTACCCAGTGTTGGTGCTGTGTCACCCTGCCCTGAGCCAGGGTCCCCAGCAGGGGTGGTCAGCCCTGCACCCTGCCCTGGGGTCACTGCAGGAGAAGACCTGTCCAGCAGAGGGTCACAGCAGGGGCTGCCAGGGCCAGGACAGGACCCCTGAGCCCATGGAAAGGGACTGGTTTCACCCCATTACCTCTGTTCCCCTCACTCTGTTTTCTCAGGACTGCCCTTGCTCTTCCCAGTGGCTTTGCTGATGCTCGGAGGGGATGAACTGACCTGACCTGAGCTGATTTATGGCCCTTTTGTGTGTACCAGACCCCAGGCAGAGGCAGCTTCTTGGGCCTGGTTCACAGGCTGCAGGTTTGGATGAGCTGCACCCAACCCACCTCCAGCAGCACCTCTGACACCTCCAGACACTGGGCAGGGCTTGGAATCACAGAACAGAATTCCTGAGTGGTTTGGGTTGGAGGGACCCAGCTCCAGCCCCTGCCATGGCAGGGACACTTTCTACTACCCCTGGAATGCTCCTCCAACCCCCAGCCAGCCTGGCCTCTGACACTTCCAGGGATGGGTCTCCAGCCATGTCAGGGAGCACTGGCTGTGATCAGCTTCTGTGCTGGGGCTCTGAACCACGGGGGAATTGGGCAAACCAAAGCCACTGCCCATCATGGCCCCTCCTCTTTAACTTCTGGGGTGGACATAGGTTTCAGGAGACGCTGCCCTGTTTCTATCATCTTAAATGTTGCAAATCCCCTTAGATCAGCTTATCCTGAGGGCACAGAGAAGGCAAGGAACAGGACAGACTCCCTGCCCTCTCTCAGCAAGCAGGGGACAGCAGCAGGAGCCTCACAGCCTCACCCCACTGCTCTCTGCTCCCATCTCTTCCAGGATCTCTCTGCAGCTGGCTGGAACTGCCAGCACAGTCTGTGGCAGAGGCCCTGGGCAGGGCTCAGCCCTTCCCACCAAGCCTGGCAGATCCCAGGGAGCTCTGGGATCACCCCACACTCACCCAGATTTCTGCTCCTTCTATGTGCACTCTGGGACTGGAGCCAGAAGCGCTCCACAGGAGTGTGCATGTGGCACTTGGGGACAGGGTTTAGTGGTGAATGTGGCAGTGCTGGGTCAATGGCCGGACTCCCCAAAGGCCCTTTCCAGCCTCACTGATTCCAGGGTGGCACACACAGCTCCATATGGCTGAGGGGGGTGTGTGACACAGGGCTGGGTGTGACACAGGGCTGGGTGTGACACAGGGCTGGGTGTGGCACAGGGGTGGGTGTGGCACAGAGCTGGGTGTGACACAGGGGTGGGTGTGGCACAGGGCTGGGTGTGGCACAGGGCTGGGTGTGACACAGGGCTGGGTGTGGCACAGACCTGGGTGTGACATGTGCTGGGTGTGACACAGCACTGGGTGTGACATGTGCGGGGTGCCCAGGGGTATGGGCTGTGTTGGGGTGCCCTGGGTGGTGCAGGGCTCCTGCAGAACCAAGGAGTGCTGTGCTGGGGGCTCATTTCACCCTCCACAGGCAGCTCTGTGCTGCCTCCCTCCTGCCTTGTCCCCTGCCCTTGGCACACATCTGCCATGCAAGGCACATGCCCTGTCCCCCCCTGGCCACCTGGCTCTGCTGATGCAGCCATGGCTGCCACAGCTGAGCAATGCCTTGACCCAGAGAAGGGCACCTGAAGAGCTCCAAGTGGTGCTGAAGCCCTGGCACAGGGTGCCCAGAGCAGCTGTGGCTGCCCCATCCCTGGAGGTGTCCAAGGCCAGGCTGGATGGGGCTTGGAGCACCCTGGGATAGGGGAGGTGTCCCTGCCCATGGCAGGAGGTGGCACTGGATGGGCTTCAAGGTCCCTCCCAACCCAAACCGTTCCAGAATTCTCTGGTTCCCCGATTCCATGTACTACTGAGGCAGGGCTGGCCAGAAAGGGCCAGGAGCCTCTTGAGTGTTGTTCAGGAGAAGCCGGCAGCACACAGGGAGGAGCAGCAGCCTGTACAATGAGACTGCTCAGAGCACACATCCTCCAGCAGGGAGCCACCCCTGCACCATGGGGCTGAGGGAGCCTTCAGGGTCAGCTGGTCCTGCCCTCTGCCCATCAGCTCATCCAGGGCTCCACATCCCCCAGGCTCCCGCGCCAAACCTGGCCCAGCCATCCAGGCTGGCTGCAAACACCGAGGTGGCTTTTATACCTGGAACCAGCAGCACGATAACAATGGGCTGAAATCGGGAGTGATGATTTGCAACCTGCAGGGGGAAAATGCCTCCCCTCTCCCTGCACGGAGCTGGAGGATTTGTGTGCCGTGCTGCAGGTGACGTGTGCCTGCCCACACGCTCGAGTCAAGTGTTCCCTGAATTAGCAGGAGCTCTGGATGTGGCTCGGGGGGCCGCTGGCTGCCGGAGCCCTGCATTAATGATGATTCAGAGTTCACAATCTGATGGTGGCCGATAAAAATAGCTGCTCCTGCTCGGAACAGCTCCTTACACAACAGACCCTCCTCCCGCCACGCCGCTCCCGGGATGCTCCCTCTGCCGGCTCCGCCTTGGGGCACAGCGCGTCCCCAGGGATGAGCAGAAGGAAGCTCTGCCCATCCTGGGATGGAGGCAGGGGCTCCTCGGGAGCCACCTGTGGAGCGAATGCCACCCAGTGTCACCAGAGACCCAAGCACTCACAGCACACCAATGGAGGGGACAGTGGCTTCCAGCAAGCCAAGGGTGTCACCTTTTTGGGACCCCTCCTTAGGAGACAGGGAATCCTCCAGAGGGCCGGGCTGCCCACTGCTCACGGGTGCCCCAGGGCCTTATCCAGCCCATCCTCACGGCCCTGCTATGGCCAGGTGAAACACACCCAGTGCCAGCCTGAGCTCGGCAGTCTGATCCCTCAGCTGCATCCCTGCGAAAGGATCTCCCCACATCCCTCCTCATGTGGGAGTAAATGGTGGTGCCTTTGGAATGTGGGATCTCCACACAGCTCCCGATGCCCCTTCATACCTGAACACCAGAGCCCACTGGTGCTCACTGGGGTGATAACAGGGACAGGAGCTGACTGCCACCATCCCAAAATGACAAGGAGTAATTTGTTTTATCTTAGGAGTTTTAAATGCTACTTCTTTTTATGCTGTGAAAGTCAAAGGCTGTGATATGACAAAGATTTTTGACTTCAGGTGTTGTCTAAGCTGGAGGAGCAGATGAACTGAGAAAGACAGAGAACTTATTTCCATCCAGATATCACTGGTAATATAATCCACTCTCCAGGGAGCAAAACCGCAGAAATTCTGCAACCTATTTGTCTGTCCCTAAATAGAAGTTTCTCAAAGTTTTCCATGAGATGGGATTTGCTCTGAATCAGGAAATGTAAAGCATTAAGTAGGTCAAATGAGACAAATGAGACAGATAAGAAAGAGAATTTTTAGGAAGAGAGCAGGACAGCTGATGAGGTGGCTGGAGTGGAAGGACCATGGCAGGGAGCTGGATTGCTGTCTTTGAAACCCACCTCAGCCTCAGCTGCCTTGCAGAGCACTCGGGCACAGGCTGGCGACCACATGGGGCATGTTCCAGCTAGGCTGGAAAAGCAGCTTAATGAGAACATTCTGGCCCACAGCTGACCTGTTCTGGCCAGAGCTCTTCAAGGGGTCTGGAGGGGGTGAGGGAGTGTCTGCACAGCCCCATGGGGCGAGTGTGGGATGCAAAGCCCTGGATGCAAACCCTGAACACGGCTGCCCCTGACCTGCCTCTGTCCTGCCTCCCAGGAATGCAGGTTCTTGCACTGAGAACTCGTGACCCAGACAACAGCAGAGGCTCTGCTTGGCCTCCTGTGCTGCCACCCTGCCCAAACCCCCTCTGAGTCCTCCTGCCTCTCTGTGCTGCCAGAGCTGCCAGCAGCCCCAGGACCAGGGCCCCAGAACCCCTCCCAGGGCACAAAGACCACGCTGAGGAGGAGGAACTTCAGCCTGAAGAGGAGACTGAGCTCAAACTTCATTGGAGTCTTCACTAGGGGCAGGTGCTGAGCTCTGCTCTGTGTGACCAGTGACAGGACAGGGAACAGCTGGAGCTGTGCCAGGGGAGGGTCAGGCTGGATTTCAGGGAAAGGTCCTTCCCCAGAGGTGCTGGCACTGCCCAGGCTGCCCAGGGAATGGACACAGCCCTGAGGCTGCCACAGCTCCAGGAACCTTTGGACAGCGCTGCCAGGCACAGGGTGGCATTGTTGGGGTGCCTGTGCAGGGCCAGGGGTTGGACAGGACGATCCCTGTGGGTCCCTTCCAATTCAGGACATTTCATGATTCTCTGTCTCCTTGCCCCTGGTGTTTGTGGCAGAGCAGTGACAGGATGCTCCCAGCAGCCGTGGCTGTCACCAGCTGGGCAAGGACGTCTCTGCTCCGGGGCAGACGCTGCTGTTGCCCAAATGGCCACAGGCAGCCGGGGAGGGCCATGCCTGGATTCGGGAGATGCTCTTGGCTTTGCTCAGTGCCTCAGGCAGCTCGTGCTGCCCGAGGCTCCCGGGGCAAAGAGGAGCAGGTGGGAAGGCAGCAGCTGCCTGTGCCATCCCTCCGGAGCCGGGCTGGGCCCGCAGCTCCCGCTGCTCAGAGCTCCAACACTTCCTTTGTCTCAAAGTGGGTCAGGCGGAGGCGTGACGTTACTATAGCGATGGGCAGGAGATTTCATAACTTTATTTTGCGAGGGGCGTTGCAGGATTCGCCAGGAGACGGAGGGAGGGTTCTCACTGAATCACCCTCCCCGCTTCCCTTGCCTAACCTGCTCCTGCAGGAGCTGCCCCTTGTCCACAAGCACAGAGCTGGGTGGTCCCCCCAGCCCCTCGGAGTCCCAAAGCCACCCCCGGGGCACCCCGTACCTCTCACAGCTTGCTGGGCTCGGAGACTAGGCCAGGCTCAGCATCCCAGGCACCGTGTGTCCCTCCGGGCTCCAGGGCTGTCCCTCATGTAGACCTGCAGGGCAGAGAGAGGAGGGGACATGTTCTCACAGGGATCACAGAGCTTCTTCCTGACCGACACCCCGGCCACAACCCCGATGCTGTAAACCCTTGACAGTCCTGCCTGATCGCCAGGTTGTGTCCAGCAAGGGCCAAACGGCAGAGGGGGAGGCAGAGGCAGCACCCCCATGACAGGGAAGGGTGTGGGAGTGGGACCTGGGTCCCTCTGGGTGTCACGGGGACTGAGAGGATGAGCTGGAGATCAGCCAGGTGGGGAGAACATCCAAAATGCTCCTTGCTGGGGGCTCAGGGCCGGGCAGAGCCCCTCTGTGGGGAAGTGCTCTTTGTCCTTCCCTTGCTTCTTCATCATGGACTAACACCCCTGCAGTCCATGGCCGTGCCAGGAGCCACTGACCTGGGCAGAGGGGACTCTGTCACCCTCTGGGCTGTCCCCTTTGAGCAGAGCCCGGGAGGCAGGAATGACAATCCTGGGGACAGCCCCCCTGCCCAGGGTGGCAGATGGCACCTCTGGTGTTCCCCTTGCTGTGCCAGCCCTGCACCTGCCAGAGCCTGCTCTGATCCCACCTCCAGTGCTGCCAACAGCAGCTCCCACTAAAGCTCTCCACCTGGTCACTGGGTGCTACTGGGCTGCAGCTAAAGCCTGGTGGGTCCTCCTTCCCTGCCACCCAACCACGCTGCAAACAGAGGGAAAATGCTCCCTCTGTGAAAAGCCAAGTAAATAAATATGGGAAAAAAAACCGCAGTGGTTCTTAGTGCCCCCAAAACCCTTCTGACCTGACAGAGAACACAGCCCGAGTTATCTAACAGAAGTGTTGGGGTTTGCACTGGTTTGTGTGCACACACAGTCTGTCTGTCCTGCACTGGGAGCTCTGGAGCAAACTGGGCAACTCCTGCAGCAGGGAAGCAAGGGATGGGACTGCATGGGAAGCAAAGGAGGAGTCAGCCTTCCAAGGACAGCTTTTCATTCCTAGTTGAATGGAGGAGGCCATCTGGGTTTGAGAAGGTCTGTGAGAGTTCAGAGAGAGGTGCAAATAGGTGAACCCCAATTTCTTGGCTCAGATTGAAGGCTGGGACAAGGACACAAACCTTGGCAATTTTTCTAGGAAAAGCCAGATCCAGGTGCTGGGCTTGACTCTCACCCTGGTGATGCAGAAGATGACCAACCTGGTGCCCAGAGATGAGGCAGCAGCTCTTTGTCCCCAGAATGGAGAGATGGGCACTGCAGTGCCCCTGAGACCCTGCAGCTCTCTCCATGGGAAAGGGAATTCCAGTGCTGTGAGCTGTGTTAGGTTTGAGCCACCAGCACAGCCAGGACCCACACCAGGGCTGCCTCCAGTGTCAGCACCCACCTGTCTCTGTCACCCACTGTTGCTGTCCTGCTCTAAAGCCACCAGTGCTGGGATGGGGGACACACCACTGGAGCCACTGATGGCCACCACGGAAGCCACCAGCATCTTCTAGGAATGTCCCCAGCACCCTCCTGGTGGCACAGATACCACCACAAGCAGCCAGCATCCAGCAGCAGGGGTAGCTATTGGGGTGGAAGTGCCTGTCCAGGGCTGACATCACCCCTAGGCCTGTGCCTGTCACCAGAGCTCCCCGGGAACAGCCCAGCCCTGGCACCCCCTGGCACATCCAAGGGGTGGGAGAAGCAGTGCCTGTGAGCCAGGCCTCCCCTCACCCAGCAGCTTCCTCTAAGTAAACAGGGTCATTGAAACTCTGGAGGAAGAAGCATTTTGGTGTGGAACACTGTTCTTCCCTTTGCACGCTGTTCCTGCACAGAGAAAATGGCACCATAATTGCTTTTAATTAATATCAGCATCAGCGCCCAAGGAAATGCAAATGAGCAATTGTGTCACCAGCACAGCCACCTGATGTTACCAGCCAGCCACACACCTCCACTGTCCCCCTCTTCCTGCCATTCCCAGGGCAGGGTGCTCACGGCTGTGCTGGGAGGGGTGGGAGGGAAGCTGATCCATGGAAGGACAGGAGAGGTGCTGTAAGCTCAGGGAAGGGGACTGCAGACCAGCAGAAGGGTGGGGGAGCAGGGGCCAAGCTGGGGCCCTGGTTTTCCAGGCAATGAGGGCACAGGATGCCAGAGGAAGCAGCCAAGGGTCCACCCAGGACCCTTCTCTGATCAGGGGTGTCTTGCTGAGGAACTGATGCCTCTTCAAGGCAATTTTGGTGAATGGGGTCTCAGATGCTCTGCAGCCAAGCCTCACCAGAGAGTCAGCTGGTGATTATTGTCCTCTTGGTCTGAGGGAGGAGGCCACTGCCTGCCTTGCTGCAGCCTGGGTGGTTCTGTGTGGCTGGAGAAGGCCTTGAAGGGATGGATCTGGTGCTCCTGATCCCACCTCAGAGGTGGCTGCAGGTCGGTGATGAAGCATCAGGGTCTGCGGGGGCTCCTGAGGGAGGTGACAAGGTTTGAGCAGAGTGAGCAGATGAGGAAGGCAGGGTGGGCCTTCCCTTCTGCCACTCCAGGGCCACACTGCTGTGATCACAGCTGGAGCAGAGCAAGGCCAGCAGAGCTGGGCAGGTGCAGGTGGTGCTGGGATCTAATTCCAGGGAGAATCCCGTGGAATGTTACAGGCCCAAAGAGCAGCATTTTGGGCTGGTCTCTGTGAGAACAGAGGTCCCTCCCAGGCTGGGATGTCACCTCCTGCTCCTTCCTGCTTCTCCTCCAGTCTTGGAAGAGCCTCAGCAAACCACCCACGGCTGCTTTTGGTAAACCTGAGAGGAGATGAAGCCCTCATTCCAGGGAACAGGCACAGTGACCTGGCAGCCAGCCCAGTGCTGCACCCAGAGCTCTGCAAGAGGGCTGTGAGTCCCTGTGAGATTCCTGGAGCACAGCAGCAGTTGCAGGGATGGGGGGATGAGCAGGTCTGGCACGGGGGCAGAGAGGAAAGGGCAGAGAGTAGAGCACAGCCCCACAGGCAGGTGCCCAGCGATGGCAAGGGCTGCTGAACACAGGGCTCCTCCCTCCTGCTGTCTCCCCTGCTGCTCCATCCCCTCTTGCTCTCATCCCCAGACTGAGCCCCCTCTAATACTTGGGTTTGCCGACTGCAAGATCAGGTACAGACATTGCCAACCCTTCTGAAACAGGCCCTAACACCATTGTGTGCAAATCCAGCAAGAGAACTAATGAAAATAAACTCGTGTATCCTTGTACCTCTAATCTCTGCCTTTCTGTGGATAAGACAAACGCACTGAGCTACTCTGTGCGTCCCAGAAGGAATCTCCCGTTACACAGAGCGTGTCTGGGGCTGAGCTGGGGCAGACCCCCGGGGAAGGACAAGAGGCTGCTGTGCAGAGAGGGGAGAGCACGGGTGAGACAGGGCTGAGCATAAGGGAGGAGATATTAAGATCCTTCTGAGGAGGCATGGAAGGAAAAATATGTGTGTGAAAACACCAGAGGGAACAATTGAGCAAAGGTGGGAAGAGTGGGAAGTCCTGCTGAGCTGTGAGGAAGGTGCCCCAAGCCCCGAAGGCTCCCACACAGATGCTTTGTCAGCAGGGTCCTGTTGGGCCACGGGAGCAGGAAAATGAGGTTACAGCACATGGAATGGGCTGTTCCTCTTCCTGCTCTCCTGACAGGAGGGTGTCCTGAACACAAGGACAACGCACACTGCTCCTGCCAAAGATGGAAGTTGAAGTCAGCAGGAAGCTGAGGCAAAAGATCCACCCTCAGAACTTCCAGAGGTCAAACCCCACATCACTGCCAACTGAGGAGAACCCTGGGGACAGAGAGGGGACCTGACAGTGGCACTCCTTTAACTCTGTACACAGGGGGACCTGCCAGACCTTGGAGGCATCTCCTAAAGGAGAAGGACTTTGGAGAGAGTGACTTTGAGTGCCTGAAATCTGTTTCATTTGAAAGAAACATCACCCTCCCTTCTGCTAAGATCTTATATTAAATTTGTTGCCACCAATTTACTAAATAAACACAGAGATAACCTCTGCTCTACTCGTCTGGTTCAGATTAGACATTAGACAAAATTGTTTCACTGAAAGAGTGGTCAGGAGCAGGAATGAGCTGCCCAGAGAGGTGGTGTGGAAGTGCTCAGGAGCCACCTGATTGTGGCACGCAGGGATGTGGCTCAGGGGTGACTATGGTGGCACTAGGCTGATGGCTGGACCTGCTGATCTTGAAGGTCTCTTCCAAGTTTGAGGATTCTGTGAGATGGGAGCGTGGCCAGCCCAGCAGCCTGGAGGGCACAGTGGTGGGGATGACCTGTTCTTGGCACGGGAGCAGCAGCAAACAGCCCTGGGATTCCCAGTGTGGGAATGGGGGCAGGAGCTGGGTGGAGCAGAGCTGAGCCTCTCCCCCAGGCAGTGAGAGAACTGTGCCCCAGCAGGGAGGACAGATGCTCCTGCTGAGGGACCCCAGTGGGGTGGCACATCCCCTCCTCAGGGCCCACCAGGGGCTGTTTGTAAAGCTGGGCAGCCTGGAATGTGAGGAGGGATTCTGCCCTGGCGCCACACGCCGTGGGCAGGAGCTCCAGGGAGAGGGCAGGGCACACCTGAGCTCTGCTGGGGCAGGGCTGGCAGGGACTGCAGGGACCCGTGAGAGGCTCCCTGGAAGAAGAAGACTTTCCTCTGAGGGCCTGGGGGTGTGGACAGACCCAAAAGCACCTGAAACAGTGAGGGAGAAGAACAAGCAGGAGGGACTGGGAGCTTCACCTGTGTGACATCGCAATGTGGAGAATAAAACTGGTCCATACAAGGGACTTGGAGAGAAGAAATTCTCTAAGTGATGCCAGGGAGCCTGGATAATACACTCTGCTCACATATGGACAAGGATTTGACCTAGTTGTGCTCCCGAAATCTGACTGAAAGCGTCACATAATTGGAGTGTTAAAACCAGCAAATGTTAAAATCAACAACTCCAGGGCGGAACGAGGGCGCAAAGGGACATCAGATGTCACGGCAGGCAAGGTCAGCAGCCTGAGTCACACCCACCTGCAAAGCTCTCAGATCTGCTCCAGCAGGGGCAGAAGAAGGTGCAAGAATGGGCCTTCCCCAGCCTGGCAGCTGCTCTGCCTGAGCTCTGTGATCCACAGGGAAAACGGGTTCCCTTGCTATGGGAGAGACTCGTGCAGAGCACTGCATCCCAGGTGTGCAGGACACAGGGGCTCAACAGCTGGACACATCTGTACCGAATCATGGCTAAAGTGAGACCCTGCCTCAGCCAGGGAGGGCAGGAGGAGCAGGGCTGTGTGTGGCACCCACAGTGCCTTACTTGCAAAGAGGGTCAGTTTATGGCAGCTCCGAGTCTGGGAGGATGTTCACAGAGTCAGGGGGTCATTAAAATCAGAAAAGCCCTCTGGACTCTTCAAGTCCAACCCTTAACCCAGGGTTACTGCCAGGTCCACCACTAACCCCTGTCCCCAGGTGCCACCTCCACATGTTTTTTTAACACTCCCAGGAATGGTGACTTCACCAGTGCCCTGGGCAGCTGTGCCAGTGCCCGAGCACCCTCGCTGTGAAGAAATTTCCCCTAATATCCAGTCTGAGAGATTGTGGAAAAGAATGGAGGCACACTGACCCAAAGCCAAAGAAAGGCTTATTTCCAGTCCTACAGCTGCACCTACACCCAGCCATGGACTGTCCCTGCCTCTGCTGGCTCTTACTGCAGCAAAGCCAGGGCACACAGGGCTGGGACAGCCAGCCTGAGCTGGAACGTGGCTGCAGAGCAGAGAGAAGGCCAGAGGCGCTGGCTCAGAGCCACCTCCTGTGCTGCCCAGCCTGCCCTCAGCCTGTCCCCAGCCTGTCCCCAGCCTGTAGCCTGGCACAGTCTGTCCCCACCAGGGAACCCTGGATGCTGCTGCTGCCTGGGCTCAGGAGAGGGACAGGCTGCAAGGTGCCCTTGTCCTGACCATGCTGGGAACGCGCTGCTCTCCTGTGGCAGGGACACCTGAAGGATCTGCCCTTGCTCCCTGTCCCTGACACCCCTGCCTGCTGACAAGGGATAAAAGGCAGCGTCTCTCATGGAGGCTGGGCACAACCTGTGATGGCCCCACCAAATTCAGTAAAAAAAGCCTAAATCAGGTCAGCCACACCACCAGAGGCGTCAGAAAGCCCCACGCTCGTGCAGTCCTGCTGAGAAGCCCTTACCCTTGCTCTTCTCTGGCTCTGGCAGGGAAGGGACAAAGAAGCTCCTGGGGGAACACCCAGGAGAAGCTGCAACCACCCGAGGGTGCCGCGGGGCAGGGCCCAGCCCGCGCCGATGGGNCCGCCCGTGAGGCCGCGACACAGCGAGGTCACCGCGGCCACACGGGCAGAGCCGCGGAGGAGCGGGACGGGGCCGGGGCAGCGCTGGGGGCCACGGGACAGCTCGAGGAGGGGCCGTGCCCGAGGAGGGGACACGCCGTGCTGAGGAGGGGACACGCCGTGCCCATCGGGGCTGCCCCAGCTCCGTCACCGCGGAGCCGCCGTGTCCCCTCGGCAGTGCGGAGGATGCTCGTGCTCTGAGAGCAAGGAGAGCTCTGCAGGTGCTGCCTTTAACGCTTACGATGAGTAATTCCCTTTCAGTCCTTTAATCAGTCACTTTTAATTAGCGTGCCAGTTGTTTTTTCCTCAGCAAACAGCTCTTTCAATGAGGGTTTTCGCTGCATCTGCTGGGTTGGGAAAACACTGCTCCCTGATGGGGCTGTGTGTTCATTCTTTGGCAGGAGCTTCCTCCTGTGGGAGGCTGTGGGACCGGGCTCACGTGCAGAGCACGGCACGGGTCCTGCCCGTCCTTGGGAAGCCCCTTGCTGCTGAGATGGAGGCACTCCTGGAGGTGCCCTGTGCTGGTGGCATCCTGGACACTGCTCTTTCCAAAGGCCCTCTTGTAGGCAAGGACATCCTCCTCATCCACACCCCTTTCAGCCTTCTTAATTTCTCCTTTGAAACTTCCTTAGCTCTGTGATTCTGGTATCCCAGGGCAGCGAGATCCACAGGGGAATTCTGCCTGTGCAAGGGGATCCCACCCAGATCCCCTGGGGATGGTGGGGAGCAGAGTCCCCCAGAGCCCTCCCTGCGTGGGACAGGCTCTGCTCCCCAGCTCCAGCCCCCTGACAGACAGAGGTGCCCTCACCTGCAGAGGTTTGTTCATGGTGCAGGGGTTTCCCTGGACACTGCTGGCTGGGGGTCACCCAGCCCCAGATTGAGAGCAAACACCCCAGTGCTCCTCCCCCTCCTCATCTCCACATCGCTGAACTCCTGAGCTCATCCTACATCCATGACAACATCCAGCTCTTGGGCCAAAAGCTTTGCTTTCGTTTCCCCCTGAATAATAGCCTACTTTTGGATGGGTTTCCCCTCTCCCTTGGTGTGTTTTTCTCTCTCCCTGGGTGGGTTTTTCCCTCTCCCAAGGTGGCCTTTGCCCTCTGCCCTCAGAGGACCCTGTCCCTTGCTCCCCTGCCCTCTGGAGTGAGGTAACTCTGTCTCTCCAAGGGGCCACAGCCTCTTCCCTTTTTCTGCCCAGGGTGGGATGTCCAGACTGGCCCAGCTTCCATGAATCACCAGCAAATCTCAGCTTCCTTTCCTGGGCCCCGGCACCAGAGCCCTGATTCCAGGGCAAGACTAGCGGAAACAAGCTTATTATTTACCAGGCTAATGAAAATTAATCATGCCTCCCCCTCCCTTTCCTGGGAGAACAGTCACGGCCCAGAAAGCAGATTATAAAGCACTGAGGGTGACTGCTGTGCTGGGCTTTGGTACTGCCTGAGGGCTACGTGGGGCTGTGTCTGCAGCTCTCCTGGAGCTCCAGGGTTAAAGCTGCCCCCCAGTGCTGCCTGTTCTCCCCAGCCTGCTGCTGCCTGAGGCTGGGCACAGATGGACTCCCGAGAGCCCTGCCCTGCTTGTCCAGGAGCTGCTGCTTCCCCTGGAGCTGCACCCTCTGGCATTGTCAGGCTCCTTCAGAGAGCAGGGTGGGTGCGGGGGGTCCCAGCCCAGGGCAGGTCCCAGCACAGCCCCGTTTGCTCCCTGCAGGCAGCCAGGCTCTGCACAAGGCAGAGATGGGGAGCAGGGCTGTGTGCAAGGCCAGAGGGAGGAAAACACAACAAGGACCGGCTCACATTGCACAGATGTGGAAAACCAGAGCACCCTGTACCCACTGGAGCCACTGGTCCTGGAGAGAGTGCTGCAGCAGAGGGATGAACTCTGGCAAACCCCACCATCCTTGCTCAAATTATCACCCCCACTCAAAATATCACCTCACTGAGGGGAACCCGAGGCATGGGATAGGGCAGGTCAGCCTGCAGACAGGGAGAGAGCTGCAGGCTGTTGAACTCTGCCAGTGCCTGCCCTGTGCTGGGGAGGGAGGTCCCAGGGATGCAGCACTGCACACCCAGCGCCTGGAGCTGAGCCCAGAGCTGCCCAACCTGCCTGCCAGGCTGACCACAGCCCTCCTGCTCCAGGCTTAAAGATCTCCACATCCATGACCAGCCTCCCTCTTCCTGAGGCTGCACAGGCTGGGAGTGGGAAAAAGACAAGGACGGGGAAGATTGCCTGGATCAGGATCTGGGATGGGGGAGAGAGGTGAGGACCAGGAGAGCTGCTCCCTGCCAGGCCTGTCTAGGGCAGTGTTGCCCACCACAATAATTAACTGTTGCTGTGGAGAAGACAGGAAAATGAGCAAGAGGTCAATTTTCCATTTCCCAGTTGTGCATAATCAGTTCCAAGCACACAGCCTGAAAATAAATCTCCATCAGGCTCGTTACCTCTTCATTAACATCACCATCTACAACACGTACTCCCCAGTGCAGACACAGCCCCTGTTGATGTACAATGGGATAGAGCCAGGCCTGGGCATGGCTGGTGGGAATTCTGCAGCTGGAAATTCCAGCCCTGCTGCCCAACATGCTGGACTGGCCCTGCTCAGACAGCAAAGCTCTGCTCCAGGGTGGGGAGAGCTGCTGGGTGTCCCCAGAACCAGCTGCTTCAGGGGCAGCTGGCACAGACAACTGAAAGAAAGTTGGTGAAACAATTGGAGTTTGTTTTCCTTTTGCAGAGATTGGAATAAGGAAGAAAAGAAGATCCTGTGAGTGAAATATTAGATGAGAGGGATGGAACTTCACCTGTGAGGAAAAGCTGGGAGAGTTGGGGGTTTTTCAGCTTGGAGGGCAGAAGGATTCAGGGAGACCCCAGAGCCCCTTCCAGTGCCTGAAGGAGCTCCAGGAGAGCTGGGGAGGGACTTGGGACAAGGGATGGAGGGACAGGACATATTGGGAAGGAATTGTTCCCTGGCAGGGTGGGCAGTCCCTGGCACAGGGTGCCCAGAGCAGCTGTGGCTGCCCCTGGATCCCTGGCAGTGCCCAAGGCCAGGCTGGACAGGGCTGGGAGCAGCCTGGGACAGTGGGAGGTGTCCCTGCCCAGTACAGGGGTAGAACTGGCTGAGTTTTAGGACCCTTTCAGTCCAAACTTTCCATGATTCCACGGTTCTCTGTTTTTTGATCTCTTCCCCATCAGTGATCTCCCTCACAGGCTGTCCCCTCCCCTGGTCTGCACCTGGAGCAGCCCTGTCCCCCCCAGGTGACCTGGCACAGGAAGGGCACAGGGGCTGCCACCATCAGTGAGGGGAGGAAGGAATCCAGTTCTGCTTCTGCCACGCTCCCCTTGGCACCTCCCTTGGAAGCACCATGCAAACATTCCTAATTAATCCTCCCAACACTCCTGGGAGGAACAGACACCAGCAGGGCTCTGCTCTGGACACCTGATAAACACCAAGGGTGCTTGGAGGAGCTGCCAGACAGGCAGAACCTGCAGGTCACAGGAGCTCCTCTGCTCTTCCTGCTGCTCCTGGCAGGGCTGGGCAGGCAGGGGATGTGCCAGGAATGATCCTGTGCTCCAGCATGGAGGGTGCACAGCCACAGAGGAGGGGCTGCAGGGCAGAGCAGGGACTGTGGCAGAAATACGAGAGAGGGTAAAACTAGATGAGAATGGGAGGAAGAAGATAAACCCTGTCTTCCTCACAGACAGACAGACAGACACAGACAGACACAGAGACAGACATTCTGTTTCCAATTCCAGCTTTGATGGAATTTTTAAGTAGCATGAAATGAGCTTAAATGGAAGGAAACCCTGACACTGCTGCTGAGGCATCCTGGAGAGAAGTATTGAGAAAAAGCACTTTGACTTTAAAAAAAATGGATTTTGTCATGCTCAGTTTGGCAGGTGAGTTCCCCAGAGGATCTGAAAAATCAAACCGTGGTTTTCCAGCCTGAACATCCCCAAACACTGCACCAGTTCTTGTGTCCTTTGGCTGAGCTCTTTCTTCTCCACCCTCGTGTTTACCCAGGAATGCATCAATAGGCAGCTGCTGCAGCCTCTTCCTTTCAAACAAGCCAGGCATCCCTGGGATTTGCAGCCTGGCCATGATCCCTCACGATTTGCCTCTCTGGAATCCTGCATTTAATTCTTCCTTGCCTCCATCCCTAAACCCTCCTGGAGCTCCCTGTGTGTCAGGATCCCAGTCCCTGCTCCATAGGGTGTGCCCTGCATCCCACAGACAGCTCCTGGGAAGGACCCAGGCTGCAGGAAAATCCCCATGCCAAGGGATGCAGATCCATCCAGGGAATCCCACCAGTGCCCCTGGGGCTGCCTGGGGACCTTCCCAGAGCCCTCAGACCTCCTGGGCTTCTCCAGCCTGCCTGTTCTGGGGATCCCCAGCGGGGGAGATCCCCAAAGCCCAGTCAAGGTGCTGCTGTTTTCCTGTGCGTTGGGTTCAATTGGCCCAGTCCAATTGTTTCAAGGAGAGACTTGCCTGAAATCAGAGCTGCTGAATTTATAAACACAGCAGCACGTGAAGGCCAAAACCAGAAACCACGGGCTCCTCCCAGTCAGTGCCCACAGGTCTGGAGAGACATAGCCTTGGGTCTCAGTCCCCTTGTGGGGCTCTTCTGGAGGTGCAGAACCCTGGCAAAACCCTGCGCTGGCACTGGCTGGATTTTGGGCTGGGCCTGGGCCCCCTCACGCAGACACAGGCACTTGGCAGAAGGGGATGTGCTTTGCTCTGGTTCCCCAGCACACAGAGGCAGATCCCAGGATGATTCCTCCTGGGGCTCCTGCACCAGCCTGCCACAGTCAAAAAGCTCCTTGAAGGTTTCTGCCCAGCCACCGCTGCCCAGGACGCCTCAGTGGTCCCCAGAACCACAGAAGGGTTTGGTTTGCTGATGTTTCCCCATGAGGCTGCTGGTCTGGTACAGCACAGGAGAGCCCCAGAGGGTACCAGAGGGGAAGTGGAAGGTGACACGTGCAGGGGTGGCAGGACAGCCCTCTGCCCTCCAAAATCCTCACCAAACAGAGGGATGAAACCCCAAATCCTGATGTTTCTGAAGGAAAATCCAGCCAGGAAGGATGTCTGCCCCTGGCAGCCAGCACACAAGCTCCAAGTACCTGAGGCCCTTCTGAGGGAGCTGTGGGCTCTCCTTTCTCCCTGACAGGACATTTTTTAGCAGCTTGATCCCATTCTTGCCATTTCCTGCTCTAGCACACCCACCTCCAGCAGCCAAGGTCCCCAGGCACCAGCCAGACCCAGGGCAGCCCCTCAGTGTCACCAAGGCAGAGCCCAGCCCAGGACAGGGTCTCTGTAGCAGAGCAGTGCTGGGGCTCCCCTCTGCTGCCACACCAGCCATGTCCCATCTGGGAGGGGATAGAGGAAAATAAGAGTATTTCCCACTGTGGTTCAGAGGCCTCTCTTTGAGTGCTAAAGTCACCCATGTACTCTTACACAACGTGCCCAGAGCAGCTGTGGCTGCCCCTGGATCCCTGGAAGTGTCCACAGCCAGGCTGGACGAGGCTTGAAGCAGCCTGGGGTAGTGGGAGGTGTCCCTGCCCGTTGCTCATGGATGGTTTTAAGATCCTTTCCCACTCAAACCAGTCTGTGATCTCTTCTGCTCAGCTCAGCCCCTGCTCCAGGTGCCTGTGTGACAGCAATGCCTCCTGCAAACAGCTGGGAACAGTTGTCCCCTCACCACAGAGGGGGAAACTGAGGCACAGCAGCACACCCAGATGGGTGTGCAGGGCTGTATGCAGGTGTGCAGCTTCCCAGCTCCCTCAGTGCCCCTGTCCTGCCAGCCCAGGATGACAGAAATCTCTGTTTCAGTCTCTTATATGCCAGGTAATGGGAAAAAAATGCAGCCATGGAGTGGAGCCCTTGGAGTGTCTGCAGCTCATGGTGGAGCAGGGATGAGGCCAAAGGTGGGAGGCTGAGGAAAGCCCAGGGTCCTGCAGCTGAAAAAGATCTGAGTTACCCACTCCAGGATAGTGATCTGGGGAGGGGATGGAATCACAGAATCACAAAACCATTAGGGCTGGAAAAGCCCTCCAAGGTCATCAAGTCCAACCGTTCCTCCAAGCCCACCATTAACCCATCTGCCCAGTGCCACATCCACGTGGCACCAGGAATGGTGACCCCACTGCCCTGGGCAGACTGTCCCACTGCCTGACCACCCTTTCTGTGAAGGAATTTTCCACAATATCCAACCTAAACCTGCCCTGGCACAATTTGAGGCCATTTCTTCCTGTCCTAAAATGTACACGAGGACACCAGCAGCCTCTGCAGACGCCTCCATGCTTTGGGACATGGACTGAGCATCGGTGCCCCCATCCCCAGGTGGGCAGCCCTCATTCCTGAGGTCTGGGGTGCCCAGGTGGCTCCAGCCTGCCCCTCTGCTCCAGACTGGGAATCAGATAACAGCCACCCATGGCAGAGGCAGAGCAGCTCCCGTGGGAAGGCCGTCACTGCAGATGTCACAAACCCCCAGCAGGCCCCAGCTGACAGGGCTGCCCCTGAGCCTCGCCCAGCCCCTGCTGGGTCACGGCTCTCCTTGCTCCAGAGCACAGGAGCAGGCAG
The DNA here is from genome assembly GCA_013400215.1 of Cisticola juncidis. Taxonomy (NCBI): domain Eukaryota; kingdom Metazoa; phylum Chordata; class Aves; order Passeriformes; family Cisticolidae; genus Cisticola; species Cisticola juncidis. Next base: position 10,985 of record VXBR01009399.1, on the reverse strand, counting down.
GCTCTGTGTGCTGTGCTGCTCCCAGTGCTGCTGCCTCCATGGGCATCACAGCCCCAGCACCAGCTCAGCCCCTGCCAGAGCCCGGCAGCGCGGGGAGGGCAGCCTGGGGAGCCAGGGGGGCTGATGGCAGCCTGGGGAGCCAGGGGGGCTGATGGCAGCCCCTGGTGGCCCCAGCAGCCAGGGAAGTGTCCCAGGGCTGTCCTGCAGCGCTGGGCCAGGGAGAGGCGGCTGAGGCGCGGTGGGAGGACAGGCCGTGGGATGCAGAAGGGTGCAGCTGTCTCAGCACGCACACAGCTCCACAAATCACAGGGAATTCATGTGACCCCTCATCCCCAGCCTGTCCCAGGAGCTGGGGGAGGTTCTCATCTCGGGATGCTTGGCACAGTCCCAGCAGAGTGACTCTGAGTCCTGGGATGTGGCTGAGGTGGCAGAAGGGCTCCCTGGCACTGCTGCTGCCCCGCTGGTCTGGGGGCACCCTGCACCCATCCCCAGCTCCCAGGGCCTCAGGAGCTCCCTGTGTTACCCCCTCTGCTCAGGCAAACCCTCCCTGGTGTTTGGGGGTCAGAGCACTGCAGGGGTCTCCTCCCTGCACACTGGGCAGCTGCTCCCGAGGTTCTGCTGGTGTGAGACACCGGCCTGCAGACCTGGCACTGCTCTCCCGGAGCCAGGACAGCAGGAGGTGCTGGCTGAGGCCCTGGGCCAGCCCCAAAAGCCCAGTGAGTGACAATGCAGAGCCACAGGCACACATCCACTGGGTCCAGGGACAGACAGAGCAGTCAGAAACAGCCCTGGGCTCACCTCAGCAGGGCAGGGACAGCTCCCAGGGCCTGAGACACACCTGAGACACAGACTGCTCACTGGACAAGCAGGTTATAAACAACCAAAGCCCCTTCATCCCAAATTTGTAACAGATGTGCCTCAAATCCCTCCAGCAGTGTCTCAGAACCAGGATTCACAGCCCCAGCCCCCCTGCCACACCTGCTCTCAGCAACTCTCCTGCTCCTCCTGTCCCCACTGTTGCTACAGCATCCTCTACCTGGCCTTCAGAAAAAAGGAAAGGAAAAAACAGCAGCAGAATTATCTCTTTTTTTCTGGCTTGCAAATGCTGGTTTGCAAGGCTGATCCAGCTGCTGCTCCACAGGTGAGGGGGTACCTGGCCCACGACCTGATGCTGTTGGGCCTTGAGACCCCTGCAGATTCCCCAGCTGGGTGGGGGGGAAGCACAGGGGCTCTTCTGTCACACAGCAACTCAGACCCAAGAGGGCAAAAGCCCCTCTGGGGCACCACAGCAACACCCCCACCCCTGATCCCAGCCAGGAGCCCCTCTGGGGGGGCAGAGCATCCCCCCCACATCCTGACTCCATCCAGAAACCCCTCTGGAGGGGCACAGCACCATCCACACTCCCTGAGCCCAGCCAGGAGCCTCCCTCCAGCCAAGCTCCACACGCTGCAGGGCCACTTTGCACTTCCACAGGAAATTACCAAACCTCTTCTGCAGCTCTGAGCTCAGTTTATTCCTCCCCACAGCATTTCTGGTGCATGAACACTCAGTGTGGGGTCCCCATGCTCAGCTCCTGGGGTCACCTCAGCCTGCTGTCCTGTATTTAATCAGCAAAGCTCTGGCCTCCCAGCATTCCCACGGGATGCCAAACAGCTTGGAAAGTCAGAAGGCAGCAAATAAATCTCGACATGAGGTGTTTACAAATTCCTCAGTCTCCGGCTCTCTAGAAAGCCAAACGTGACCCCTCAGCACCCGGCACAGACTGTCCTGTGCCCATTTCCAAAGGCACCCGTGCCACTCTGCAGGACAGTCCTGACTTCCCAGGGAAGCTGAGCCCAGGGCTGGGCAGTGCCAGGGAGGACAACGCCAGGGCCACCTGCACGGCCATCCTGGGGGACACAGCCCCGCCCTGGGTGACACAGCCCTGCCTGGGTAGATCCCGCAGGGATGGATCCCGCAGGGGTGGATCCCTGCCCTGGGTGGATCCCGCAGGGATGGATCCCGCAGGGGTGGATCCTGCAGGGATGGATCCCNGGATCTCTCAGGGATGGATCCCACAGGGGTGGATCCCGCAGGGATGGATCCCACAGGGATGGATCCCACAGGGGTGGATCCCGCAGGGGTGGATCCCGCAGGGGTGGATCCCGCAGGGGTGGATCCCTGCAGGAGCTGTGCCTGTTCCCCGCTCTGGCTGGGTGCACTCGCCGTGGCAGCGCTGCCCCGCGGCACTCCCAGGAGCAGTGCCGGGAAGGGATGGAAGGCACGGAAGGGGTAAAAGGGGTGGATGGATGGGCGGGATGGATGGGATGGTGCCGGGATCCAGGATTGGCCGCCGTGCCCGTGCTGATGCCCGCACTCCCCCGCCGACACTGGCACACGCAGCGGGCACGTGCTGACACAATTCCCCGGGCTGTGACAACGAGCCAGAGCCACCGCAGTGCCCAAGAGAAGGGGGAGCAAAGCAGGGGGAGACAGAGCCCTTGGCAAGTCCCCAGGAGAGCTCAGGTGCCAGCAGCAGGCTGGGGACACGCCAGACAGAGCCCCTGGCAGCCAGGCTCCTTGGGATGCCCTGGCTCCCTCTCCAGAGCTCTCCTCCACACTCCAGTGGCTCCCGGGGCTGGTGTGGGGTGGGCGGGCTGCTCCCCACAACCCGCACAGGGCAGCAGGGCAGGGCCTTTCCTAACCTTGGCACGGCCACTGCTCCACGGGCCGGTCCCTGCGTGTCCCTGCACAGGGCAAGGGACAGCTCAGCAGAGCAGGAGGGGACACCGGTGCCAGGGGCTGCCTGCACCTCACCAGCCTTGTGGCACGGAGGAGCTGGGGGCTCATGGAAGAGTTGGGGGCACACAGAGGGTTTGGGGGCACCTGGAGGAGCTGGGGGCACACGGAGCAGGGCTGGCAGCAGCAATTCCCCTCTGAGATTGCTGCCACCTCCCTCTTGTCACCTGGTGTTTTTAATGAGGTGGACACTGAAAGGTCACACATTCTTCCAGGGATGCTTCTGCACCTGGGCTCTGCAGATGTTCTTTTCCAAATCCCTTTTAAGTCACTTAAACCTTTTGGTGCCTCAATTCCCCATCGGTAACGCGAGGCTTATCCCATTTCCTCTGCCTGGCTCACCGGCAGAGCTCCTAAGCCCTGCAGGGCCGGAAGAGTCTGTGGATGTGGATTTCTGTCTGCCTGGCACAGTGGGGCCCACACTCATTAGCGACTCACGTGCTCTCTGTGCTGTGTCTGGCAGGCAGAGCCTGCTGCTGCTGCTGCTGTGCTTGGAGCTGGGGGGGAGCAGGGGTGACACCCACACTCTTCCAAGGCCTCCTTGTCATTCTGATCCATTCTCGTGTCACGGGGGTGGTGGGCTCAGCTTAGGCACCCGCAGACACCAATCTACCTCGTGCCATTATTTAACAGACTGTGCTAAGGGGTCAGGATGGGTGAGAAACACCCTTCCAAGGCAGCTGCAGTGCTCCTGTGTTCATGCATATTCACATTGTGGAGAAGCACAACACCTCAAATGAGAGGGATGTTCACCTATGAACACCCTCCTCTCACACTTCCTCTGCTGTGTCTCTGTGCCTGTGCTCCAGGGATAGCTGTGTAAGGATGTGAATAACCAGAGAGCAGCCTGAGGAAATGAGGCAGTGCTGGCCTCAGCTGCCTCTCAGACACCCCTAAATCACCCTAAACCACCACCCTCAGACCTTGAAAACTCTAAATCGTCACAGGTGAACATTTAACCCTTTGCTCCACCCCCAGCCTCCCGGGGGAACAGCAGAAACTCTCAAAAAGGTGAGCAAGGTAGTGGGGATGCTGCACCAAGTGCCTCCTGGGGAAATCTGGGAATGTGCAGAACTTGTTATAAGTGTCCAAAGGGAGGGATCCTGGTAGAAGGGGAAGAACAAGCATTCAGTCTGTCCTGCCTTCTTGTTTTCCCATCTAGTGCATCCCATGTGGTGATCTAGAGCTGGCCATGAACTTCAGTGTAGCCTCTGAGTGCAGCAGGCTGTGCTGGAGTCATCCTAGGGGGACTGAGGGTCTGAGAGTGGATTCCAAGGAGACTCAGGTAGGGTTTTCCCTGAGCTGTGAGCCTCAGGAGTTGTCTGGGCCTGCTCCTGCTGACTCTGCCTCCTGCCCTGGCTGTGGGTGTGTGCCCAGCAGGGATCTGGCCACAGCCCTGGAAGAGATTCTTTATCTCAGCCACCTCCTCGGGAGCCTCAGCCCACAGCACTGAACTACTGAGAACAGTCCTGGCCAAGGATGCTCAGAAATCCCCCCTGGGGCAGGAGAGGCTGAGATCCCCATCAGTGCTGGGCTGGGGCTGCTGTGTGAGTCCTGCAGCTCAGGGGTGTCACTGTCCCAGCTGTGGCTGGAGCACAGGGTTGGCACAGCAGCCCTGTGAACAGGCCAGGGAAGCTGCTGATCCAAGTGACAAGTGACTGTGAGATGAGAATTTATTGAGATCTCCTTAGTCCTGCCTTTGGGACCATTTGTCATCAGGGCAGCTCGTGCTGCTGGCTGGGAGTGCAGTGGCTGCTGGGCAGGGTGAGCTGACATCACCAAGAACAGCCCCAGAGCCAGGACAACATGGGGATGCCACAGAGCAGCTGGAAGTGGCTGCTGACCATGTCCTCCTCGCCCCCTGCACACATGGGGATGATCAGAGACACCACGTCCCTGTGGGAGCTGATGTGGCCTCTCATCAGCTGCCACTATCCAGGATCTTCCTTTCCCAGCCCTCTCCTGGGGCAGGATGCTCCACCCTGGCTCTGCCCAGGTTTGGCAGCCAGTGTCTCATTCAGGATTCTGCAGGAAGCACCCAGTGGACCTGGGAGGGCAAATTCCTATCCCCATACCCAGGTCCAGCCCCTTCTCCAGTCCCAGGGCTGGTGTCCTGCTGGGAGCTGGAGGGGCTGGGAGGGTGGAAGCTGCAGCTCTCTGCCCTGATCTGTGTGGTCCCAGCAGTCCTGGGTGTCTGTGCCTGCACCTGCCAGAGAGCAGCTCAGAACAGCCCCTGGAGCGTGGCACAGGAGCCAGAGTGTCCCCAGCACGGCGAGACAAGGGCAGCTCCCCCAGCAGCCCTGGGCCAGAGCAGGCACAGTGGGCCTGCAGCCCCTCAGAGGGTCGGGACAGGGGCCTGTGCCCAGCAAGGAGCACCAGAGCAAAGGGAGAGGGAGGCCACGCTCAGGGCAGGGGATATTTCAGCCCTTGCCCACTCAGAAGCAGCTCCCCAGCCATCCTTTCCTCCTTTTCCTGTTTCCTCTTGTGACCCACGGATATCAGAGTGCCTCTTTCCAGACCTGCTGCAGCCTGGGCTCCTGCTGAACTCTCTCACAGCCCGCTGAGGACACAGGCAAAAGCTGTGGCACTTGTCAATGCAGCTCCTTTGTGGAAACACACAGTCAGGATCAGCAAAATCCCCAGAACAAACCATCTGCAGGATGAGCCAGCCACCCCCTCCCTGCACAGGGGACATGTGCTCCACCCCCAGGACATGGGACAGGCTGTGTCCCCACTCACTCACCCCACACTGAGTGCCACTCTAAACACTGCCTGGCTCTTTGGAAGAATTATTTTTCCCCAGGAATAGGAAGTAGTTTTTTGGCAGTGGGGCCTCTCATCAGGGCTGCCTGGTCTCCTCCAGCTCGCGTGGGATGGGAAGCAGGACCAGGGGAACGGAAGCACTGGGCAGAGCTGGGATGTCTGCACTGGCAGCTGCCTCGGCTTCCCGGCCATCTGAGGTCACCCAGGACAGCTGTCAGTGCCAGGCATGGCCAAAGGCACTTGGAAGCACCAGAAGCAGAGTGGAAAAGTGCAAGGGGCAAGGACATGCCCTCGCCTCTTTCTGCCTCCTCAGCAGCAGCATCCAGTCCCCAGCTCCAAGGGCTTTGTGACCTCCATCAGCAGGGGGGGTTTTGAAGAAGCTGATGTTGGAACTGGAGGCAGAGAAGTGACAGGGCTGAACTCGGTGGAAGCCTGAGAGCATCATTTCTGGAGAGGCAGCACTGCCTCCCTCTGAGTCCATCTCCACACAGCCCCCACCCGGGGTCCCCATCCCAGAGAGACACTGGTGCCACATTTGACATAGCTGGGGCCTGGGGGAACACGGCTGGCCCTGGGCTTGGTGTCACCACCACTCAGGAGCTTCTGGAGACCCAGTTCCTACAGGAAATTTTCCTCTGCTTTGCCATTTCTGCAGGGCACAGCAGCAGGGCAGCAGCCACCCTCTCCTCAGAGCTCTAGTGCCTACCAAGGCTCTGCCTTCACGGGGAGCTGGAGGGGATCAGCTTCCCTTGGGACATTCTTTAAAGCCTCTCCTGGATTGCCCAATTGCCAGGACTGGGAGCAGGGTTTGAATTTTCAGTTTGGGCCCCCTGAAGACAGAGCCATCCCTGCCCCAGCAGCAGCTTCTCCTCAGGGCAGGACACTGAGGGTGACTGTGCCTCTTGTGTCTGAGCCATCAGAAGAGGCTGGAGGAGAGTAAACACCTCCCTCTCTCCCAGTAACAACAGAGCCCTGATTTTGGAAGATAATCCCCCCAAAGAACCTCAGCCCAACCTGGGTTTAATTCAGTGCATCACCCAGCACCTACAGGAAGCTGGTTTGTCATTAGGGCCCTGCAGATGGCCCCGTTCTGAGCTGACTCTGGTGCTCACCTGTCCCAGTCCAAGCAGCACACGCACTCCTGGCTCCTCCCCGGGATGGCACCATGTGGGACCCCCTGGCACAGCCCCTTTGCTGGCACCTGGGGGGTGCCTGACTGGCCCAAAGGCACATGGACCAGGGAAGAGCTCACTGGGGTCACTGCCACCAGCACTGCCACCAGCCCTGTCCCTGCCATCAGCACTGCCACCAGCCCTGTCCCTGCCACCAGCCCTGTCCCTGCCATCAGCCCTGTCCCTGCCATCAGCACTGCCACCAGCACTGCCACCAGCCCTGTCCCTGCTACCAGCCCTGTCCCTGCCATCAGCCCTGTCCCTGCTGTCAGGCCCAGTCCCTCCATCAGCCCCAGCTCTGTCTCCAGCCTCTCCAGCACATGGCCCAGGCAGGGCCTTTTTCTCCTCCTGCAGACAAAGTCTGGCCCCTCCAGGCTCGCTGTGGCTGAGCCCCAGCAGCCTCACATTGTCCATCCCATCCCCTCCCCCCTGCACTGATCCCGAATCCCTGCACTGATCCTGCATCCCTGCACTGATCCTGAATCCCTGCACTGATCCCGAATCCCTGCACTGATCCTGCATCCCTGCACTGATCCTGAATCCCTGCACTGATCCCGAATCCCTGCACTGATCCCGAATCCCTGCACTGATCCTGCATCCCTGCACTGATCCTGAATTCATGCACTGATCCTGAATCCCTGCACTGATCCAAATCCCTGCACTGATCCTGCATCCCTGCACTGATCCTGCATCCCTGCCCTGATCCTGCATCCCTGCACTGATCCTGCATCCCTGCACTGATCCCGAATCCCTGCACTGATCTCGAATCCCTGCACTGATCCCGCAGCCCTGCTCTCCCTTGGAGCAGCGCTCAGCACAACTCCTGCCCAGGATCTCTGACATCCTGCAGTGCCATGGGCTCAGCACTGGTGCCATGGGCACTGCTCTGTGCCACCACAGACTGCCAGGAATCCCATCCCAAGCCCACCAGCTCTGGCATGGAGGGATCACAGGAATGGGAGCAGCTCCTCCAGCCCTCTCAAACCCAGTGCCCTGCACAGGGGGTGGCTTTGAGCTGCTGAGGCTCTCGCCACAAATTCTCCTACAGCTGGTGATACCTTTCCAGTCCCACTCAGCTGGCCCTGAGGACTGGCCTCTCCTCATAATCCCTGGTTTTCCTCACTGCCAGGAGTAACAGGTCTGAAAGAACAGAGCTGAGCTCCCTGTGGAGCTCCCCTGATGTTCCTGGAGCAACAAGGACTCCCTTGGAAGGGTGCACCACCCAGTCCTCCCTCACCTCCTCCTCGTGTTCTCATGGCTCTTCCTCTCACCTCTGGCTGCTTCACCCCTGGTCCCCAGCACTCCCAGCTGGTGTGGGCTGTAATCCTGAGTCCCAGCACTGGGGCCGAGCCAGCCCAAGTCAGGACTCCCCAGGGCAGAACACGCCACATGCCAGGAGCAGCCAGAGGGAAGGGCACAGCTGGAGACTCATTCCACATGGGGAGAGCTGCCCTGGGAGTCCCCAGAGGCCACAGGGCTGGTGACAGCTCTCTGGATGGCTGAGGGGCTCCTTCCCGAGGCTCCTGGCCCCTGCAGACCCTGCCAGCTCCAGCTCCCTGCTTGGCTGCATTTGGGCTGTGGCCAGCTGCCTGCCCGAGCTCCTGCCTGCCGAGTGCCCGGGGTGGCACAGTGCCCGTGCCAGCTGCAGGGGTCACAGCCTGCTCAATGTCACCTCCTGAGCCGCGCTGGGCGCAGCAGGGGCAGTGCTGGAGGCTCCCCAACCTCTGATCCTGAACCAGCTCCAGGGACATCTGCTGACATTCAGAGCCACAGGCTCTGATGCACGAGGTTTACATTTGCAGTTTGCAGCAGGGAGCTCAGGGACTTTTGTTTATTTTCGGGAATGGGAAGAGAACCCCACATTTGGCTGCAGTCGCTCCTCATTCCCAGCGCTGACCGAGCAGGGAGCAGCTCCCTGGCTGCTGCAGGGACTCACCCTGCTGGCACGGCTGTGCCCCGGTTGTTCCTTCGGGAATGCCCCTCCCTGTCGGCTCCAGCGTGAGCAGAGGGCCCTGCTGCAGTGGCAGCCAGTGTGTGACACAGGGGCCTGAGAGCCAGGCGTGGGCTCCAGCTCAGCCCCTGCCCGGCCGGGAGCGGAGCCTCCCTTCCCCTGCCAGCTGTGGGGCACAGGGGTGTGACAGCAGCAGCTCCACGGGGCTAAAAATAACCCCTGTGGTGCCCCAGCTCACACCACCACAGCTTCACCTGGCACCGGCCTAGCGAGGGCTCAAACCCCTGCAGGAGCCAGCACAGACACAAGCAAACACCCAGGGATGGCACAGAGCCCTGCGCTGTGCTGTGTGCGGGGAGAGCCCCCACAGCTCCCTGCAACACTCAATCCCCACAAGATGCTGCTGATCAGGACCTGGCAGTGCTCACAGAAACAGACAGCAAGACACCCAGATGTCCCCAGAGCAGCCTGTCAGTGCCACCAGTGTCCCTGCCCAGCGTGGCCACCCTCCCTGTGTGGAGGATGGAGGTACTGCAGTGTTACTCGGGCTCTGCCTTCACCTCCCTCTTAGCAGCCCCGGCTGATGGCAGCTGTGCCTGGGGCTCTGCAGCTCCTCGGGCTCTCTGCAGTTCCACAAGCCCGTGATGAGCCACAGAAAGTCCCTGCAGTGAGGAGAGCCCCTTGCCTCATGCCCTGGTGTCCCCGGGTGTCCCCAGGAGCCAGCCCATCCCACGGCACTGTCCCATGCCCTGTCCCAGCCCTCTGGAGGCTGCAGGCAGCACAGAGCTCTGTCAGGGGTCCCAGGTTGGGTTCTCAGCGCACACACTGACTTCAGCAAGTCCCTTGCTGAAGGGACTTGGTGTTTTTGCATCTGGACAACACTGTGGGATCAATGGGATCAGTGGGGTCAGTGGGATCAGTGGGGTCACTGGGGTCAGTGGGGTCAGTGGGATCACTGGGGTCAGTGGGGTCAGTGGGGTCAGTGGGATCACTGGGGTCAGTGGGGTCAGTGGGGTCAGTGGGATCACTGGCGTCAGTGGCAGGTGCCATCACTGCTGATCACTCAGCTGATCACTCATGTTGCCTTACACAATTCCTCATCAATCCCTGCTCCACCCACTCCAAAAATGCAGTTTTGCCTTGCTGCCTATGGGCAGGAATTTCATTCCAGGTGATTTCTCCCAGGGACTTTGCTTTCTCAGGTCTCCACAAATCCACCAAGCAATCAAGTCAGCAAGACCCAGGGATCAGCGTGGCCACAGATCCTGCAGCAAATGGCCAATAAACCTCTGCCCTGGGCTGTGTGTGCATCAGCTACAGCAGGGAAGGTTTAGTGAGAGTTGGAGCTTGTGATTTCTCACAGTGTTTCACCACCAAAGAGATGAAGGACAAGAACATTATCTTGAAACTCTGGGGGAAATGCCCAGCTGGTAAACAGCAAAGGAAATGACCACCTACAGCCCTCACAGCTCTCACCTCAGCAGTACCCTTGGACTTGGGCTCATTTTTCTCTTCTAGCCACTGAAAGATCTGAGTATGAACCAAGCAGGGAGGGAAATAGTCCTGGCACCACGGGCAAAGGATTGCCCTGGGCAGTGCCTTCCAGTGCCTGACTACCCTTTCCATGAGGAAATTTTCCATAACATCCAAACTAAACCTCCCCTGGTACAGCTTGGGGAGGTCCCTTTGTCCTGTCCCTTGTTCCCTGGGAGCAGAGCCTGATCCTCACCTGGCTGCACCTTCCTGTCACAGGGAGTTGTGGAGAGCAAGAAGGTGCTCCCTGAGCCTCCTTTTCTCCAGGCTGAGCCCCCAGCTCCTTCAGCCACTCCTGATCATATCTGTGCTCCTCAGGAGGGCACTGATGGCTCTTGCTGGACAGAACTCCCTCCCTCCATGGGAGTCCTGGCAGCATTTGGAACCTCCAGAGCTGCCAGATGTCACTGGCACCTCTCCTGAAGAGGTCCCACACATCTGTGTGCTTCCAGAGGAGCACAGACTGAATCTCAAAATCATAGAATATCCTGAGTTGGACTCACAAGGATCATCCAGTCCAACCTCTGGCCCTGCCCAAGACACCCCAACAATCCCAGCCCATGCCTGAGAGCAGTGTCCAAACACTCCTGGAGCTGTGGCAGCCCCGGGGCTGTGCCCACTCCTGGGGAGCCTGGGCAGTGCCAGCACCTCTGGGGAAGATTTTCTGATATCCAGCCCAGGCCCCTCTGAGCTCCCAAACCCCTGCGATCCCTCGGGTCAGCAGCAGCTTAGAGCTGGCCCAGGGGGTCTCCCAGCTGGCAGGTGTCAGACAGTCTCTTCCCTGCCC
>VXBR01009397.1:0-112264 GCA_013400215.1 Cisticola juncidis | reverse complement strand
CAAAAACATGCAATGCCACAAAATATAAACACTCAGGCTATAATGACCGTCTTAAGAAATATTTACTTGTTCAGATATTTCACAACCATGTCTGAGTATTAATGCTTCTGTTTTGTAAAATACCTTGGATGGTGTTGCAAAGATAAGCAACATTAAAATCAACTTTGATATGTATAAAAGATGTTCCGATGTTAATATTTTAGTTTACCTGCTTATTTTCTCATAAAATATGCCTTAATGCAGACTTTTTGCATCACTTTCATGTGCTTTTGTTCATTTTCAAAAGATGAAGAGCTGGAAAAGAGAAAAATTCTAAGAGGAAAAAAAACTAAATGGGCAAACCCATTCCTTACATATTAAAAATTATTGAAGACATTCTGAAGGGATCTGGAAGAAAAGATTTTAGTCCTATTTAAATAATTACATAATTGAAACAACATTGCAGAAACTGGTTTAAATGATTTTATAGCTCCATCCCATTTAGAATAATATAATATTTAATGTAATTTAATGTCTTGTACTCAAGTTCATCCTGCTAATTGTGAAAATCTCAGCCTCGTAGAAGCCCCTCTATGGCTCATATTGCAAATAAAATTTTTCAAAGTAAATACTAATATATACATGCAGATCCTCATTAGAAGTGAAGTAAGTTAAATTCTCTATAAGTAACTTTAAAACTGAACAAGAATATGATGTAAATAGTTAATTGATTTAACTTAGGCACCCTGAGATTCATTAATTTTTGTGTCTAAATCTGTTAAAACAATTGTCATGAAAAATGTCAGGATGCAACTAACACTGCGATTGTCTCTGATTGTTCTTCATTATTTCAGTTATTCAGATTTCAGTTATTGCACAGAGAAAAATACTAATTCTTGTCAGTACAAAGCTGTGCATTTGATAGCTCTGCAGTCATAAAACATACGGCACATACTGAAAAGTGGATAAAATGTATTTTGACTTTGAAAAATGGCATATATTCCTGATAATGTTGTCATTTTATATATATGTAATTTTATATTTTATGTAATTTTTTGTATATATATATTTATATATATATTTATATATGTATATATGTATATATATATAAATTTGAAGAGCATTAAATATCATTGTATTTAGGTAATGGAATACATGCACATGGACAGAGTGATTTTTTTCAGCGAACTGGGATTGACATTAGTGGTGACAACATGATGATTCCCTAGGAATGTGATTTATGAGCTTGTGGTACATGAATTCTAAGGGCAGTTGATTCAGCTGTTGTCTGAAAAGATTTACTCTCACAGAAGGACAGGTGGCCTCTGAACTTCCATCCTTTAACAGCTTGTGCTTGAAAAGGATATTTTTCAAGTGCACCTGCACATAAGCCCTAATTCAGAAGGCATGCTGAGCTGCTGCATTACTTGATAGATGCTGTTTGTGTTTCCTCCTTTGTTCCTTTTGACTTAACAAGGGCTTGGTGCTGCAGGTATTTGCAGATACATTTTGGTAATAACTTTCTTCCTTCAAGAGGAAATGTCTTTCTCCAATGACAAGACACAGAGCATATAATCTTCACAGCAGCTCAACCTGTACTAAAACAACAGGTAATACACCCAAGGAAACCACAGGAGGGTTTGAATATTTTACTAAAACTGGAAGAAATGGACAGTTCCAACCACTAAACCAAATAAAGCCAAACGTCATTACTCCAACCCATTCCAAAACCAGGGGAGGGCAGTGGAGGAGAGGGAAGCACTTCTCCCAACCCCAGAGCTGATTGCCCCTGGAGAATACCCAAATGCATGCAGTGTTGGGCTGCAAGTGATATCCCTGGGCTATGCTCCTCTGTGACCAATTTAGTTCAGAGCTGTAGAATTCATCTGTATCTGTGACAGAGAGACACATTGAAATGACAGCTGAATATGAAGCAGGCTCTTTTTCAAGTTGGAAAACATACTGAGCATAATACCTATATTCTAAGGAAAAAAACAAGGGAAAAGCAGAATAGGGGAGACAAAATATGTAAAGCAAGAACTTTTACTTTATGCCCTCTTTAATTAATTCTTTCATTTACAGAACAGATGAGATTTCTGTTCAATGAACTAAATATGAAATGTCTGATGTTATAATCCTTGCCTATCAAGCATAAACTGACAACAAACTCATATATTTTAAAAAAATTATATAATAATTCAAGTGTTATTGTAGGGGATGGAACAGAAAGGGTGAATTAATGTAGTTTTCATTTTCAAAACCAACACAGAAAAAAAATCCATGACAGACAATACAGTTTTTAGGCAGAGTAGATGTTCCTTGTTGACTTCTAAAGTCTGTAAAGAGAAACAAATAGGCAGCTGATTTCGTAGACATCCTAGTCTCATTTTCAGAAGAAAACATAACTGCTTAATAAGATCATGTATTGAGTCCTGTAAACCTGTAAACAGAAAGTACAGAGAGCAGAACAAAGCTCCTGTCTACTTTTCCCTATATATAGATCATTTCTGCAATTTTTCTTCAATAACTTTATAGCTTTAACAGTGTTTCAATTTGCTTTTTAAGTATATGCTGTGTACAGAGGTGAAAAAAACCCAATTATTCCAAACAGAGAAAAGACTTTACCAGAATTAATATGTTTAACAAGATGAGATTCTGTGTAAACAACTCAGTGTGTAGTGGTCAAAACCAAAATCCTTGTATTTGTCCTAATGTATTGCACATAGTAAACCAGTGATGTTTATTTAACTGATAAAGACACATACTGTGCACTACTGAGGACTGACAAAAGGATCAGAAAGGATTATCTTGGACAATAAGTCCTTGCCCACAATAGCAGTCCCAGGTGTGCCCAGGAGTGCTCCCTGGCTCTCAGGCCAGCTGGCTGTGAGCAGCCCGTCGTGGTACTAAAAACTACCCTGGCCCTCACAAAAGTGTGAGTGCACTCAAGGTGCCTGCTGGGAATGACCTTTGCAGTGCAGCTGTACTTGGCAACTGCCCGAAGAATGGTGGCTGACATGGCCCAGAAGCTTGCTAAGGACCACACCATTAATTCAAAACTACAGATGGTCATACTTTAGTGCTAGGCGACATTTCTAGTCACTATTTAATTTATTAGTACAAATGCAGCCTCTAGATCCCTACCCATAATCCACTACTCAATACCAAAATCCTCCATGAGAGAATTCAGCTATACAGAAATGATGCTGGGTTCCTAAAGCTACATCAGTAAAACAGTATATTTGTCTTGGAAAAGCAAAAGAACATGCAGATGTCAATCACTCCGAATCTAATTTTTAGTAAGGAATATATGTAGATATTCCACTGTATCTGCAAAGACTCTTGTATTTTTGTTTTCCCAGTTAATGTTTCTTTTCTAAAAAATCAAAATACTTTTCCCCTCTAAAATCCTTTCTACATCTCTGTAAAACATAGTATGTGAAATATTGAATGAAGACACACACACACTCCAGCCCATACACACACTTACATGTATACTTATTCTCTAAGTGAAAAGTATCTTTTACTACTGACAATAGTGGTGAGGGCTTTTGCATTTCTGTGTTGGGTTCATTTCATTGTTTCTTGTTTGTTTTTTAATGGGAACTGTGCCAAAAGACTAGTCCTTCAGTTCCTTTCCACACCATACACCTGTGTCACCACAGAAGCTTACTGCACATTTTGTGGATTTTTCTTCAATAATCTTTATCATTCAGAGTAATCACTTAAAATATACTGCATGTTAAAAGGTTTATTCTATTTAATTAGTGGCAAATTTCAAAAGGATAAGAAAACCCACTTCTGTTTCAGATCCAATAAACTTAATGTTAAATGTAGGAAATAAAATTTTAATGTATTTTTAAAGAAACCTATAAAATTATTTCAGAAAAAAGAGGAGGGATTTATTAATACTTTTCTTATGAAACTATTTTACTTTATAATTACTGAATGGTTTTTCTTTCTTCATTCTTAATAGTGGTAAGATTCTTAATTTCTATCACAAGTGCTGTTAACATCTTCAAACCCTGAATTTTTATGATAGTCTAGTTCATGTGAAAAGTATTATTTGTGTTTCTGTTTTTGTCATGGATTTAAGAACAACAAAAGGAATCAAGTCTAAACTACCCAAAATTGCAACAATGCTGTAGATCTTACTTGTGTATTTCAGTAGGCGAGAACAGGATTATTTAGGTAATTAACAGAACTTTCTGTTTTTTACCAACACAAATAATGTAAACCAGTGCTTGAGGTACATTAGTATTTGGAATGTTTTCTTAGCTATAAAATCCATCAGGTAATTCTGACTCTGTGATGTGTATTGCATTTACTAATCAAACTAATTCATAATTCAGTAAACATTGTACAGAGTTTTCAACAGTTTTAAATTGTCTTGTGTGAGAAAAGTAATTTTTTTTCAAATTTTAACATACGGTGTTTTCCAAAATGTCCAAGCATGCAAGCTGTAATGTGAATGCATCATTCATATAAATTATATAGTGTAGTGTACTAATACTAGGGAATGAATGGTAGGCAGTTCTGTGTGTATTAAAAATAACACTTTGTGGTTCTGATACAGACCTATATGAAGGCAGTGAATAATTGTCAGTGTGGCATTTTGGAACTTTTTTGTGCTTTCTTTAACCTAAATTTAATTAAATACAAGAAGTAATTGACTTCTTTTTCTTCAAACAGTTAAAATACTTTAAAACAAGAACCTGACATAACTGTTTTAGTCATTATTTACTGTTTTGCTCTGGTTGTCATTATAGTTCAAATGTTAGAATTTTACACAATAGAAATACATCAGAATAGAACAACAGAGGATCAGAGAACTAAAGCACTATGTAAAATAAGAAAGCTCCAAGTTAAACATCTCTCGATAGTTAACATAGAAGTTCTTAACCTTTGGAGTCTGAAATTATGACAGTTAAGATTTTGAGGGGGAGCTTCTTAATACATGTTTGGCAAGAGAATGGCCTATTTTCATAGCATCCCTAGTGCAAAATATATGCCTGTGGTGTTTTTGGTCCGAATCCAGACTTCAGATTTCATAATTCAACTTTCAACACCTCTCAGTGTAATAAATCATAATATGCAGTGAGGAATTTACATATAATGCATGAAACCAAAACCCTAACCCATGGAGACACCACAGAAATCTGAAGTTTCCACATCTGAGGAGCAAAACAAATATTTTTTGCATTGCAAATTTATGTTAGCAAATGGTGTGTTAGTAACACTAAAACAAAAGCCCTGTTGTACAATGATGTCCTTTGAGCTCTTTTCACCATGCTAAATTTGGCAGGTTAATATGAAACAGTGAAGATTCAATGTGAAAAAGTCTAAAATTACTCAAAATCTCAAAATTACTACAAATGTGCACCACAGGACTGTTTTGGGAAACTAAAATCTCTTAAAGATTAAACTTTCTGAAAATATAATGCAGAAAAATATTAAAATGAAGCCCTTTTGTCATCAAAAGTAAAATGATTTTTTTCTCTCAAAAATGTTGGCTCAAAGAGGGGGAAAATAAGGACAAGAAAGGAGATTTTTGTTGCAGAAGATGACAATCCATACAAAGGGTGTAATGTGTAGTGTTTTCTCCTAGTTCAGTGTGTGAAGTGCCGGAAGCTACGGTTGCAAAAGTAACTTTTACTATTTTGACTGCACAAATCATCGTGGAGACTGATGGGGACAAGTTGCCTTGAAAATCATTGTCTTTTTTCAACATTAAAGACATTTTCAGCAGCAGTAAAGGAAGGAAAATGGTATGTACATCATCTCAGGAGAAGAGATGCTAGGTGGGGGTTCATGATCCAGATGCAAACTATTAAATATTTTAGTTAGAAGGTCTTTTTGGAGTGATGTCTGAAAGATACAGAAGAACCAGGAAGCTGTAATTTAGCATTTAGTATTTAGAGCTAAACTTCTTTTAGGCCATAAAGAAGTAGTTTACTGGTATTAATGTGAATCTAAATAGATTGAGAATAAATTATAAATAATTTTAATCTTATGGCTTTCTGACTAAGTGATACTTAGTTGTAGCAAGCACAAAGATGTGAAAACAGTTATTAAATGGAGACTGAATTCCATAAATAAGCAATTATTTATATAACTATAAATTATATAGTTTAGAAAGTAGAAAAGGAGAACTTTTCACTTGTAAACCAAACAAAAACAATTATACAGTATTCAGCAGACAAACCTCTCTATTTAAATCTTGCCTTGAAAAGACATTTGAAAACATTTTGACAGTAATATATTGTTTATTCTTACTCATAATTGTACTTCTCATTTATGTAAGAAGTACAGGCATCAGAAATACGCCTGTCTTGGGATGACACCTACATGAGGAAGGAAAGAAATTTACAATTGAAAGCTGTTCCCAGAGATGAGTATTTTCATGAGGAACTTGTTTCAAAAAACAATGTAAGGCAGCACATTTGCTCCTTCTGTGCCTTCCCTTCCATGTAGCTGCAAGCTGGAAAATGACAAAGCTGTCAGGTGAAAGTACCACACAGTTGCTCTTCCTCTTCCAATAAAATTCTTTCCCAAATAATTGCCTCACCTTGAATAAACCCTTTTTATATGAGATCAAAATAAATCTCTGAAAGAACCCAACTGGGAACTTGAGATAAGAAAAAGGTGGTACTATTGTCCAAGTGTTATCTCAGACCTAGGGGTAGGTTAACAAGCTGGAGGACAAGAATCTGTCACTGGTAATGGACCTAAAGAATGTTGAATTTATGGGTCACAGGAAAAGCCAACTCAGCAACTGTGCTGCAAACAGCTTGGACTGGGAAAGAGGTAATTAATTCCAGCAAGGGGAGATAGTGACCAACTCGTAGCCCACTGACTCAAGAGAAAGACTGTGCATCACTAATAAGCATTAGAAGCAGGGGAATCATTTAACCAACAGAATAAGAGAACGGCTTAGCCAGTGAGCGTTAATTACTTTCATTAGCTAACATGACTGATTAAATAGTGAAAATTTTGCATGACATTGGGACCCCCACCACTAAGAGGCCCAGGCTCAAGAAGAGCCAGAAAAATTCGGCTGGATGTATGGGTGGTGACTCTCCTCTTCTTGATGTCTCAAACTCTCTCTCTCTCTCTCTCTTTCTTGCCTCCCATCACCTTTTGTATTTCTTTATCTCTACCTCACATTTATTGTTAAATAAAATCCATGTCACTGGCCTCAAAATATGATCTTGTTTGCACCTTAATTTGGGCAGAGGCATCTCTCATTAATCAAATCTTATCATTGGGTCACGTGGCCCCTTGATTCTATGCACATGACTGGGGAAAACCCCACAAACTGAGGGGTTTTTATACAAAGGGTGCTATTCAAAGAGCTTTTGTTCTTGCTCTTGTAGTTTGCAAATAGCTGAGGCCACTTTTGATTTTACATATTTTTTGGCTTTATGATTGTTATGAAACTATCAGTTTAATAAATAATGTGGAGTGCTGCTTGAAGTTCAATATCTTGGCAGCTTTTGATGTAGATCTCAGCAGTTACAGATTGTTGTTTATACAGTTTCATAGAAACAGCTATTTTCCTTCTACAAACAAACCACTAATGCCTTAATAAAAGCAGGCAAGATTTTAGTGTAAATTTCATAAAAATTATGCAGATAATTTATGAGAGGGGTGAAACTCGGAGAGAGAGAGCACACATGCCTCTTATACATCCTTTATTATCCTGATAATCTTTGACATATTTTTTTATTACATTTCTGGATTTCTGTGTGGTGTAGTTTTATCCTTATAGAAAGTATTGCATTTGATGGTTAATGGTTATAGAGAACAATACCTAGATATTTAAATGTATAAACAGATATATAGGTAACATATTAAAGGAATATTACTTCCTAACTCAGATATTTGAAGACAAAGTGAGGAAAGAAAATAATAATCTTCATGTACCTGTCAAAATTAATTTAAATCTCAAAATCTTACACTCATCTGAGACTTTCTATCTTTGATTATTTGTTAATTTGTCCATAACACAATATAACTATAAAAGGAACAAGAATGTAAAGGGATTTTGAAAACTAATTTTGTGACCTTGAATGGAGAGGATTTCTCCTTAACAAGGACTGAAGTCAAGGCTGAGAGTATAAGGGAAATTGATGTTTGAGAAATCATGATTAACCAAACCTAAATTTGGTTAAACCTATTTTTATTTTTAGTTCACAATGTAGTGTTGAAAATTATTAATGTCCAAAGCCAACATTATAAAAGTAAATTTGTCAAGGTTATTATCATTACAGCTTATATGAATCCATCAAATACTTGTGCTATGGGAAAAAAAAGAGATATTTTCAAGCCACTGCCATGTAACCTGTAATCTGAGAGATAACTGAACACTGACTGCAGTGATAAAACCATGTTCAGGAACCAGAGATGAAAACCAAGACAAGGTCCACCAGTATCATAAAATTTTGTATGGTTTGGGTAATTTATGAGCATTAGTAAGCTGGTCCTACTCCAGTATTAATACCTTTCACTCCAAATCTAATTATTTGAGATAAGCTTAGGGAAAAGTGAACCCAGGCCTTTACCAGGAGCTACTTTTGAGGACTTTGCCCTCCTCTCTGGGAGGAATGTGATGCAGAAACTTTTTTCCACAGCACTGTTGAGTTCTGCCTGAGTGTACCTCTACACATTTCCTTCACACAGGCTGCTTCCTACACATCTCTTACCCTCAAAGCCTGGAATAGTTCCCCTCAGTCTCAGAGGAAGCAAAAGGATACTGTTTGCTTTGCAGTCATCTTGTCTGGGCTTTGCCACACTTTCACCATGAGAAACTCACAGGTTTTTAGATAAAATAGGCACAATGATAGGCACTTGGCAGAAGTAAGGTAAAACAAGGTCAAGCCCAAATAAATCTTGAGCACCTCCACTCAGGAGCCCAAATGACCATAGAAAGCCTGTGACTATTGCCACTAATGACAAAGAAACATTCACTGGGGCTACAGAAAAAATAATTATCACACTTTAAAATTACTTTATTGGAACTTTGATTGATTCACTTTGAATGAAGACATAGAAGTTAATATTAGTCCGAGTTTTGATACAGTTTAAATTACAATTTTAGTCATATGGGAACATCACAACTAGCAGCAGAGGCTTGAAATCTGAGAAATAAAATTAAAGCATGTTTTCATTCTGAGTGAAGGAATCATTAAGAGATTTAAAACCATTTCTGTAACAACTTTTCATTAAAATCCTTATTTAATAACATTAAAAACCTTCTTCCTTTCCTGCCCTTCAGAACAGGTTAATATTCTCAACTGTGCTAAAAGCTATTTGGAGGAAAGAACACCTAAGTGTTGAAATTGCTTTTCTGGGAGAGAAGTTTTAACAAATTTACCATTCCACTGAAGTCTAGTGGAAGCCTACCATAACTGACTATGATTTTGTCAAGTGGATAGTAGCTCCCCAGAAGGCAATAGATTTAGTATGCTGGAGAGCATGGAGTGGGAGCCAAGCTGGTTAAAGATAAAAGAATTACAAGAGAATCAGAATCTGAGACTGATTGTTGCCATTGATGCAAAACATCTAATATACAAGATCAAAAAAACCCCTTCTTACAAGAAATAAGATGCATTAATTCTACAAAGTGATTAACTTGAACAGGCAGTATTAACAATCCATTTGTATCCCCTTTTAAGAAAATTAATTACATAATGGACTCCACCATAGCCAACATAAATTTACATTATGAAAAACAATGTGTGTTACACTTTAAATGCCAAGATACCCATTTCTTCCTCTTTTTTGATTTACCTATTGAAAATGAAGCTACTACTCATTTAAATATATATCAGTGGAAAAGATCGGACAAGAAATTCCTTTTTGAGGTCCTAAATGCTTGAAAAGGTCCTTCCATGCTTGAAATCTAGGAAGAAAATATCAGGTACCTAAGCAAATTTTCAATAGCCATTTTAGAAACAATATGGCACCCAACCTGGTCTTCAGCTGTTGCTGCACAAGATGTTTTTATGTAATACGCGCTTGTGCGGAAAGCTCAGAGACTCTTCAGGTGCCTAAATTGGCTCTAGAGAAGTATTTAAAGTAGATGAATTGTCGTCTATATGTTCAGGCCAGACACACAGAATAAGTCAAATATAGTCGTGCCTGAAAATATGATTTAAGTTCCATGTGTTTAAAAAGGTCTCTGGGCTACTGCTCTTGATGTAAGTGTGCACAGGGAATCTTGTTATGGATGTCCTTTAGCAGATAGAGATCTCATGTCCTATAGATCATTCTGAAGAGATGTAATTTTAGTGACCATTCAAGAGCTCCTATAGGGTATTGCAGGGTGTATCTAATGGGGCTATTACATTTTTAGTCTATCTATGAAAGATTCATTATGGATCCTATGAAAAAATTATGATGTTTTATGTGTTTTATGCATTTGTAAAATTGGGACCAAAAAACCCAAAAACCAAACCAGCCAAACATAAGAAAAAACAACCAAGCAAGAAAAAAACAAACCAAAACAAACAAACAAACAAAATGCCCAAGACTCCCCAGACTTATCAGAACCCACATTATTATTGAAATATAATTGGTTCAAGATGAGAGATATTCACAGTTGTTGAGAAATTTCTTTGGCTAGCGAAACCATTTTAACAAGGAATGGGAAAATTATTCTCTCTTTTTTTAAAAGTAAAATACTTCTATTGTTAATGTATCTGAATCAAAGGTAATTTACATATATAATTAACTATAACCTAATTAGGTAAGCATTTGAAGTATTCAAAGCAAATTTAGAATACTTCTATAACTCAATAGCAGATATACTTCTTGAAAATTAATATAATTATTAAATTGTTCTTAGTTTAACAACAAAGAAGCATTTACAAGTGATTTTTCATTAAAAATGTCTTCAAGTCTCACTGGTGAAAAGAAACCTATAAACTACAGTCTACTTGAAGTTGAGGGGTTTTATACCTTTTTTCTTTAACCAAAACACTACTTTTTTCATTTTAGACTGAGTCAAGGTAAACAGGACATAGGAAGTTTTATCAGCCTGTTGAGCCACTGTTGCTGAAACAGCACATGCAGAGGAGAAAGACAGCATTTCAGCAACCTAGCAAGATAATTTAGAAAGAAACTTGCCCAAAAAATTACCTGGGGACCTGTAGTAATGCTTACAGCTATAGCTTGGGTGTAAAACCTTTTCCTGTGTGTTTAAATGTAAACACTAAGAGAAGCCAAGAATAGTCTTTCTGCTTAAGTAAATAGAAAAGAATACAGATGTGCAGAATATAAAACCTCTATAGACACAAGAAACAGGGGCATATATTTGTTAGGACCTTGAGTGAACAGAGAGGCCTTAATTTCTCCAAGCACTCCCATCCCTGCTCGTGGTCCCAGGAGCCAAATTTCGGCTCAGCTCTGAGCAGAGGCAATGCTGTCTCCAGCCCAGCGGTGTTCAGTGTTGCATCAGCCACAATCCTGTCTCCAGCTCCTGCTCGTTGGGCTACCAGTTTGCACCTAGAGGAATGATGGACTTGATTTACCCTTTCACCCTTTCTGGGGATGTCATTAAACACTACCTGACAGCCCCTAACTCTGCTGGCAGTGCTCAGACCCTGTGGGATCCCATTCTGATAGTGGAGGCACAGCCTGTGCACCTGTGTTTTCTGCCTCATTTCCCACTTGAAGCAGACCTGCACACAAAGATTAGGAGAAAACTGTATAAATAGACTGATCATCCTAAAATGCTCTTGTTTATTGCCAACACTTCATTCTCATGTTTGACTGATTCAACGTTTTGCTGATTATATATATATAATTATACATGTACAGTAGAATCAAAGGTGTCACAAGACCTTTGAAAAACTCTCACTCATTTTTGTCCCTTGTCTGTTGTGGTTCCTAAGGATGTCATTATGACCAGGTAACAGGCAGAGGGTGATTGTACAGAGCATTAGAACCAGAACCTTAAATGTACAAGCCTACCACACCAGCTGAAGCATGATGTGCAGACATCAGCCATTCCAGTCTAGGCACAGGATCACAATCTGATCCTAAGTTTCAAATAAAAGCAATTCTGTTGTGTCAGTCAGAAGTAGAAACACACAATTAACTCAACAGATTCAACTGAAGAAGAAAACTTAGATAAATATTGCACTTAAGTGAGCCAATGTAGCTCATGAGTTTCTCTTAGGCCTGATGAAAACTTGCTTGCATAAGGTCTTTCACTGGGATTTTAATTAACAACAGGTTGTGGTTAGATGTATAGACATTGAATTAATGGAAAGTAAAATAGCTAACATATCAGAAGTTAGTGATGAAAATATAATTTCTACAGATAAAAAACAATACATGAAAAATTCAACACCAGTTGTAGGAAACCTGTTATCATTTTGATCATTAGACCTACTTCCCATATTTCAGTCATATCCAGATTTTTGTACTGTAACAAAGTATAATGGACTCTTTCAAAATGTGGATGATTTGCCTATGCTTTTTTTATGAGAATAATGTTCAAACATATAGTAGTGTGACCAATGGGAGGTATTTAGAAATTCATAAAGACTTACAACTAGCTGGGAGGCCCATTCCATTTGCTTCTTGACATAATAGAAAAGATGTTGTTGTACATATTTTTATTTGTATATATCTATACTTATCTTTGTGACCCACTCCTGTTGCATAAAATCAATAGGGTTAGAAACAGCACTTAGAAGCATCCACTGGTAAATCCTATACATATCAATAATAAATTACTAAATAATTAAGGTTAAAGGTGACCTCTAAAAGTCATCTTTGATCATCCACTCTCTATCATTGAAGTACTGTTTTTTATCCTATTTCTAAATTTTAATTCAAATAAAACTGTCAAGGAGTGTAGTATATTCCACAAGGTTTGTATCTGAAGAGCCTTTCATGCATACAAGATCAAGACTCCTCTACCCTAATAAGTCCTGTACCTAATGTGAGACTCCTAGTCCTAGTTGTATTTGGAGAGGTGTTTAGTTCTGAGGAGCCAATTAGAGCTGTTATCTTAAGACATTTCAACCCTAAAACTCAGGAAAAAAAGAAGAATGTTTGATGGTGCTTTGGGTCTATCTTTGGTTTTTGATGTTTTATACATTACTCCTATTTTGGCAAATGTTCAGAGCAGTAATGGAAAGATTGAGAACAACATGCAAATTTCAAATATCAAGGGACAGGCCTGGAATAGATGCTTTGTTTATGGTTCCTGAGCAATTGCCAAAGATAATATGTTATGGGTTTCTCAAGCCAAAAAAAGAAAGAGGACAGCAGGAAATGACATGTACAGAGTAAATTAGTGTGAGAGATGGTTTCTGCTTGAGTGATAGTTTCAGGAATACTTTGAGTCCCTGAACTCTGGACACAGCATGAATGTACACAGAAGTGAAATTTTTGAAAACCACTTAAGCAGAATTGTTGATTTCATGGAAAAACAACCTACATGGTTATAAAGAAAACAAGCAGAGAATTTAACTTCTGGGCATTTTGCATCACCATACTTGCAATGTACTCCACCAGATAGCATTTTATGAAAGAATCAGATATGTTATTTTGTTCTTAATTTTCTTTTAAAAAAAAAGGAGGCAGGAAGTTTCTTAGTGTCGTGTATATCCAACAGGCTGTTTTCTTTAGCCATCTGCTGTATGAAAAATGGCATTTTGCACTTCCTCTGTATGTGAGAATTTGTGGCAAATTCTCCTTGCCATGTTCCTCTATGAATGAATTAGAAGCATTTTTAGAGTAGGCTGATGATCCACGAACCTCCAGAGAAGTAACAGCCATATCTACATCAATTCCCATCACTGGGGTTCTTACCTGTATCCAAGACCAAATGAATTCAGAGAAAGAGAGTCAATGTACATGTACTTCTTACAGCAGTAAACTACAGCACAGTAGGAAAAAAAAAATCTCATTTTTTGCATTTAATTCCACTGCCCACATCTATCAAGGTTCCTAGTTTTTTTTCAGTAAGTTTGTAGTATATGTACTGGACCAATGACAAGGTTTTTTTTTTGACTGAAAACTGAGCCTTTTGAACATACAGATATTCCTATTTCAAGGGAATATTTTCAGGGGAGCAGTTTGGGAGACTACTACAAAATTTAGTGATGTCAGTTAAAGTCCCATCATTGATGATGGTATGAGATTTGGAACAGGTTCCTATTGTTTTAATCCATCAAATGCTAAAAAATGGGGGGAAATTATTGCTTTTTGAAGAATTTGGAGCAAAGGAAAGATTTCTCAAAGTTTTAAATTTCCATGTTTTCAGATTTGACTTCCCCTCCCCTTTCCTCCTGAAATTAAGCTGGACCAAAATTTGGAGCTTCTGGTAATCTTGAAACATACAGTTCTTCATTGAAATACATCCTCCTGGCCACTCTAGTGGCAATGAAACTGCAAGAATATCTTTTTAGTGAAGAAAATTTTTTTCAGTGGAGAGGCAGATACACAGTCGGTGTTTGTCCTTTGAGTAAACCTTTTAAAACCTTGTGCTTGTGATTCTTGCCATAAAATCTTCTTTCCTGCACATGCTGTCAAAACCAAATGACCCTTCAAACAAACCAATCTACTACATTTTAAACAAAGGCCTCCAAACGATCACATTTGCCTGAAAGAGTTTCACTAGAATATTTTTCAAGCAACCCCACTCAGAATCAATCAGACTGTCATGTCAAGAAAATTGTCAGAATATGAAAAGTGTATCTATGTGTAAATACAGCTATTATTTCTCAAAAGACATCCATAATACATAAGATTTTATATGCCTTTTTGTCTACTGATTTTAACAGTGTTTGGAGGCTATTTTTCAAAATGTAACAATAATTGTGCTTATGGAGATCACACAAGCAGAGTATACATTTGTCCTTAGATTGTATTTGACCTTTTTGACCAAAATAATTAGATTGTTAACATTAAAAGCATCTTGATAAAAGTCTAGGAACATATATAAATACTAGATATTGCTTACAGTTCAAGATCCTTTATTAACCAACAGAAATTACATGCTTCCTGAAGCGCTATTACAGTAAAGTACACAGTTGACTTTTCTGAATAAAACTTTCTACATCAGAATTCTAATATTGAAGTTTCCCTAGTCAGGCACTAGTGTGACTAATAACTGGAATGTCTATCTGTCTTCAGGCTTTTTTTATCTCACAAGCTCTCAGAATGTTGGTATGAAAGATGCCCTCTAATTGAAAGAATTGAGCAGCTACTTCAATTTAAACTTTAGGTAAATGCATGCCTGTTATTATTTATTTTAAATGCAATATTCATGAAAGATTTATTCAGGTAATGTTTTTAAGAGTATTTTTAAATATGAAATGTGCTGAAAACATTTTAACAAAACAGTCTCTCATAGTAACAGACATTAATATATGAAGCCTGCAAGTTTCATGTAATTCTATTTTATCCACTTGTCTTTTACATTATCTTTAAAAGGTATTTCATCAAAAGTTATAGTGACATTATTGTGTTAAAATTATAACCTATCAAAATACATTTTGTTTCTATCCTTCTGACATACCATGCTTTGCTGAGCTTCCAGTTTTGACTGAGTTGTTTGTTGTAACCCTAACTTTAACTTTTACTTTGGAAAGTTTAATTGTTTTATGCAAAGAAAAGAACCTCCATTGGGAGAGACAGAAGTGTAATGCAATGAAGACCTGGATTTTTATTCCAATAATTTAATTGCATCTACAGATCCAGCCAAAAGTAAACACTCAGTGGAATAAATGAATCTGCTTTTTATTAGACCTATTACTTGGTGTTCAGAGGTGGACATATATATTCACTGGACTTTTGATCTGGATTTAGAAAGTTTTGAAAACATTTGTAATGCCAGATAATAGGCTCAGACTATCAGCTTATTAATACAATATGGGAAGCACTTTAGAAAACTGTTATATCGCTACTTTTGGAGTGCATTGCTGTTACTTATGTCAAATCGCACATCGCTTGTATAAAAGGTGATTTAAAACATCTAAATTAATGTTAATCTGATGGCAGCACACAGACTAGGGGAACATTCTCAGGCTTAGCAAAATGGCTCTGATCTCAAATAAGTCTGTGGCACAGACTGTTTTTTGTAAAAAATTTTTTGGCTTTTTTTTCAAGTTTTCAGGTAACAGACGTTAGTGACCAGCATGTCCAAACATTGGGAGTAACTAACTGTAAATAAAGTTACAGCAAAATCCCACCCAAGAGTACATAAACAGTTTGATCTCCATTTGATCCCATAAAAAGCCCTCATGTGGGTGAATATCAACATATTTGTTTAATATGACTAAGGAAAGCATAGAGATAAAATGGTTCCACTGGTGAGAATTACATTGTCGTTAATCATTAAGTGAATTATATTTTATTCACTTTTAGAGAAATCTAAGAAGATATTTTGAAAATTGGCAGTTCAGAGCAGCCCATGTTTAGGAAAGGAGCACTGCCTGAAGGCAGCTCATGAATTTATCTGATTATTTTCTATATGTTGAAATAGCTGGTTGCTTAACAGTGGAAAAGGCTGGTTGTGAAGTAGCTCTGGAGGTCACAGATCTCTGTACGTTTTGCCTCAGAGTGTATGTACACTGCAGGACAAAGGACTTGAGGTGGATCCAAATGAAGTTGCTCAGGAACTGGAGAAAGTGTAAGAAAGCAATATAACTCAGCACATTGCTGGCAATCAGATAATTAGTGCTGCCTTCAGATGGAGTCAATCAGCCTGGCCACTAACTATCAGGCTAATCCAGTTTTACTGTGGCCCACAGTTGTACCCATATCCTTGACTTCCCTGCATAAATATTCTGGTTGAGCAGGTAATCTTTAGCATAACACTGATTTTGTGCAGTACACACATGCCAAAAGAGTGATTTTAAGAAAAAAATTATAAACCATGTTTTATAGTTAAAAGTGAATTAAAGAGCTAATTAAGTGTCCTGGGATCAAGGAACACAAACATTTCCTTTTCGAGGCAATATTACTAGTATAAAGTAGCTCATGTCACCAAAGTCTCAGCAGCAGGAGAGTTCAGGAAAGTGAATTTCTTTTAAAGATATAAGGTACCAGTTATTATATCAAATGCTTATTTCACAAAAGTGAAGTGGAAAAGCTGAGATATGTGAGATAAAGAAATAAATCTGGGATGAGTTTACACTAAAACACCTCCAATAATCATGTAAATTATGGCTCATGCAGTAACATTACTCAAAAAATATGTTAATGCCCATGTGATGTTGTGAAATCCCACCTGGAGTACTGTGCACAGTTCTGGTGTCCCTAACATCTGAGGGACACGGAGCTGTTGGAACAAATGCAGAGGAGGCCCACGAAGTTGAGAAGAGGGCTGAAGCATCTTGTCCATGCAGACAGGCTGAGGAAGTTGGGGTGTTCAGCCCAGACAAGAGAATGTTGCATGCATACCTCAGAGCAACATTCCAGTACCTGAAGGGAGCCTGCAGTGAACCCAGAGAGGGATCCTTTGTCAGGAAATGTAGTCATAGGACAAGGAATAATGGGTTCAAATAGAAAGAGGGGAAATTTAGGTGAGATACTGGGAAAAATCCTTTACTGTGTGGGTGGTAAAACACTGGAACAGGTTGCCCAGGAAGGGTGTGAATACCCCAGCCCTGGCAGTGTTCAAAGCCAGTTTGGATAAGGTCTGGTCTAGTGGGAGGTGTCACTGCCCATGGCAGGGGTTTGAAACTACATGATCCTTAAGGTCCCTTCCAACCCCTGGCATTCTAGGATTCTATGATCCCACACATCTGTGCTCAATTCTGTAGGAAAGAAACACTACTGACAACTGTTTTAAACAATAGCACAAAATTACTGGCACTTGTTGTAAAGTCCCTTGAAGCTTTTAATCCTTCCTCTTTTATCTGGTATGGACACTTGTTTGTTTTTAATTGAGATCCACTCCTTCCCTATTAGGGCACTTTCCTCATGTTTGTCTTTTTCTTGATGTCTTTATAATCCTCATAAAATATAAAAAGGTAAAAGAATCAAAATCAAATCCCCTCCAAGACTTCATTTCTCCTCTGATCTCAAAGTAGTTAAGTAAAAAAATTATTATCTCAT
The DNA here is from genome assembly GCA_013400215.1 of Cisticola juncidis. Taxonomy (NCBI): domain Eukaryota; kingdom Metazoa; phylum Chordata; class Aves; order Passeriformes; family Cisticolidae; genus Cisticola; species Cisticola juncidis. The sequence continues at coordinate 94,201 of VXBR01009397.1, read as the reverse complement.
TTATATGATGTGTGCAGTAAGTTTGCATCTTTACATAGATGATAAGGCCCTTTTGATATTTTTCTGCCAGTGACACTAATTAGGGTGAAATATCCAGCTCTTTGAAATATCTCCCCAAGGATCCCAATCCATCTTGTATTAATAGTGTTTCAAACTTTATGGTTGATACTGTTTTCTTAGATTTCCTAAGGAGCTTTCAGGTAGATCTTACTGGCAGCAGATTGTTACATGAACAGTAGATAAGCAGTTTAAAGAAACTGTACTCATAGACTATAGGTAATTGTTTAGATCTCATGTCAACATACACTATTTGGCCTGTTGCATTTTTAAGCTGTAATCCTGTAAATAAAGCACATTTTCAATAAAATCCGTTTCTGTCACTAATTTGTTAACACAAGTGGAGTAGGATAATTTGCACTTGTTCTTCTAAATAAAAATATGGAAGATGTATATTTTGACCCATTTAAAACAGCAAAAAATATGGTGAGATCAACAAACTTGATTTTTGCCGTAACTATACCATAAGGGATAGTCCTCAATCATCTTGTTAAACACCAGTGACAATTTAAGTGAGAACAGCCATTTTGCCATTTCTAAGCACTAGTTGTACTATTTTGATCCACGTGTAACTCGCAGTAATGAAATTCTTCCAGGCTGTGGCTCAGAGAACCATGTGTGTCCTGATTATCTTTGCACTATTTTTACATTATGTAGTTTTACAGGAGAAGGAAGTGATCTGCAGAGACTGTTTCGAGCAGGACTTAGAAGAAATGAAGAGATGTTACTTTTAATTGATAGACTTAGTTCAGTCATGTTTTCTGTGCCTTCTGTAATCAAAGAGTTTCTTCCACTTACTGTGTAGTATAGAACAAATTTCTTGTACAATCATCTCAGTTTTGCTTTCTCACTGATTACTCTCTATTCCATCTGTTGAAAGGATGTAAATATTACATTCCTATTTTAGCCTTAAAACTTATTAATATTCTTCCATAACTCATTGGAAGCTTTAGAAAACCATATCTTTGTATTGGTTTAAAACCTGTATTTCCCCCAGTCCTCCACATATTTTTGTGGATCTCTGGAGATATGAATCAAATTCAGAGTGGAACAAGTTCTCTGCATATTGTAAATTTTTAATATTTGGGACATTGACTGTAATAACATGTTTATGATTGGTTTATTTCATTTCATGTTTAGTCACTGGCTGTTTAAATTTTTAAATACATGCTATTAAATTTGGGAAACTGAGGTGAAACTGGGTCAGTTTTAAGAACTGTCTGATCTTTAAAGAAGCTTGGCTCAAACACTTTTCTTTACATGGGCTAATAGGACATTCATAAAAGAATTAGGGAATGAAGAGAGGATAGGAGAAGGCCATGAAGACACAACTCTGAAATGCAATAAAGATATGTGTAAGTGAATGAATAAAGAATTTCTGAATTCTCCTGTGTGCCGTAGATTGTCTATTTCCCATTTGCTGATACACAATAGTTCACAAGTTTAAAAGCTCACAATATTTGAAAAAAAATAAAGATAACTGACAATTTGTAATTCTTTACAAGGACACAGTAATAAAAACGGTAAGTACAAGAAGCACAATACATGCTCAAATCTGATTGCTTGGCTTACATTCTTTTCATGATTTTCATCTGATTTACTTAACTGCCAACATTACATTTAAAAATTCCGTTCTTTGAAACATGTTTTTTGGTGATTTTAAAATAGTAGCCCATAGTCTATCAAAGGTAATTTAAAAATAAAGTCTTCGGTCAGTTATCATGGATTTGCTTTAGATCATAAAACACTTGATAAATGCTTGGAGTTATTCCTAAAAAAAGCTGGAAAATTCCTTCACAAATCAATAACATGCTCATTACAACAAATTGATAACAGTGGTCAAGCATGTAATATATAAACAGTAATGTCTACTCAGATGTTAATATGGAATCTGTTGAGTAGTGTCTGTCTCAAGCTTTGCCTACAGAAAATACCATTTTACACAGCTGTTAAGACAATCATAGCCTGTGTGAAAACAATAGATATTCTTCAAAAATAAGTAAACTGTGTAATATATTTCAGTGTTATGAAATTATCGCCTTCACTTGGGCTGCACAGTAATAAAAGATTGTTTAAAAGGCTGTTAGTAGGGAAAATATTTTTATGCAGCACCTGTCCAGTATTTAGACAATTCTAAGTATTAGGATACTTGCCTGTATTGATGAAGGCAATTTTCCTAATCCTTTATCTGTCACATTAATACTTAGCATTTTATACATTCAAAATTATATAAAACTTGAAATGAAACTGAAAACACCATTCCATATGCTCATGGGTTTATGAAACAGATGCCTTCCTCTGTGGAAACCCTGGCTGATTGTACATGATTTAAAGATGGTAAGTACAGATCATATTTTTTGTTATATTTGTGCTCAGTCATGCTGGGATGAGGGACAAGAGACTTGATTGGTATAGACTTCTGCAAAATAATATTTGCTAATGTTATACTCAGGTTGACCAGTTTACAATGGACTGCTGCCTATGTATGGTGAGTAGTTCTATTGGGAGATTATTGACGGTGAAAAGGGTTTATCAGCATTTCTGTATGTAAAATATGCAAACACAGTCTAAAATAATAGTTCAGTTCTATTTCATTTAACAAATGAAAATTTTGTTTCACCTTAATTCTAAAGTAATGCGTGTCTAAAAAATAAAATTAAAACACAGATTTTGAAAAATAGACTATCATAAAGTACAGTTTCTAAACATGATAAAGGCCATTTGTAATTATTAATTATAAATCCAGTTTTCAGTTTTCATTCCATCTGCCCCAAAATGGACAAATACATCCCCCAAATGGGGATTGACTTAATAGGTCCAGAACTGTATTTTTAGTAAGTACTAAATACATATATATATTAAATAAATATATTAAACTACCAATTCTCTGGGATGTCTTCTTCCCTTTTCTGCTTGGGAAGGGAAGAGTAGGGAAACTGTTAAAATGGTATTAATCAGTGTCTAAGCAGGGTTTCTTAATCCAGGCTTTGAGTCTGCAAAATCTGCATGGAATTCCAGTGGATCCTCTGAAACAAGGCACACTCAGCCAGAAAAAATTGAACTAGAGAGTTCCTGAAAGGGAGGAGAAATTAATGTTCCCAGTGACACATGTAGCTTCCTTTTGAAATGTGGAGAGTTGGTTTCTACCTCTACAATTCCGTCATTCCTATAAGAATAAAATCTTGCCTCCATTCTTGGATTTCAGCATAACAGTCTAAAATAACTGTTGCAATTTCTGTAGTGTACATTCTTTGTTTCACAGAGAATACCACAGAGGAATTATCTGGAAGTCAGTAGAATATGCCTTGTCTTTTTGTTTGGTGAATTAAGAAAAGCCCTATTGTGTACCTCAACCTCATCGCCCTTTACTGATGTAACACTTCCTGTACTCAGATAAGAACACTTTTTTTGAACAGAAGAGCAATTGACAAGCTCACTATTCTCATTTGTGTTCTGCTGCTGACATACAACAATCTGGGATAAATGGTGAAAAAAAAAAAAATAAAAGGAACACCCAAGCAGATCTCAGCTGCTAAGGAGTTCTAAGGAGTTCATCCAGTTTTAATAGTAGCTTTGTAGAAGTGAGTGATACACAGGGTAGCTGTTGTGTTCATGCTGATATAATTATGAGAGTCTGACATTGATTCCCCACTTCATAAAGAGCAGTGTCACTGTGTTTTTTCTGCATTTCCCATTGTGAAATATGGGAAATATATATGTCTGAATGAGATGTTTTTTTCCATATCAAAAAGAGTTACACAGTGCTTCATGTGGTTTATGAATATAAGCCACAATTGATGGTTTTATTTTAAAAATTTGTAGTAAAAAGACATTAATCAAGATACAAATAATGAAATCTGCATGTGCTGTTTAGCACAGATATTTATTTATACTCCTTCAATTAAGAACAAAACTCACAATTTGAGGATTTTTCCTTATTCTATCTGGGTAAAAAGAACATAATTTTACACTATTATAAAAATCATTACTTTATTAAGGATAAACTCATGACAGTGAAGGTGCTGGTTGGCTCCACAAGCCTTGATCCACCACTAAATATTTCCAAATATTCAATTCATTATTATCCTTTTAAAAGAAGAATTTTCACTCTGTTAATTAGTGTGCTTTTTAAGTATAGTGACTTCATTTAAAAATAAGAAGCAAACAAAATACCCTATTAGTATGATAAATAATAAAATGGACTGGAGATTTTATTCTCTTAAGTGACACAAACAACTTTAAAGATACATCCATGTATTCTGGATGCCTGATACTTAGAATCTCTGTTGAACATTGTATGAGGTTGATAGGCCCCCAAAGGTGGTCTTTTGTCTTTTAATAATATCTATCTGGTGATTTTTTCATTTTTTTATTTCCTTGCTGATGACCTGTCCAGGCATTTATTTAGTTGACTTTATTTTCTGTCCTGTGATAACGCTGTCATTTTTGGAAACAACAGGGCAGAGAATTTTCTTCTTTTCTTAATTTTTTTTTTTTTTTCTTACAGAGGGAATCATATTAATAAACCCTCTCTCCCTTCCTCCCTCTCTCCCTCCCTTCCTTCCTCTCTCCCTCCCTCACTCCCTCCCCCTTCCTCTCTTGTCCAGCCAACAATACAAACCAAACCAAACCAAAAACCAAAAACCAAACCAAAAACGTCTTCTGAATTTTGCTCTCCAGCTCTGTCCATTGTAACTAGCTGGCCATGATTGTGTTATTCTTACAGAGGTTCCTTGTTTCTGTAATTCTAGCTTTGTTATTGCTTTACTTTTTCTATTGAAAGATCTTTCCAAAAATTATACAGTATTCATTCATTAGTCATCTCTCTTTGGGGAAGTTTTCTGTTGGTGTTGGCTCTACCTGTGCCTTTATAAAATTTTCCCCCAGTGTTGTGAGTATCTTCACTGCTCACAGCCCTGTTGACTGCCATTTCATTGTAGTGCCTTTTCCTACCTGCTAAAAGTTATTCAGTCTTTCAGCATCTGACAAATGGCGCAACCACCTAGGAGAGATCAAGTTTTACACTGTGATGTGCTGCTAATTACTCTAAGAAATAGGCTTTCCAAAGCATAGAATCCTGTAAGCCTTTTATATTTTTCAGGGAACAGTTCTTTTCCTTGGCTTGTTTAGAAACTGGCTGATGAGTTTGCTGCACTACTGAACATAGAACTGCTTCTGGGACCATCTTGAGGACAGATGGCTGGAGGCTGGTGATGCAGCCTTATATCATCCTGAATGATTTTATCTTTCAAGTAATATTGTTATCTGAGGAATTTTTACATGGTTTTATATGGGCACGTATACAAATGCCACTGTTGAGATAGCATCCAGTTTAAAGTGTAGATCTAACATGTTACAGATAACTATTCCTTGATCTTTTTTTGGTTTTTGGGTTTTTTTTTGTTTTTTTTTGGTTTTTTTTTTTGTTGGGTTTTTTTTTCCTCTCCCACTATGATACAGGAACTAAATCCATGTAGTCAGCAAATAACATAAGACTACAACAGATGAAGTTCTCTTTCTTTGTAGTATTAAATGGACTTGGAGAAAACCCACAAAAACAGCTACAAACCAAATCTTGACCACATGGGTGCTTAAATTATAACTTGACTGGAAAGCATATTTATGTTTCCTTTCTAGGTTTAGCTCTGACCACCTTTTACAACACAGAAAGATTAAGGTAATTGAACTGGCATCTGCTAAAGGTTTTATTTATTCTGTGGTAAATAAACAACAATAAGATAATTGAGCATACCGCAATAAAAAACCCCAACTAACCAAAACACCTTCTCCCCCAAATCCTGCAAGGATTTCTTTCTTTAGGACCAAAGAATTAAAAAATATTATTTCCAGCAGAAAAGGATATAGCTGAACTCTGTGGATTACATATGATTTATATTTCAGTACTGTCAACATTACTGATCATGATTGAAAGCTGAAAAAAACTATGACAAATTTAACTGCAAGCTGTTCCAACCTAAAGAGGAGCAATGAAACAAAGATTTTTTTTTCTTGCATATTGTACCTCACTCTAAAATTACACTGAGCTGACACAGAGTGAAGAATAATTAATATAAGAAACAGAGAAAGAAAAGTACTGTTGAGAGAACTGTAGTTTGAGTGACTTGCTTCCAGAGCATTTGGCTTTATATTTTGGTACTATTAACAACCAGCAATGTAACTTGAAATGCTGCATGCAATGAGCTATGTGATTCTTAATAACACATATATCCTTAAATGTGTCTTATGGTGGATATATTTATATTTATTACTTACATTATTGGCATTGTTTTGCCCTGAAAATATTAATAAAATAAAATCAACTTATAAACTGCTGTTCAGAAACAGAATTTTGGCAATACATTAGAAGATGCTTTAAAGTACTAAATTTCTGTACTTATCACACTAATTGCTTCCTGTTTGGGCTGTCTGTCAGTCATCTGCTAAATTATGTAGTAGTGAAAGATTACTGTGTTAGCAAGTTAGTGTATCAGTCTTTTTTTTTTTTTTCCTGTTTAAAACTGTGTGAAATCATGGGTCAGGCAAAGTTTAAGGATTGCTTGAATTGCAGCTAGAAATTAAAATGTTTTAAATTTCCAAAGTATGGCCAGTTGTAAGTCCTATATATATTCTGCTTCCTGATGTAGAGTTTTCCCTGTATATATACGTTCTAGTTGTAAATAAGCAATATATTAAACTATTATTTTTAGTGGAAGCTGTTATAGCTTTGGAACTTAAGGGAAATTAAATGTTTAATTTCACTGTACAGATAACACTAGCAAATCATCTGCCTCTGAAAAAGCATTTACAAATTATTACCAATTTAGGGCAGGTGAAGGAGGTACTTAATGTTGACTTCTGTTATTTCCAAAACCCAACAAAATATTTCAAGTTTATAGGGAGTTACTATGAATCACTGTTCATAGTAAAATTTCCAGTTTTAATTTTAAATTTCTGACACAATTGTTCTACAATCTGCAACTCAGCTTTATTTACACTGGACAACTCCTAACAGCTGCTGACACCATTCTCAATATGATGAAAATTAAGGTAACCTCTCAAAGACATATTTCTGAAACAAGTCCTAAGGGAAAAAAAAAAACCAAATAAACAATGGGCTTTTGGGGGGAGGCAGAGAGTATATGGGGATTTTTTTGAGTCTAAATAATTAAACTATGGGGATTTTTTTGAGTCTAGATAATTAAACAAAGTGCCAAAAACTTTTAATGCCTCTATGATCCTGGCAAAATTTGGGATTACGCATAGAGGAAATTAACAAATGTGAAATCAAATTAATTTTGATATATAAAGCAAAGCAAATTTCTGAAGTATTTCCTTGCTTTTATAAACTTAATTACACAAAAGAAAACTCAGTCTCCATAGGGAAATATGTTCAGCACATTATTATTGATATAAATGAGGCTAGAAGTAGAAGTAGAATATCATTCCATAGCACAAGGGCCAGGGTCAAACTCTAGGGGACTAAGAACAAATTCTACTAAAAACTGAGATTTTATAATTTGGCAAAAATCCCTCAGATTATTAGTTGACCATGCTACTAGTACACTGTGTCTGGAAAAAATGCAAATCAAATATCTTAAATTGCATCAAATGGGGTTTTTTGACCAGTGATAAGGTTTTCATGTTTGTAGGGAATAGAAAAAGCAGAAAACTTTCATAGCAGTGTGGATTTAGGCCTAAAGCTAAAAAGATACAAGAATGAGGACATAGAACAATAAGACTGTGTTTTTGTGCTCTGTAGAGTTAGGCCTTAGCAAGTAGAAAAATATGTTGAGCAAGACAATAGAAAATTTTAACAATGAGGCTCTGTGCTTTGTTTATAGAAGAGTATAAAAAGTTCCTGAATAATAAGAAATATGAAGCAAGCACCTATTGTTAGACATAAGGTATATGTGTAGTTTTAATGATTGGTTTATGCATATGCCTGTAAGCTCTTAACTATGGTTGGTTAGAAAACTTGCTATTGGTTAGAAAACTTTTACAAGGCCTTGTAACACAGAGAATTTTGGCTGCTGTTGGCAAGATGTGAGCTGCTGCCATCTTTCTTGTCTCACCCTGTACTGAGGCTGATGTTGCTGTAAAGCTTGAGGAAGGTCTCCCGGCAGACTTTTCCCATTATTTGGAAAATTATAGATCCAACACATGTTGAGAGACATTGATGAAGCATATACAGGACTGATCAGAGGGATCAAGATGAGGTAATAGAGAATGATTTTGTATAATGTTGCTTAAATTTTTGCTCCCTTGTGGAAAACACAAAAGAGTGACAAGGCAGAATCTGAAAGTTTTTCCTGGGAGCTTACCTTCACACATCTAAATGGATCACACAGTTGTGATTTTGGATGGAATGAGACTGCAAGGACACTGAATGCTGCTACTGTGGTTGTCTTTGCTTCTACCCAAAACTAAGAAGCACAGAAAGAGGCTGTGAGTAGCATTCCTGCATAATATAGATATCATATAGATTTCTTTATTCATGACAGAATTTTAAGTGGGAGTTATGAAAGAAACAGATGTTCTGAAGATTAGCAAGGTCCACTGGAAACCATCACTTCATAATAATAACTATGACAGAATACATACACAGACTTATCACTAAAGAACCCAGCAAACCATGCATACCGACTCCAAAACTGAGACACTATTTTCCAGTTCATATGTTATTAGGACTACTAATTGTCCTGTGGAGAAAAAAAATCTGGACGGTAGAAAAGAGAAGTACAGAATACAAACAGACAGAAAGAGTAGTACAGAAGAGAAGGAGTAGAATAAATAATACTTTTCTTCAAACTAGGTAAAAATTTGGGAGTTAATACAATGGTTTTTTTTAGTAAACAAAATTTTAAGCCAAGACTACCCTGTTTCCAGAGCTCTCAAAAATCTTTTATAAATCTATTGTGTATCCATGAAGTATTCATATAAAAAACTAGGGATATATGTGGTTAAGTTGCTCTGGGATGTGCCCAAATGCAGAAGAGATTCCTTCTCCACTTCTCTTAAATAAAAAAACTTATGTGAAAACAGTAGAACATCATTTTCTTCTTATATGATGGAAAGAATTACAGCTCCCCACTTCTGCCCAGAGTTGTGGGTGTTCCATTCCCAGAAGTGTTCAAAGCCATGTTGGATGGAGCTCTGAGTAACCTGATCTAGTGAAAGGTGTCTCTGCCCACAGCAGGGGAGTTGATCTTTAAGGTCCCTGTCAACCTAAGATACTCTGTGATTCTATTATTGATTTGATTTTATTGCAAATTCTCTAGAAGTAAAAATTAATGTCAAAAAGTGGTTTGTTGTTGGGTTTTTTTAATCCCATCTTGAAAATATTTCTTCCTTCCATTGAAAAATCCCATAACAATGGAAATGTTTCTAGTTGTGCATTCTAGACAGAAATGTATTTTTGACATCTTGGTTTTGTTACTAACATATAAACTTAGAAACTAAAAATGTCAGAAGCTGAAGAGAGGACAGAGCAAATAAAAACAAACTGTAGGATCTATTGTCCCAGACTGAATGTCCAATATGAAACATATTCTGGAAAGAACTACAAAGAGAATATTTAGCTGTTTAGCTATGGAAAAAATTTGCAGCCTTATGGGATATAAATACTTTGCTGAAAAAGTATAATCGGGTTCACATCTAATACTAGAAGCTATGGAGATACAGTACATGACTATATGAGTTCAAGGAGTTGGGGCTACTGAGAGGATTGTGGTGGGTTTGCCCCAAAGGGATCCAAATGCCCACCAAAGCCATTCCATCCCTCCACTCCTCAGCTGGATAGGGAGGACAGAAAATGCAAGAAAAAGGCCCTGGTTAAGGAGTGGGAGACATCACTCTCTGTCTTGATCACCACAGATTGAATGAGAGGAAATCAATTTAATTACTAGGAACTTAATCACAGTAGGATTATGAAACGTAATCCCAAATCTTAAAAGTAGCTTCACTGATCCAGCATGGGTCCCCCAAAGGATTAAAGGTCCTGCCCAGCAAACTTGCAGGCTCCTCAAGTAGTCACAGCCTCCTTTGGGCCTTCACCTGCTCTGGCATGGAGTCCTTCATGGGCTGCAGATGAATAGTTTCCTCCCCATGGAACACCATGGGTTAGAGGGGGGCAATGGCCTCCCAATAGTCTGCATCACAGACTGCAGGGGAATCTCTGTCTTCAGGCCTGGACCACCTCATCCTCCTCCTTCAGCAACCCCCATGTCTGAAGGGTTGCTGCTCTCACAAATTCTCACTGCTCTTTTCTCTGGCTGTAATGGTTTCAATAGCACATGTTAAACACATGATCCCACAGGTGCCACCAGTGTCTCTGAAGGGTTCGGCCTTGGCCAGCAGGTCCATCCTGGAGCTGCCGGCCCTGGCTCCGTGAGACACAGGGGAGGTTTCCAACCGCTGTCACAGACAGGCCCTGGAGCCCCGCTCACCCACCCCACTCTGCTGCCAAAACCTGCCATGCAAAACCACAGAAGGACAAACATGAAAAACAGGCTATGAAAAATCTACTGAGAAGGATGTGTGTCCTGGTTTAGGGATGTGTTTCCAGCTGATCTTTCTAGGGAATACATTTGCTTGCCGCAAGCGTTGAGCAGAAAAGATTCAAGATTGTTGGGGAATCTGAGCACAGTGTTTGGGAACATCTCTGGCAGCCCCTGAACAATGAGAAGGCTGAGTTGTCAGTAGGGATGATCAAGAGACTGACTGTCTTCTGGCACTGTCAGTTCAGTTCAATAAAACTTGTAGTCCTTTACAGATGATGGTGTGGACATTGAGAATGGCTTGCCAGGAGGGACCCAAGGATGCAGTGGAAAAAAGAAGGGCAGGCTTGATGCAGAAATAAAGTAAGCAATTATCCGGGAAAATAGCAGCCTCTCTAAGAAGGAGTCATGGATCTGCTGCCTACCTAATGATGGCAGAGCAGAAGAGGAGAGGCCAGCTTCAGCTCCACAAAGCCCCAGAGCTTCTAGCAGGAAAGTACCTCTAGTAATAACACAGGGTGTAGGACTATCTCTTCTCCTGTATTTCATGTGTATGAGCATCCTTCCACCTTTCAGTTCCTTGAAATGCAGTGAGAGTTAGTATAGCAACCAAAAAGGCTCTCCCTTCACTCTGCACTATGCTCTGTTTCTCGTGGAATATTGTTTTCCCTCTCAAAGGAGACATGTATGGTTTCAAAATCCTTTAGCTTAGAAAGTGGTTTTCAGAATTTCAGAATTCTCCATCTAATTAGAAAGGTCAGAATTTTTTCATTTACTACAAGATTTTACCTCTGAATAACAGGATACCCAATCAAGCTGCCAAAAAGATATTCCCTTTAAAAATAATTTATTCTAATTGGCAAGATTTTTGTTGCTCTATGGTAATTATTTTTTCAAGTCAGGTTATAAGCAATACCTCTAGTCTTTCTATGTGCTGCAAGATTTATCTGAGAGAAGGAAAATTAATTACAATTGTAAACAAGGGCTAATGATAAGAAAATCTGTCCAGCTGCATGAATGCACTTATGCCATAGAGTGTAGGAGTGCTTGTTTCAGTGACCAGTGCTAAAGCAATACTTCTTTCCTCTGATAAAGTCAACCTAATTTATTATGTTAACCTTGTATGTGCATTGCTACCATCTCAGCCACTGATAATGTTACTTTAGGATTATTGAATGAAAGGGTCTTTGTAGAGTGCTTTACAGATAGATTCAGAGTCAATTAAATCCACATTTCAGATTAATAAATCAGTTTAAAATACTCTGTTATGCCCTGCCTCACTGGTGTAGTTCAGAACAAAATGGATAAACCCTTATTTACCAATATGAGTTGGTGTCGAGCTATTCATGGGTTTAGGGTCTTAAAAGGCCCAGAGCATTTTCTGGTTATTACAGAGTTGTTTATTATATAAATGCATCAGTCTCAAAGGCAAGAGTTCTAAGCATGCAGTCTTACTAAAAGTCATAAAGCTTAAAGGCCCAGTGGGGCATAACAGCAAATTGACAGAGAGTCCCAACCACAGGGGAAAAACAAACTGACAAGGGGTCCCAGCCACGGGGGAAGGACAGATTGACAAGAAGTCCCAAGGCTGCAGAACAAGGGCAGTTTCCCGGGGCAGAGAGAGTGAGACCCATTCCCAGGCAGCGTTCTCAGCAGCAGCGACCGCAACAGCAAAGCCCCGGCAGCAGCTCAAGAGATGGAATACCTGACAAAGGTCTGAGCCCCGTTCTCCCTTGTTGTAAATGGTGAAGATGAATCAATGCCATTGCCCCCAAAATGGGGGATCTTTATCTATAAACCGTCAATGCATATTCATATCCCTATCTATAGGTTATCCAGTCAACTGAGAACACAATTCTAAAACATTCTTTCTACACCAATCTAAACCTGATTTTTAAAGTGTGGGAAACTATGAAGGATGGTATCAATGCCGTGCTATGGATATGCTACGGATACTATGCATATAGCATATCTATTAATGTAGAAAGCTCTATCATATACTATATCTATTAATGTAAAAGGTTCTATTTCATTCACGTAAAAATTCTACCTGCTTTATCTAGTACTGTGAGCAGTGTTCTGCATTGCTTTTGTTATGTCTAAAGCTAAGTTGTCAGGCCTCGGGACTCTGGTCCCTGAGCTGGCTGTCTGATTCTTAAGGCACTTAGAGTACACTTACTTACTTACCTAAAACTAAAGCCTTAACTTCTAGTTCATATTTATGTGGCTTGATATACTTTAATTTCTCTAAAGGCTTTAGTTCAATCTCTGCCCTTCCTCCCTCTCCCTGGGGAACCCAGGGAAGGATGCATCCCAAAAAATTGGTAGTTATTTCTAGCAGCTAAACAGCTTTGTTTTCATCTTGTACTCTGGTTATAAACATCGCTCAAAAGACAACGGGAAAAACTCCCTGAATTCCAGAAATTATCATTTATATAGAAGTGCTCCCTGGTCTGTTGTCAGACGCTTGGAAAAGCTAAAAAACATTAATACTATACTCTACTGGAAAAATGGGTCTTGTATCTTGAATTAAAACTTACCTTAGTCATAAACTTAGATTCTATTTTTAAGTAACAAAAAAGTTTAACAGAGAGTTCAAAAAAAATTTATAATCTGACAAGGAAAGAAGAATTTATTGGATTGAATTTGATTTAAAAAATGCAGTTTTGTCTTCATACATAGACTGTAAAATAAGAATTCTGTTTATATCAAATAGAATAAAATGTAACCCAAGAGAAACTAAGATTCTGCATGGTATATACAAATATTCTTCAAAGGGAATGTTTTTAGGATAATTTGAAACATAGATGGACCTTCCATCGAGATAAAATGCAGTTCGTCTTACTACTAATGAAAAATTATTCCCTAACACAATTTGAAATGCTTTTTCCTCTCCAGTTTTAAGCTTCCAAAAACATTGGTGCTCCTGCAGTGTTCATCAAGAGAGTCTACACACAAGTGAATCTCACTGTCTCTAAATGTTTTCCACCATTCAACTTATTTCCCTTGTTATTAGTTAAAATATGTTTGCTAATCCTAAATATTTCTTCAGGTGTTTTGGTGGTTAAATATTAGTAAGAAATAGAGGGTGTGGGACCCTATACAAAGCTGATATCCTGTTTAGATTTATGCTTTGGAGAATACTTTTTTTATATATAATTTCTCAATAGATTTCTGTGATTCTTCAATATCCTGTGCAGTTCTTTTCACTGCTGACTTCTCCTGGGTGTGACTTTTTTATAGGGAAGAGCCTGGTTTAAGGTTCCTTCATGTTGTCCTAAAATAAACCAATTGCTTTGAAGAATTTTTCTCAAGTAGTGAGAAACCATACAGCATGGCCTGGAGAACACTATACTGTATAGTGTGCACACATATAGCTCTGCATGACACATAAAACTACACTTCACTTTCCTCTTTGTTAGTGACTGTGACCTAGAAAAATATCACCCCTTTCTGAGGCCACCCTATTTTCTACACACCCTAGCACAGAGGTGAATATTTTTAAGTTGCTGCAATTTAACACTGTTCAATAGAGTTTAGCTGGATGAGCTAGCATGTACATGTATCACATGTAAGTTAGAGCAGTAAATCTAACAAGCATGCTCTTGAGCAGCTTTTCCCTCAGGACAAGGAGGGAAAAAAGGAAACCTAGGCAGAGTGTGTGATCTGAAAGGAACTTCTTCATCACACTCCTCTCAGAGAGAGGAGGGAGAAGTCATCACCATGAGGTCACAGAAAATATCTTAGCATACTAATTGCTTTAATAGCTTCCTTTTCCTTCTCTTTAAGCAAAACTAAAGTGACAGAATTAGGACCAGACAACTTTGGGGAGGGTGACTTTGACACCAGAGAAAGGGTGTACATAACTGGAAGGTTTTATACAAACTTTATAGCTATATCGGAATCCTACATATTATATCAGATAATTTGATATGTTTATTATGCCATAACAGGCGAAATAATGATTCTTAGTGCCATGCCTCCTCTTTTACCCATAACAAGACTTTGAGTATAACGTCTATGAGTAATGGAAAATTCAAACATGCTTTAAGGAAGGACATAATTGAATAGCTATCTTAACCAAGTGGGAAAAATAAATTAGGAAGAGTCATGTTGAGTTTTTGAAAAAACAATTCAGGTCAAAGAAATTTAATTTTAATCTATGAAGGGAAAGCAGGCTTTGCAGGTTGAGACTTCTGAGAAAAACAGTTGGTTTGAAAAGACATATAAAAGAAGCACAGAAATTTGTGACTGGATTTTGCACAACAGTGTGATAATCAGGCAGGGTTCCATGTGAACACTTTCCTAAGTCTGTCTGAACATATTTCCCTTTGAATGCCATGAGGAGTTTAAATTTAAGTAGGCATTTGACATCTAGGAGAGAAATAAATAGGGACTCACAAATCAGGTTTGTGTGTAGGACCTGATGATGCTTTCTCACTGGTGTGTGGATTAGTGGGTCATGGGGAACAGCATGGCTGCACATAATATTAAAAGCCAGCCTTCCATCTCTAACAAAATGTGTAGGTAATAAGGGAAGGTACTCCTGGAAGCAGTGGGTAGCATTTCTAACCGGGTCTCCTGCAAGAAAATAGAGAGAAAGGCACATAACCAAGAATATTTGGCGAGTGAGGGGGCAGATGAGGGTGAAGATTTCTGGGGTTTACTTTTACAAGGGTGATGAAATTTGTAGGTGTTTACAAAGATTTTGTGATTTCCCAATTTGATTCTGTATGTATAATTCACAGATTGCTGGTTAACTGCTTTTTATCAATGATTTGACTTAAATCACTTGAGGAATACATTCCAGTGTCTGATGATACAATAAGAAACAATCATTTGCTATGGCTCAGACAAAAAGCTATAGGTTTTAATGAAGAAGAAATTTAACCTATTAGGAAAATCTTTCCAAAAGTACTGGAGTAGATAGATAACTGTCAGATAACTGTCACAACCTGGAAGTTTCTAAGCATTCTGGAAGATTTCTAAAAAGAGATTGTATAAATTTGTACTGACAAAGCATAAAGAAAGAGTCTTCAAAATGGGAAAAAAATTCCAAGATACAAGTCAAATGAATTTATGCAATGTATATTCATTTAGCTTATTGTAACTTATACATTCAGGTAAATATATTAAGTGAAAATAAAGAAGAGATTTGAGAAATGACTAATAAAATTGTGGCAATCCACCCAAGAGAGAATAATAAAAAGGAGCAATTTAGAATATGAAATGTGTCCTTGAGCTCATATCAGGGCCATAAAAGTATAGTATGGTGTTTTATTTATTTTAATGCAGTCAGCATTATTGTAGTCTTTATCAGTTCATTAGCTCATTTTACTCATATACTTTGAGAAAAACAGACTCTGTCAACCCATCATTAATCTGATCATCATTAATCTATGAACAACTGTATTCATTAAAATGGTCTTATAACATCATGGTTTCAATTGCTGCAAAGCTGCAGGATTGTTCTGGTTTCTATATTGGTATTGTATGTATGAATGAGACTGAAAGTAGCAGATATTTCTAGTAGAGCCATCCATTCCATACTGATAAGGTAGTTTAACACAAGATCATGATCCAGGGAAGTATCCACTTTTAACAGAAGGGATCTCGCTCCTTTAAGCTGTTCCTAGCATCAATTTATATCCAGACAGAATGGATACAAAGCAAGATCATCCTAGAGCACAAGTTCAGCCTAGCCCTTGGAGAATTACACACTCTCTGGCTATGCTACTTCCAGTGTTGTTCACACACTCACAGAACTGAGTAAGAAATTTGAGCTAATTTTTCAAACAGCAACCATTTTACTTCGTTTCAGTACTATTCTTTATTTCCTTTCCAAATCCTTCTCACTCCTCTAGGGGAGATAATCTCAGGAGATTTTAATAAGATAAAAGTTTTGTAGATTCTGCATCTGTAATGAAATTACTTCCATTTCATTAGTGGGTCACTTTTAAAAGAATATAGATATTTTTCTCTTCAAAGAATATAGATAATTTGTGTGATTAATCTGGATTTTTTTTCCCAGTTTTTGTCTTGTTTATGATCTGTCCATGCTGAGTGCTTTTGCTGAGGACTCTCAATTCACATACAGCATGAGAGGCATTTAGTATTCGTTTTAAAAAAAAAGTCTTTTCAATGAATATTATTCCATTTACTGTTGCCTTAAAATTTTCTGCATTGTGTATTGTCAATTCCTATCATGTTAGGGTTTTTTGTGCACCTCAAAAATCTTCTGGTCCAAATTTTTCATAAACTTATTTCTATAGAACAAAATGGTAATCTCAACATACAAACTTTTTTTTTCTTTCATTTTTCCTCATTTTTCATTAGGTAAAAGTGACTGAAAGATGTGATCACACCTAGCCTCAAGTCACCTCACTTTGTCTTCTAGAATCACTGTACTTCACAATCAATATTTTCCCACTACACAGTGCAACATGTATGTTTATTATGTGACAGTATTGTATATTTAAATTTATTTCCTTTATTATTTATTTAATTACATGTTATTTCATCCACAATGCCTTCCCTGTTCACCCACTGTGTGGCTGACGAACTTCATGATTGGAACAGCAGGAATAGAGTAAATAACGACAGCCACATTTGCAGCCAGGCTACAAATTTTAGAGAATAAAAACAATCTAAGTAAAGAACTCTTCAAAAACGAGTGGCATCAGGATGGCAGATTGTGGGATGGTTAATAGTGTAAAGTGTGTATTAAATTACCCTCAGATCCGAAGAGTCTCTGAATAATTTAAAATATATCCTTTTGGCAAATGCTCAAACTGTGAACTTGCCTGATCATTTGGATACTATGTTGCCTATGAAAGTTTTATACAGTGTTTTGATATTTATTATGTGTTTCTTTATGCCCTGGTACTGTCCAAGCACATTATTTTGCACAAGATGACATGCACTACTAAAACAAGGTGTTGTATTTATTTTGTTATGAAACAGCAGTCATAGCTATCAGCAGCATTATGGGAAATATTTCTGCCTAATAATTTGAGTTTCTGGGTTTGGGGATCTCTGGTCTTAGAGGCAACAGGAGTTCCATTTCTTGAGAGGTGTCCTCATTGTTCCAGTCATGTAGAAATAACATATATTTGCATTTCATCTAATGGAAATAACTCTTTAAATACTTTCACATTAGGACTATTGAGGACACAAACCCAATATTATTCTGCACTAGTTATCAATTTTTCAATCTATGTATGGTACAATGAAATAATTCTGTAGAAGTGTTTTTCTAAACTAACAGAAGTTAGTGATTTGATATAATACAGTTGTCCTTTTTGGTGAGAGTTAGCAACTAAATTATAAGTACAAATTTTATTTAAATGCTTAAAAAAATAGGTGAAGACACTTTTATTGATTTCGACTTAGAAGAATTGTGGAAATGGCTTAATTGACACAAAAAAGTAATGCTTAACTTCCTGATTCTTCAAGACACTTCAAAAAAACTTCCTTTAATTAAATGTATGCAACACAACAGTCCTAAATTTATTCACTGCAAGACTTTTACTTGCATGGGAAAAAAACCTTTTGGTTAACGCCATAAAAGTAATTTTTAATAAATAGAAGTGTCTGGGCCTTATCCACTGCTTCATAGTTCTGCTTCTAAAATGATATCTTAGCCACAATACTTAAAAACACTAATTGATCTAATGAATTCTTTTATCCATCTTGAACTTTTGTTTTATTATTACATGTATGGATTTAGGCATAACAAAATTTTTTTTTTTTAAAGCAAACTAAGAAACTGAAGTTACTGGTAAACCTTTAAACTTTTTCCTGGGGGGATTCTTGCAGATAGTATGTTAGAGTTATTATCACTGCAGCATATATTTGAGTAGATGAAGTATTAGTGTGTTTGTCAATAATGTGATGGTGAGCACCACCCTCTTCAGGTAGCTGTCAGTGAAGGAAAAACAAAAAATTCTGTTTCTTCCAGTCAATTTCCAAAGATGTCCTCAGTATGTGAAGGGACATGTTTTTATCACAGAGCAGAAGCAGGAAAACTAAAAGCAGGAATGACATAAAATAGGTAGAGATTATACCAGTCAGTACAGCTTTTATTTTTTATAACAAATATCATTGAAACGGAACATAACTGAA
Source organism: Cisticola juncidis (assembly GCA_013400215.1). NCBI lineage: Eukaryota > Metazoa > Chordata > Aves > Passeriformes > Cisticolidae > Cisticola > Cisticola juncidis. The sequence continues at coordinate 75,524 of VXBR01009397.1, read as the reverse complement.
AAACTAAATTGATTTTAAAATAACCAGTTACATTTTGAAAAGAAAATACAAAGATTCTAGTTTGTTTGCTGCCCAAAACAGCTAGTTCTTCCATAATTTAACATTTATTTTCTTTTGAATTTGGATCTCTTCAATCTCACTGAGTTTTGAAAATAAATTAAAAAAGGATATCTACAACCAAAAGCTCTTGCATTTCAAGATAAACTATTTCTAAATAAGGAGTTAAGATATTGGGTTGTAAGAGCTAATAGGTGCCTGAATTCTAAGATACATTAAATTGTCAAATGTTCTATATTTAGGTAGATTATTTTTTAATCTCTGAATGTGTTTCCATATTTTCAATAGTAAGTTTCTTTAAGAATCACTCTTGAAGTGACCTCATGTAAGGATTTTGTTGGCAACTCATTTTTTCACTAGATAAGCAGATGCTTATTAAAGTTTTTGGCATTTTTGCAATTATTTGGTTTATTCTTTTATAACCTAGTTGCCAGATATCCACTCTCCAAATTAAATATATTCTGTGAATAACTTAATGCGGCCTTCTAACAAATCAAAATTTAAACTTTCACAGAGTTTTCTGAGTCATTATGTGGGAAGCATCTTCTGACAGATAGGAAGGAATTTAGGAACTGAATTTATAGTGGTGAAATCCCATTATGTGAGCAATACTACAAAGTTCTATTACGTAAATGTTCATCATAATAATATCAAGCATTTTAGTATAGCATTACAGAGCATTCAATACTCTTTGGCTCATCATCTTTCTCAGAAATATCAAACTAGTTTTTTGTCAAATAATACCAATAACAATACAAATGCAATTTTGTATTGTTAAAAAGGTATTTTATTTTATTTTATTGTAAATGTTTTACTTTTTTTCAAATAATGATGCCAAGTTGGTTAATAAGTAGTTTAATGCACTAACTATACTTTGAGGTTGTCTCAACAAAGCAGTTAAAGAGGAACTTCTCTGTATGGCTTCAACCTTTGCCTGGTTTCCAAATGATCCAGCTGGCACATGGTAATTTGTGTTGGGAAATTAAAACCAGTATATTACAACACAAGTCATACTACATCCCCGTATACTATTGGTTAGGAGGAACCAGTATCCCTTAAGTTTTCCATGATCCACTTCCACGGCCTTTTAGATGCAAGCACTCCATCTAAAACTAGTTTTCTGCTGGAAAAAATGAAATTAATTTTTAATTAAATTTTAAAATTGTGCCATATTTATTTAATTATATGATAAGAATTCCATTTTATGTTCTTGCACCTCTTGTAAATATGGTAATATTTGTGTATATTTGCTGTTCCCCATAACAAAAGACAAATAAGTGTAATGGTGAAGGAAGTAATAAATCTACCTGAGCTTATGGCTAGGCCCTATTCAAGTAGCAAAGTTAATACAAAAGATTTCTTCAAGCACAAACATAAAATGCAATAAAACTAAAATAGATAAGTGAACCTAGAGGAAAAATATATCATTGCCTGATAATTTTAGACAACATATTTTTCCATAGAACACCCTCACTGGGGGTTAATACTGTTTTCTTGAAAGCAATTACTCCACTGTGCAGCAGTTAAACTGCAGAAAAAGCACACCAATAAACAGGAATAATAACAATTCTTTAAAGTGTCCCCAGTGTGCCGTGATATATCTATTGCTAACTCACATATTAAATCTAAACTGTTCAACAAACACTGTAGAATGTATCTGCAGAGCTTAATCCAGCTTTTCTCATTTAGCATTCTTAACAGTAAAAAATTGGCTGCAACACTGCAGTTTCAACAGCAACTCTCATAAAGTTTATTTAAATTTTCAGGAAACAATTTTAGAAACTAAGTCCTTTTTGAAAAATCAGATACATGACTGAATAATAAAACATCATAAAATAGAATGGTTCGCCTTTATCTTGCAAACTATTTTGTATTGCTACTGCTGGGTCATTTGAACTAGGCAGTCATCACATTTCAGGCTTTTCGTTCTGGACTATGAAAAATATTACATTATTCATATCTGTTAATAAAGTAAGTGCTTTATCTTTAACATTCTCATTTTGTAAAAGAAACTTTCTGGAACTCATTAGCCTACTTGTCTATTATAAATTACTTAATTTCCATTCACTGTTAAGAGGAAAGATCTCTATTTTCTGTGATGTCTGAAGAAGAGTGAGACTATTTTATCTTTGATGATTTTGGATTTCTAAGCCACAGTGAAAGAGTTAGCTCTTCAGTGGATAGATTAAAAAAAAAAAAAAAAAGACAAAAATACCTCCACAAATTCTGAGATCCCTCTAATGATTTCAATATGGTGAAAGTACATATGAATTTTGTTTACTGCATTGAACTAGGCTTGACAAACAGCCAATAACTGATCATTCTATGGGTGAAATTTTTCCTAATATCCAATCTAAACCTTCCCTGGCATGACTTGGAGCACTTTTCTCTTGTCCTATCACTTGTTATTTGGGAGAAGAGACTGACTGACTGACCTGCCTGCGACATTTCAGGTGGTTGTAGAGAACATTAAGGTCTCCCTTCAGGCTGGTTTTCTCCAGGCTAAACAGCCCCAGCTCCCTCAGCTGCTCTTCATGAGATTTGTGCTCATGCCACCTTCATTGCTCTTCTCTGGATATGTTCCAGCACCTCAGTGTCTTGGGGGACCAGAACTGAATGAAGTAATTATACATAACCATATTTATAACCTCATACAGCTGGCCTTGGCCCATTGATCCAGCCTGTCCGTATCACTCTGTAGTGCCTTCCTATCCTCCAACAGATCAACACTTCCACCCCATTCAGCATCATCTGTGAACAGACTGAAGGTCCACTCAACCCCTAATCTGGATCATAGAAAGATATCAAACAGGACAGAGCCCAGCACTCAGCCCTGGAGAATGGGTTCTGTCTCTCACTGTCCCAATATTCTCTTACCTCCTCCTTAGGCAGAGGAATTCCTTACCATGGGCTCACCCCCATGCTGTGCTCAGTGCTGCTGGCAGGTCCTGGCAGCACAGCCAGGCTCATTCTGCAGAGATGCCGTGCATTTCTCCTGAGTGTGTCTCACTGCTCGCTGGTTGGGCTGGCAGGGCACAGCTCCTGCCCTGCTTTGCATGCTGCCATGCAGCAAACATAAACATATTTATGTAGTCTGATAAAGTAAACCTATTTATAACTCCAAAGATGCTCATCAGGGTTTTGAATTAACATTGTATTCTATTGCATGCTATAATCCAGCACTTCTGACAGATTATGTACGAAGTTGAGCATATCCTGAGATTGTGACCTGTCCACAGAAGTTACCAGTGTTCAGAAATCTTGCACAGAAAATTCTGGTCTGGGTTTGTTTGTTTGTTTGTTTGTGTGCTTTATGAAAAGCCAACGGTCCAGCAAAAATAAAGACTATGTTGTATAGCAAAGAATTCATCAGTATAATTTTCTTAGGTGGCATTACCTCACTTTTCAATTGTTGTTTTATTCCTATACCATTACTTCCTATAGCTGTTTAGGTATTTTCTTTCCATAAGGAAGATTTCCACACCTGAATTATATCAAATATCTGCATGTTTCCATTTTACCTGCAAGAGTAAAAAATGATAATGAACAGATTAAATGTTAAGTAGTCTTTGTTTCAATGATACAAATTATGATCCAAATTGAAATAATAAATGCTAGTTTCTCTGAAAGCTGCTCTGAAATATTTTGGTCAGAAAGAATCTGTTCTGTAGAAATTGCAAAAGTATCTCACACTATCAAGGAAAAAGGCCTGCAAAACTGTCTTTCTTAGGTACATTCCTGAGACAATTCAACTTACATTTCATCAATCTATTTCCAATCTCTTTTTATAACTCTTGACCAGCCTCTAGGGATCTCATTAATAATTACATATTAGGTTATGAAAATCTGACTGCTTTTTAAAAAATTATTAAATTTAAAGTATGTGATTGTAAAGTCAGAATTCTCAGAGTGTATGATGTATAGAAAGAATCTGTTGCAAGTTCAAAGCTTTATATAGTGTAGGAGAAAACAAAATTTGATATATATCGTTACAAGTCTTCAACAAACCTAACCGAGACTGTGAGTAGTAGCATTATATGATATATTGTTTCACTTTGCAACTACATTATAACAGTTTAAAAAAATCCAATTGATTTCCATTGGTATTTTCATCTCAAAATTATCCATGAGTAATTATCTTATATAAAATACTCCAATTTGTATAATTTCTGAGTTTTCCTATGCTTTTGCTTGCAATTCCCTGTTTCTGTACTGTACATGGGTTTATGTCACATCAAAATAAAAGAACTGGAAAACTGCTCTTTGAATGGCATTAATTTCTGCTCAAATCTCAAATTAGTTATATTTTATTTACATAACACCTGAAACAAAGCCACTTTCAGTTAGTAAGAGTTGACTTATTACTAAGAAAAATGGTTTTAGATTAAGGTTCCAGTGTTTAAGTTAACCCTAGGTAGATCCAGGAATCAATTACGAAGGGTTACCATGGATATGAAGGAAAACAATCCCACCTTTGAATTATATTATAAAAATGTCTTTTATTTTCCCCCAAGCACTCTTATTTGGAGTTAATTTACAATTTTTTTTGTAGCAGTAGGCTTGAGGATCTCACAGAATAACACAGTTTACTAAATATGGGTAACATAATATTTCTAGATATATCAAGGGTGTCCTGGGGTGACGGGACATTTTTCATGCTCTGTATCCCAAATCATGTGTGTTCCTGTTCCCGTGTTCCCAGTTTGTTTTGTCTATAGCTGCGCTCCTCCCCCGGCTGCTGGCTCTGGCTTGCTTGCTTTCTGCTAGCTGGCTTTAGGCTGCTTGCTTTGCTCTCCCACGTTTTTTTGCTTTTTGCTTGCTTTTTGCCAGTTTTCTGCTTTTGTGTTTTTTCCCCTTCTTTCCTTCCTCCCCTTCCCTGAAGACATCGGACCTGCTCCGGGCCCTGATTTCGGGAACGTCAAGGGAAACCCCCCGGAGTCTGCTGAGAGAAGCTTTGGCACCCTTCTCAGCCGAGACAGCTGACCCGCCTGGTGAAAACGTTTGTTGTCATCTCGGAAAATGTTTGTTTTTCTTGTGTTGGGGAGTGTTCTTTGTTTGTTGTTTCTCAATAAATAAGTTTTTTCCACTTTTCCTCCGAGGAAATTCCTACCGAACCCGGTGGTGGGGGATGGGGGGGGGGGGGGGGGTTGGGGGGGTTTCTTTCTTTTAAGGGGTTTTCTTTGGAGATTTCCCCCTAATTTGTCCTAAACCAGGACAAAGGGGCAATTCAGAAGTTTGGTTTGTGTCGGAATTAAATATAGCTACTTCTATTTGCACAGATCCTGAGATTTTTGTCAGAATTGCTGTGTCCACCTTACCAAAATTCTCATAGGTTTTGAGAAACAGCTTTCTGTGATAAGGAATAAAGCAGCAACAGTACAATAGCTCAATCTGTGAGGGCAAGATTGGTCTCTTATTCACAGAGTGATTTCAAATTGCCAGAAGGGACTGACTGCTGTAAACTGTCTTTGTGGAAAACATCTTCAGCAAAATTGAATAATAATGTTTCTGTGGGCCTTAAGCATTTTCTGAAGGATGTGTGTTTTGCTGAACTCATTTCATTTTCATAATCATCAGGAGGTGTCTCAAGACAGCAAAACCATTCTGTTTGTACAAATGATCCTGGACACCTCCTGGGAAACATTTCTGTACACAGAATGCATAAAGAAGCCCCATTCAAGTAAGGAATCTAAGAAGAAAAGGTCTGACATTTTCATATTTTGTTCTCATTTCTGTTCTGAAAAGCTTGAAAAGTATGGGAAAGAACAATCTGGGCACACGTGGATTTCTGTGATTAGGCATTTTATATACACTTTTCAACTTCTATTCCTTAATCTTGTTAAACATTATTTGCTACTGAGAGTAGCTTTCATTTTAGCTGGAGATTTCTCCAGGGAAAGCTCTGAAAACCTGAAACTCTATTAGTACCATTTTTTATTTTGTGCTTCTCAGCCTATGAAGTGGATTGAAAAAAGTATCTTTTAATGCACACATTTTAAATATGAATATTTTCATCCCTGGTGTAAACATTCATCCTGTTTAATTTGATACACCTTAAAATTATTATTCTGAATTTTTGGAATTAGCAGCAAGTGTTCATAAAATTGAAGAATCTCTGGGTTCTTTCAAAGGAAGACGTGAAAACTTCATTTAAAATTTCTTGTGTCATACACTGCATTAAATACTCATTATGTTTATCAGAGGCAAAGAGGAAAGAGAGGATAATATCTTCTAAGAAAATCTCTTAACAGATTTCTGAAGTATTCAGCCACTGTTAGATTTTTGCTTCTCTGACTTTCATTGTCTTCTTGCTCCTACCTTCATGAGGTGGTGGAGCACATAGGAGGATTTTGTTTCCCCTGTGAAGATGTGCAAAACAGCATCTTCTAGGCTTATGGAAAGCTGACTTACAGAAAAAGAAGTAAAAAAAGGAATGTCCTGTTTCACGGTGGATAAGTTCTCCAGAAAGTGAGGCAGAGCTTCTTTGGCAGTATTTCTGTGTTGCTGTTACAGATTGTTCATACTGGTTTTGATAATTTAACGTCTTTTGTATCTCATTTTCCTTATAAATAACCTGAAGTTGGCATGACAGACAAACTCATCTGCTCCTTTAGTTGATTAGGAGATGAACCCTTGCCATACTTAATATCAGTCTTACAGCACTTCAACATACCTGAATAGGGAAGACAAAGCTTCAAGTGTGGTGGATTAATCTAGGTGTAAATATAGGTTTTTCCTCCCCAAAAGAACAGGACAGTACACTCCGAGATTTACAATGAACCCACATGAAAGCATCATTCATTGCATGTCACTGTTAGCCTTTGGTACAGTCACATGAGTGTCCTAAATTGGAGCTGCTTTCACCCACCCAGCTGGGTTTAGGTTAGACACAAGATTGTAGATGAATAAAGGACAAGCAAAGGTAGAATATAAGAACCATGAGTTAAACTGCTTCTGACACATGAAGATCCTGAAGATCCTATAACTCTGGTAGGTACAAGACTACCCATTCAGTGATTGTGTCCTGCTAGAAGAATGCCTAAATGCTATTAGTAATGGATTTTCAAAACTATCACCTTTAACTGTGCTCTGTTGCTGCTGTAGCATTTGCAAAACTGGTAGGAGTAGAACAAATACTTGCCACTGTGGTGATATTCTTGGGGCTTCCTGAAAGTTTAAAAATTTATATTTAAACAGTAGCTGTGTTTTGTTCTAAACCAGGAGTGTAAAAATTGAAATGACAAAGTTGTAATGGTGGTTGATGATATAGCTTCAAAATAAAATCCTTATCCAGTATGCCCACTGTGTTTAAACAACTGAATTTGTGAAGTGAGCAGCATCACTCACAGAGGCAAGTATCCTTGCTGAGCTTCCAGCACCACGCAGGACCCAATTTTGTTTCATGCTACAAAACACAGACGAAAGATATCTATCTTGACAAAGAAGCCCATCAATTGTAAGGGATTTTTGAAAAATATAAATGAAGATCACACTCCTATGACTTTTAGAATCACTGCAGTAGCTAAAAAAACCCTGCCTCAGGCATAATACATACAGTCTAGTGTACGTTGTAAAAACTCTAAGCAAAAAACCCAAGAACTGTCAACATTGCCTATATCCAACACAGATACACAGTGATAACACCAGACAAGATGCTTCTCTGCTCTAATTTTGCAACTTTTTTCCCTTTGCACTTTCTGCTTTGTTGCTGTGGAAAATCATTACTGAAATGTCTTCAAAGCCAAAAAACTGACACTTTTTGTTTCAGAAAAAGGAAAAAAAATAAAGAAAAGTTGTTCTTTTACACTTGTCAATTCCTGCTCAATGCTTCTGCTGTCTGCAGATCATCTGCAATGGTAATTCAGAGTATTAACCAGCCAGTGTGAGCAAAAAATGCCAAAAGGAAACAAAGCCCATCAGATTTTCTAGCAGGCAATTATTGTACCAATTGTAGCAGGTAATTATTGTCCTATTTTCTATACAAGACAAACAAATGGCTAGTGTTCTGAGAAGGAGGAAGCAATTTGAAAGCCATATTCTTGGTCAGATTTTTGATTAACTTTTCAGCTTCTGAACCCCTGCCTGCTCTTTCAAAGTGCTGTCTTTCCTAGCTATTGCAGTTAAGAAAATATCTGCAGTTCTGTAAATTTCATTTTGCTTTGCTTTGGAAATGGAATTCTATAGGGTATTAAGTAAATATGAAATAAATCAAGTCAAGAAACTGATGAATTTTGTGATCAAGAAGAAATTGAAAGAAATTAAAAATTCTGAGGCAATGTTAGTTTTCAGCATTCACAGTTGCCAGTGTTCTCCAGTCAATTCCATCTGTCTATGACAACTAGTTTTCCAAAACGATAAATCATATTTAAAAACTAAATTATTGGAAGAAATACATCTACAGAGACATACATAATAATTGCCTGAGTAGAAGCACTAGTTACTACAGATCAACTTATTAGCAATAAATGTGTCCAAGCCTAATAAAAAATAGATGTTGAATTGCACAGAAAACACAGTTGGTCATAACATTCATTTTTATGTTGTATATTTTTTACAGGATGGCACTAGGGACTCTCTCAGGTTGCTGTCAGATGCACCCTTGTTCTACTTGTCCTACAACAAGCTTATAATAAGCAATCTAAACTGTGCCAAAGCCAAGATGAACTATGCACTAGAAAACATGAGAGATCAAAAATGAGGAAAGCTTAGGTTAAAAGATCATCTTCTGCAGAATTTGTGTGTGGTCTTATTGAGTTGAGCAACCCATATGAATCTATTTCCCCATTTGTGAAAAGGAAATTATGTTTGTCTACTAAACAGAAAGTTATGAAGTTCAGTCTAACCATCTTTGTCAAGAATTTTTAAATGCTTGTATACCAGACATTACAATATTATTTATTGTATTCCTCCATCTTTTATATAAAAGAAAGTTTGAGATGTTGAACAGTGTGATTTAGATGCTATGATGTATATTATGCAGGTTAAATTAGTGTGAAATCAAAAGTGTTTGATATTTATTATGCCAGGATTAAAACTACTCGGATGATTTCTGTTGGAATACTTTTCAATGGGAAATGTCAACAAAAATTGATGTTTGAAGTCTGCAGTTTTGAATCATTTGTTCTTTTTTTGGTCATGAAAATAAAAATCAATCGCAAAGAGGTAGTGAGCTAATGGGGACCAGGAGTACTTTTTTCCTGCCAGTGAGGCTTTCAACAATTTCACTTGCCACCAGTAAAACTGGCAGGAATTTTGGGCAGGAAGCAAGACAAAATATTTCTCTTCATGTTGTTCCAAACCCAAATATTCCTGGGAATCCCTTTGCTCATAAAAGTTGTATTTTTAGTTTTTATCCTGAAGTGGAATGACAAAGATTTCCATTATTTTAGAGGGATATTTGTAATTTTCAATTTCTGTAATACAAAAACCCATTAGGCACGTAATAGATATTTCTTAACATTCTGCTAGTGCATTATACATGCATATGCCACTGAAGAGCTTTGATTTAACAGGATAAACCAACTGATACCTCTATAGCAAAAGGCAGCAGCTCTGAGTAGTGACTTATCAGAAAATCCAAGCACTTTCTATATGTCTGACATCTTCAGTGTATGAATTTAGGTTGCACTAGATCACAAATGTAAAGTGTACTTTAATAATCCTAGTCACATTGCAACACATTCTGTCTCTAATATCTGCTCCATATCCTGGGACTTAGTGAAAGTAAGGGAAAGTATAGATTAACATGTGACAGGATATAACCCAAAGAAGATTCACTAATTCATCTTTTTCCAGATCACACTGAACTGATGTAACTTTTCTAGGAGCTGTTGCTGAGAAAATTCTGTGACATATAATGTAATTATTCTTTCACAATATTTCTATTTCTAAGATGAAATATGAGAGGAAAGGTGGCATCTTCTAGTAACTTCATCCTTGGATTTATGAGACAATTTTAACATTATTTTAATAAGACCTAAATCCAGAAAATACTTTTGCACTGAAACCTTATGACAAGGAGTTACATTTGTGGAAAATGCGCAGTATTTTATAGACAAACCAAAAGAATGTTCAGTTGCAGAGAGTCATAAAAGAACTGATTCATTTTTTGAATATTGTGCCATCAAGGATATAATTTTTCCCACAGTTGAACTTCTAACAAGTTATGTTGCTATCCTAAAGAATTTCAGTTCAGTTTTCCATCAGGCAGGCATAAACATTGTGCTTTTTCCAACTGCAGCCCTGAACTCTGTGCTCGTTATGAAATCAGGTCTCGTCTGGAAAATGGACCTTTCTCACCATAGCTGGGTACTTTGAGGTTTCTATTCTGTTGATAAGTACTCTGAGAAAGGGATTCCCCTTGTGTATGACTTTTCAGTGAGGAAAAAAAGAGGTGAATTCTTGAGTGGATGGAATATGTAAAAGAATGGGAGATAATAGGAGATGAGAACACAAAGATAACAGTATAAAGGTTTTGCCACGTGGAAAATACTTTGCACATATAGTTCTACATTTTCTTTCTGCTGTGCTCCAAATGAACTTCATTTGTCTTTCTTACTCCCAGTATTCATCCCAGATACTTTGAGAAGTTTTAACTGCAAACTAAACATTGAGCATTACAGCTGCAAAATCCAGGTGCTCTGCTGTGATATACATTTTTCTAGCAAAAGCATCTGGATGCTTGGCTGGCTGCACTGTGGAAAGAACTGGCTCTCACATTGCTTGTATTGGCATCCCAGGAAATTGCCTAAGGATCAGTCTGCTGTGAGGCTGGCTGGGATCTGCTGCCCAGCTGGAGGCTGTAGTCCTTTGATAGGCCTGTCATTGTCAAGAATTTGATCAAGTTTATATACTTAAGAAAAAAATCCCATTCAAGTTTCTCATGATCTCTTCCACATGTAAAGCCTTATTAAAGTGTAAAGGATCTTGTACAAAATCACTGAGTAGAGCTATAAGCAACTTTTAAGGACCCACTACTTTGGCTAGCTCTTTCACAATCCATATACTACACAGTATGCCACAGAAACCTGCATTTCTGTGTTGTGTCAACCTTGTAATCCATAAATAAACCATTGTGAGATAACTGATTTACGTTTATATATTTTAATCTGAAATGTAAATAACCTTCACAAAAAATCCGTCAAATTGTCCTTGAATTGTTAATTGAAATAACCTGATGAATCACATTTGGCAAAGTCTTCCAAATGTACGTCTTATGGCCATACAGATTAAAGACTGAAAATATTTCTTTTCACTTAGACACTCAGGAATATAGACAAGAAGTTCAGGAAATCTCTGGTAAAGACATGAAAGTAATTGTGAAATTGAGAGGATTAATAATATTTGCTCTATGCATATAATAAACCTGGAAAATAACTTTTTTCCTCAGTCACTAGTAAGTTTATAGAATTTATTTTTGCCTGCTTTCTTTTTAAATTAAAGACACTCAATAACAAAAAAGACCAAACAGTAGTCCTTAATCCAGACTGAGTGCACAACTCAGAGCTCTTCTGTGTACAGTGAAAATATTGGCAAAACAGCTGCGTGGATAAGATTAATGAGCATGTATATGCCTTTTTCCTTTCTCCAATGATTGCTAATGTTTCTTACTTTCTCCATGTATTTTCTTCTACCTTCTACAGCTGGAAACTTCTTTCACATCACCCTAATTCCAGCAAAGAGATGAATCAAATACCCTCAGTTCTACATCACTGGTTTGGAAACTCTCTGTTACCATGAGGGTTTTTCCTAGCTGCCTGAGCGTTCATATTAGACGAGAAGACTGTGCCTTCTCACGCTCTGTTAATGTAAACATCAGCTATGTTTATGGAACATAGCCATGGCTTTGCATTCCATGCTGGGACAAACAAGACTGTGTGACAGTCACCTTGACCAATGTGGTGGGGAGGTGGGAACTCCATCCTCCAATCCACAGGCTTTATAGCACCTGTATAAAGGTGCCCCTTTGGTAAATAAAGGAGGCTTCCTGCCCTGATCTCGGTGGAACCCAGAACCTGTGTCCAAGTCTCTCTTTCCCTGGAAGCCCCGCGCGGTGATAACTCTCCTCCATAAATCCTTTGCGAGGGCAGAGAAAAGGGTGCAGAGATCATTTGAATAGTGTACTGCAGTTTGCCGGCATTTCAGTTTCATGTAGCCTGTAAAGCAACTATAGAGAGCCTAATTTTAAATTACAAAATGCATAAATATGCAAAAATATCTTGCTCTGCATACGTAGAGGCTAATAAAAGTATTTCCTTTGCAGTAAAACCTTTTTCTCTTTTCCTAGAAAATGTTTTATTAATATGTCAGGGAATGGAAAAAAAAAAATGCTACCTAAAGGGGATTCTTTGGCTTCCGTTGTTTAAAATCTCCATGCAGATCAGACAGACCTCCTGCGAGGGCAAATATTATAATTTTGAGAGGAGAAACCACTTGTACAAGTTGCCAGATCAGATTTATAAACAATTGCAAATTATGGCTGACTACTTTAGTAGCAAATTACTACGAACAGGTGCAGAGAATACCTACCAAAATTGATTAATGTTAGGGCATTCCTGGTCTGGAATTATTTATTTGCTGAGAATGGACAATTTTTCATTTAGTTTACACATTCACATGGTCATTTATTTTCCTTTACATTTCTGTGATCAAGTCACCATAAAAAAAGGCAGGAACTATATTTAGGACCTCTGAATACATGCTCAGGGCTTATAGACTTCTCCATTAACTGCATCCATCTCTTAAATTCCTAACAGAATTTATGCACTGTAATTCTCAAGCTAGAAAGGGTAAACTCTTTCAGACATTTCAGTGTCTAGGATATTTGCTGGTGATCTGAGTGAGGTCATAACATCTATTAATTTAATTTCTTCTTAACACCAAAGAAAGATATTTAATTTGTTTCATCTACAGCAGTCTAAGACACTTTGTGCGATGACATTTTCTGATAAACCTATAAAATATTTCATTGATGTTTTCCTGATAGGTTATCCCATAGAAATTAAAAATACCATGTATTATCATATTAATCATTATTTCTCCATCTCTTTCTGAATCTGCTTTGAACTTCTCAGGCGAAAAAAATAGAAGTCCACTCACCACTGCTTGTGGTCTCTTTGATTAAGCAACCATGTGATAATGCAAACATTGTCACATTTTCATCATGTTAGTTAAAACTTTCTTAAGCTCAGGAAGCAGGGGGGCAAAGAGCAAGGGTTTTTTTACACGCATTCATATACCTGAAACATTCAATTGGGAAACATATTCAATGGTTTAATGATGCAGTTGGTTGCCCAGAAAGAGCCCAGACTCCCCCAGTTTAATGGAGGTTCAGAACTCTGTGTGAGCAGCTGTGACACTGCTTCCAAGGGTCTCCAGCAAGAAAGTGCAGCAGGGAATAACCTGGCATCACTTAAAGGCTCTGTCCCTTTAACACCTTGAGGGCCTGGATCTAAGCCTGTGGTGGCTGGGCACAATGGCACTTTCCAGATGGCATTCTGGAGCAGTGCTGCGTGTTAGCTAAACCCCATGCTGGCCAGGACAGAGTCTGGCTTTAATGAGTCACTTCTTCCAAAGGTGGGCAAAGTAAAGCAGAAACACCAGTGACTCTGCAGGAGCCAAACTAAGGCTGGCATGACTACTGCTGACATAAAGTTAACAATCCTGCCTCACCAAAACAGGTTTTTGCAGACACACAGAGAACAGGAGCTCTCCATATAGCCCTTTCTAGTAGCCACATAAAATTTTCTATTGCTAATAGGATCTGCCTGGCAATTAGAGGCCAGCTCTTCCAGGGATTGCTTGGCACACTGCAATTTTGGGAGGAAAAGGCATGGCAGGAGCCATTTGAAAAGTTTAAACCAGTGATGTCATTCCAGTGCACGGCAGTGGTACCCTTTGTTGCTTAACATACTACTTTAGGTGCTACATATATTTAGGTTTAGTCCTTAGCCCAACTCCATATTATTCAGGTTAGTGGAAAGTTGATGGCAGTCCACATTAGGGAATAAATACTACTTCCATATGGTAAAATCTCATTGTGCTATCTTGCTTTTGTATAACTTTTAGCAAATTATTCCTTTAAGTCAAATATACTTTGCAGAATTTTGCAGGGATGATGGAATTAGAGGGCTCTGGTTGAAAAAAAAAGTGAAGGATCTTCTCTATGTCTCATTGCTAGAAAGTGCCCTTTTTACTGAAGCAGCAGAGATATCATCAGTAGCTATATTAGAATACTTTATCTTTCCAATGTGCTTTACAGAAATACAAATAGAATACAGCAGCTTTACTAATATGTAAATTTGCAGCTGTCTTTTTCTTCCCCCTGTAGAGTGGAAAAAATAATGTCATAACACCTTATCTGATGTAGTCTTTTGGCCCTTATTCTTTTAACTGTTTAGATATATACTTTTTTCCTGTTATTTTCATTCAGTATGATAGAAATGGGGAAGGAATGTAAGATCTGAGGAGTGGTGGTGCTTCACTGCCTAGCTCCTTATAATTAAAGAGAAAAAAGAGTGTTTTTCCTATCTGATTTGACAGGTCTTATGCAAATTCTGTGCTCAGCATTCAGTCCATCAGACATGCAAGCCTGCTGCAGAATTTCTAAATGATTTTGTGCAATCTTTTGTGTGTCCTTTTTTGATTAATATTATTTTAGTAAAGAATATTTTCTTGAATTTTTAGCACTGAGAGGAGCTTAAAAAGCACAACATACTGCAAAACTTATTTGAAATATATATTGGACTAAATTCTATATAATACACAATGCAAATATTGTATCCAAGGCTGTAAAGATTTAGTGACTAAAATAAAATCTTTTCTACTAATTCTTCTGTAGTTCATAGGATTAAAGAACATGGCTTTATATTAGGTTTATTGAATTGCTGGTGCAAATAAAAAATGGCTTCTCTAAAATCCTGCATTTGCAGATCAATGTTGAAATAACAAACCCTCTGTTCTACCAGAAGTGTTTTTTCTGTCTCTTGTGTTGATTTCTATGTTCATAGTAAGTTAGAGACTTGGAAGTTGTTGACACTTAAAAATTATCTGCAGAAAAATGTAATAATGAATCTATATTGATTCCCAATGAAAAAGCTGTATGAGTTCCCTCTTTTTCCAAGAAAGTTGTCTGGCTGAGGTTTGATTCACATCTTTTAATGTATTTTTGTTTTTGATGTTGTTTTCTTTGAATGTATTTGTCAGGGTTTATTGTTTGTTTCGGAAATGAGATCCAATTTTAAAAGCCCATGGAAAAATTGTACAAATGAGTACCAAAAAATTCCTTTGACCTTCTATAGAAAAATAAGGCTTTGTGTCAGCATGGTGCACCTAATTCCAGAAGCTTTCATCTGGACTTCTGTTTAAAATAACCCTCCATATCTCAGTGGATGAATTGTGCTAAAAAGTAGGTAGGAATTAACACAATAACAATGGCATTTACTATATAAACAGATACTGATACAGATTATACACTTATGGAATGGTGAAATTCAAAGAAAACAGTGGAATGAAATTTCCAAAAAGCACAAATTCCACCATGCCTATGCATGCAGCTTGCATCTTACTTAGTGTAAGTGTCAATGCTTAGAAGTTTTTTCTGGATTATATTTTAATAAATAATCTTTTTTCCTTGCTGCAGCAAATCATGAGAGAGTTATCAATAGAATGCAGAAACATGGGAAAGCCGTTGAGGGATTGCTGTATAATGAACCACCTTCAGCAGATTCTGCTCATCGCAGGCAAACAGTGTATGAACTAGAGGACAAGATGAGAGGGTTTCTACTGTAAGGATGCAAAGCTCAAAATCCTTCAAAGTATGAAATTCCCAGGCTCAAATCTTAGATTCAAGTGTGTAGAAACTGCCAGGACTGGTTCAGTGTTCTAAAATATATTAGGCCCAGAAACAAAAACACCGGATGTCATTTTTGCATGGAAACAGAATAGTAATTTTTGTTACTATTGAATAAGAAACTCTCTCAGACTTACACTGGCTGGTTGGGGGTGTGAGGGAGGTGGAATTAAATAAAGAAATAAAATCTTCCCTGATGGAAGAATCAGTTTGCAAAAGGATCAGCCCTTTGCATTCAACCTGTAAAAAGATGAAGGTAGAATAGTTTATCACTGTAACAATTCTATAGAAAAAATTAGCTGTTTCTTACTTTAAGCTGACAATCTGCTGCAGCAAGGAATTTCTCAACCTCAAGGAATAACCTTTAGAGGCATCCATATTCAAGGGGAGGTCATGGCATGCAGGATCTTAGGGAGAAGGGGAGGGGAATCACACCACCACACTGTTCTAATTGCAATGTTGTACTTGAGATTTTCACTTTTCTCTATATTACTAGATACTGACAGAAGCAGTTGGGCTATACTGGCAAAAAGAGGGTATGAGCTGACTCTTGAAACAGTGACATAATTTGAAAACCTGCATTTGATTTGAAGAAACTTGCATAAAATATATGACTTGCCTTATCTTTTGCACTAAAAAGAATTTTGGTGACTTTATATCAAGCATGTAAAAATAAAATAGCTTTTAAAGAACTTCTCAGGAGAGAATTAAGCAGATTTTTTTATCACTTCCTTGAAGAAACTGCAGGAGAGAAAGTTAAGCTTGTCAAAATAAATGAGTATGTTAAGTCCCAAATATATAATATTCGTCTCACAGAAAATAAATCTGTGACAAATTATCATCACCCTCTGCTGCCTGTGAAAATGATATGAATATTTGCTTTCGAAGTTAATCAGCTGCATTACTCAGTTTATCTGTCAGATTTCTGACCTTGATAGCAGTGATCTGATTCAATGCTTGTTTTTTGAGGTTTCAGCCATGACTGGATAGCAATCACACAGGAGGAGAAGGAATGGTCCCTGACAGCCATGGAGGAAGCAGAAGCTGTTAAAGGTCTGGGGTTCTGACCTGCTGCTTTTGAGAACAGGTAAATCACTGAGATCCTAAAAGACTAGATTAGAGGTTTTGGCAGGATTTCGCACACTCTTGTTTGGCAGGGCCATTTCCTCATGGTGCTTCCCTTTCATGCAAAAAAGCAAGATAAAAACAAAGTGACAGTGTCCTCAGAGATCGATATATTTGGAAAAAAAAGCACCTGAAAGACTTTATATGTGCTTCTGGAATTAATCCAGTGAAGTCAAAAGGGTATAAAACTCAGTGCCAGCCTTTATCTTTGTGGGTTTGCCAGTTTCAGTGGTTTTGGTCTGTCGCTACTGTTCAAGCTGTTTCCTGCACTGCTTAGCTAGAAGAAAGGACAGGTCTTAAATTCTATTATTTCTGACCTCTCATCATTCCAAATCTACCAGTGCAATGTTCATATAAGGCTCAACTTTGTCTTCCTCTTTTTGATTTGTTTCATTTTTTCTTAAAATCGAGGAATTTGTATTTGGCCTCAAGGTCAAGGTGATACAATCTGTGATGGGAGTCCTATGCTATCTGAGAGATACTAATTTAGGAAATTGAGAACAATCTTCAAAACTTATACGTTGAAAAAATAGATAGTTGTAGAATGATATCAGAGTGACGCATATAAAATACATATTTTAAAAAAGAGATAATTTTATCTCACTTTCTGAACAGGAAACTGTTCCTATATCTGTCTTTACCTGAAGAAAGAATCTCTATAACTTTAAAGAAAATGTTGATAATTTAAAAGCCGACTTTCCTTTAATTTTTCCTGGCAGCACTGCGTTTTAAGTAGCTAATTTTCTTCCTTCCCAACAAAGCAAGAGGAACATTTTCAAAAATGCAGTTGTACCTTGCAAAACCAGAATAATTAGGTATCTGTATGTCTATATTTGTATGTAAATATACGGTTATTCTTAAAACAAAGATGCTGGTTGCCTACTAATGTTCTAAGCTCCGTCACAGCAGCCCAGTTCATATCTGTAAACTGGTTTGAAGATTGGAGTTGGAGTGTTCTAAACCTCTGGAGCCTTTTGAAGAATTGACAACATATTGCTGGTAAAATAAAAGGCCTTCTCTTTCAGTCTACTTGTACATGTCTGTCTATAATCTTAATTAAAAAAGGAAGATACCTGTGATTTTTTTTTTTTCTGGTAAAAAGGAAGACACCTGTGGGTTTTTTTCCTGGTATCAGTATTATGATCATTTTCTGAATCCATATTCTCAATTTGCTTTATAGTCTCAGCACATTTGATCTATATAACACCTGTCTGGCATAAAAATAATCAAAGTGTAGAGTTTAAGTTTAATTTCCTTTTTTTGTTCAGAAGGCCCTACATTTTCCTTATTTTCTTTTAGAAAAGATCCTCACTCAATCTGTCGTAAGAAATTTTAATTAAAACATCTACATTACAGTATTTAAAGATAGCTTATTTTGATTCTGTTTTAGAAAAGTGTTACCTCCTACTTTTATCCCTGAGGGGGGAAAATAAAATATTACATCTTTTGTCAGTTTATTTTTTTTCCTAAGTGTTACTATAGAAGTGTCAAAATAATTAGGTCAAGTGGTGGTAATAAGCCCAACAGAAATAAATAACTCATCTTATGACTTGCCCTAAGATTATTAACAACTGCAGTTTGCAGTTTAAATTTTGGTAAATTTATGACATTTTTAGTTTAATACATTGAAGACAAGAATGGATTTAATTTTATGTAATATATTCATTTGAGATTTCTGTCTTTCTTTAAGAAGATATTGAATCATTAGCCACATCCTCCCTCCTGCTTTTTCCTAAAACAGATGAGGAAGAAATCTATCTAACCTCAGCAGCCCCCAAAAGTTAAACAGAAAAAAAGATGCTGGAATGATTACAAATTTGAAATTACCCTGGCCGAAGGGAAATTTTTATTAATCAGATAAGGTAATACTATTAGCTAGTATAAATCATACAGCTTTATTTGCATGTATGTTTTTTGCAAGATAATTCTTCATATTTTCACCATTTACTATTAACAATCTAATTCAAAATGTCTTTTCAAAAATACATGTAGACAGAAACATGCATATCTGCAAACACACAAATATGTGTTTGACTCCTATTTTTACTTTAAATGGCATAAAATTCAGGGATCATAAATCACAGTAGTGGAGGCTGTAGTTATACCATGACATTTTTGACGGGTACCAATATTAAAGGTATTTCATGAGTCTCTGTTTTCAAATTGTGTTCAAACATGAAATAGATACCAGAAATGTCATCTTCTCTGAAGAAGCAATCCTGAAACTCCCTCTCAAATTGGATAAAGAAAAGAAAAATACAGGCACGGTATTCCTTTGAACAGGAAAGATTGATCTTGGTATTTGAGAATCAGAAATAAAACACAGGTAGAAAAATTTATTTTTAGAGTCTCAGAATTACACATTGCAGAGGTTTTGTCCATGTTTGGCTTGAGGTATGTGATAATGTAAGTCCAATGCCAAACCATTAGCATCAAGATGAATTTCTTTCTATTAATGCCAACAGGCTTTGGATCAAAATGTACCAGAGTCAGCACTGCAGATTTTCCACATAATTTTTCTTCACTTCTTATTGGAAGCTGCTGCAATTACCGTAAGACATTGTTACTGGGATCTACACTCAGAAAACTCTATAGGAGACTACCTTTCCCCCAGTCCATCCTTACAGAATCACAGAATAGGCAGAGTTGGAAGTGACCCACAAGGATCAAGTCCTACTCCCATGCACAGCACCATCCCCTGAGAGCACAATCCAAACCATGCTTGAATTCTGTCAGGTTTGGTGCTGTGACCACTTCGTTGAGGAGGCTCTTCCAGTGCCCAGCCACCCTCTGGGTGAAAATTTTTTCCTACTATCTAACCTAAACCTGTCCTGACATGACTTCAGGCCATTCCATTGGGTTCTGTCACTGATCACAACAGAGAAGGCATCTGCAGTGAGGGCTCTCCTCAGCTTCCTTTTCTCCAGACTGAACTGACCAAGTGACCTCAGCTGCTCCTCATACAGCTTCCCCTCAAGGCCTTCACCATCTTCATTGCAGTCCTCTGGAAACTCTCTAATAGTTTAAGATCTTATATTTTGGCACCCAAACCTGCCCCCAGCATTCGAGGTGAGGCTGCCCCAGCTCAGAGCAGAGCAGGACAATCCCTTCCCTTGCCTGGCTGGTGATGCTGTGCCTGATGCACCCCGGGGCAGAGCTGGCCCTCCTGGCTGTCAGGGCACTGCTGGAGGTCAATTTTCCATCCTAGAGGACCCCCAGGCACTTTTCAGCAGTTCTCCTTTCCAGCATCTCATTCCTCAGTCTGTCCAAACATCCAGAGCTGCCCCATCCCAGGTGAAACCACCAACACTTTCCCATGTTGAACTCATATGTCTGGTCATTGTACATCCCCCTGATTTGTCAAGGTCTCTCTGCAGGACCTTCCAGGGTGTCAACAGTTCCTTCCAGGTTTGTGCCATCTGCAAACTCACTTACTATCCCTCTCAGTCCTGCATTTCAAGTCATTTCTGAAGATGTTGAAGAACACAAGGTCGAGAATGGAGTTCTGTGGAACCTCACTAATGACAGAACCCCAGTCAAATATCACTCCTTTCACTCTTTGTACCTGATGTGAGCCAGTTGCTCACCCATCACATGATGTGTTTACACAGCTGTGTGCTGGACATTTTGTTCAGAAGGATCCTGTGAGAGACACTATCAAAATTTTACTGAAATCCAAAAAGATTACATCAACCAGCTTCCCTTGATCAACTAGTTGAGTTACATTGTCATAAAATAAAATTAGCAGATCAGTTCTTGTAACCTTGCATATTTACTCAGTATTTATGTATTCCTCCTAGATATTTTATTCTGGATGATGTATGAATATGAACATTTTCACTATTTAGTAAAACCACCACATACATTTTGGTAAATACGATGATGCATAATGAGCCCCTGAGCAAGTTTCACCATCATTCCTTGCCATGAACTTTTGGCTGTTCAACGTAATTTTGGGTAACAAAAGGGGCTAAAAGGGGGAAAGGAAGAAAGGAAACAGAAATAGAAAATTTAAATTAGAAATGGCATTTTAAGCAGCAAAACCTGTCTGAGATTTTTGAATATCTTTTCATAACACCTTGACGCTGCAATAATTAAGTAGGTGTCTGGTATTATACATGCATGCTCCCCCATGATTCATTAGAAATGCTCATATGAGTAAACAATGGCATGGGATTAAATATTCTCAAGATTGTGGCATAAATCCAGCCAGTTCCTGGTGATTGATCTGAATCCACAGTCTTCTTGCTGATGGTGGTAGTGGTGTTTAACCGATAGTAGGGTCGGAGGAGATGTGTGCGTGGCATGAGGCGTAGAAGATAAGGAAAGCTGAAATATTTAAATGGTCATTAAGCCAACTGGAAGCCAACTATTTTAGACAGTTAAGAAAGCAAAAAGTAAATAATATGTAGTAACAAGATGACATTGTTAGAAGGTTTGGAAATGTCCCATCAGCCTCCTATTTTAATTCTAACAGTAAATAGATGATGAGATTTGGGAAGAGTTTTCTTTACATTAAAAAAAAGTACCACTCTTCTAAGAAAATATAATGTGATTCACAAATCATAACAGAAAACCCAGTAACTATGACATGAAATAAAACTCTATGAAAAAAAAATTCTGGTTATTTCTCACAGATTTCAGCTGTATGACCTCTTCTAGTGTTTTTGCCCCCTACAGAGGCATTTTACTTTTTCTTGTGATCTCTCCATGACTCTTATTTCATGAAATGATTAATTCAAATTAGAACTGTATCAGAGTAATAAGATTTTCACTGTTGGAGCCTATATCCTCTGCTCTTCAGACCTATGAGTTTCTGATCTGACAGTCTAAAGTAAAGACAAAGTCACTTTCTCCACTTTCTTTACAGTCTGTTCCTTACTCATACATAAATTGAAATGCTCTATATTGTTTTTCTCTTGATAAAAAGTAGAAAAAAAAATTTAAAAAAGGTAAAAAAGCAAATATTCCTCCAGACACCTGGAGCTTGTTCTGTATTTATTTAAGTACGGGAATTTTTAGGCGTGTTCTGTAACTGAAATTAATTAATCAACCAACATTTTTTTTATAAATGGCAAATTACCTGGAACACTTCAGGCATGCTTGAGAGCTTGATTAAATAATACATAGAAATAATTATAGCACTAAGAAGAAATAAGGCTTATTCACAGGAGAAATAAAAATTTAAGTACTTTTCTCACAGTTTTATTTTTGATTGTTGTCACTAATAGCAAAAATCTGATTAAAAATCTAAATCGATTTTGAAGGACTTAGAGTGTTCAGCAGCCTACATTTTCTTCCGTATTCTGATTATACTGAGAAGACTTTCTGAGTCCAGAGTACTATGGGAAGTGCAGCCTCCTCTTTCTGCAGTGAGGGGAGATATTCAGAAGCACCTACAGATATGCTTGAACGAGGAGTGACTGTTAAACAGCACACAGCAGATGTGTAATTGCAGATTTACTAATGCCTGAGAACTCTGAAAATTATTCTCATATTCTCAAGATTTATTCTCTTCTTGGAGCTCTGTACTTTGTCAAGGATTGGTGGTGTAATGGAAATGGGAGAAAACCACGCCTTCAAGAAATTACTTTCATTCCTGGAACAAAACAGAAAACTTCTTCAAGTGTTGTGAGATATCCACTGCTCTCAAGAGCACGGTTGGACCATTGCATAGTTCAGGTGTAAACTTGGTAAGGGATGGTTACTCTGAGTCAGGGCATCTCAGAAGGGACAGTGAGGCACCAGATGGGACCTAAGTAAAGTCTAACAGCCAAAAGATTTACAACAGTAATTAAAATATAATGGCAGATTATTAATAAATAGGAAGCTCAAAGTTTAATTTCGGCATTTTTTTGCTTTCCTTAAAATGAGAGGTCACAAATAAAATGTCATCGATTCAGACTTGAATCAGATTGCCTTGGAATCAGACTACCGTGGGGATGTTTTCTGTCTTTTAGATGAAAATAAAGACTTTTAAGTGTTTTATTTTGATACAGGCAATCTGGAAGAAGGACAAAAGTGGCTCAAATATGAGTCACTCCAAATTAATGAAAACATAAGCTTTGTCTCACTTAAGGAATGGAATAAGTATGACAGAATTGTCCTTATTTCAACTGAAACAGCTCACTAGCTTGTGAACCATAAAACAAGTGTGTTTTTTTTGATTCCAAATTGCACTGCACTAAAGCAATTCCTTCAGAATAATAGTTTTCCTTAAGCTGGCAGTTTTAGTCATAATCATGACTGATTATAGTAGAATTCAGTGACATGTTGAGACTAGTGAATTTAGTGACTGAGATAATTAGTTTCAGAACTTTTACTTACTGATTTGTGTTCATTTGTAGCTCTATATGTATGTATTTCATGAAAAAAGCTATTTCTTCTACTGAAATGTTTTTAAATGGTTGTCAAGCTTGCCCGCTTTCAGTTTGAGAATTGTCAACCTCAGCATAGAGTACTTTCTTACAATATTTTAACCTTATTTCTTGTTAAATTTGCCATATTTCAACTAGGTTAGAGGCTTGCACTTAGAGGAAAAAGTAGTCATTGCCCTTCTTTTTCTTTATCAATGATTCCCAGCAGCAACAATGTGCCACAGTACTGCACATTATGCAAATACACCCATTTGTTTTCATAGTCCCTTTGCACTTTATAAATTGTTATGAATCCTCTCCTTGAGTATTGAATAAAGGTTACTACTCATTAAGTTCCTTGGTAACACATGTAAATGTAGTTGTATCTATTTAGATTTTTTTTGTAATTTTAATAATCTTTAGATGAATTTTATATTTGTATCTTTAATTGTGGAACAAAATATAAATTTAATTTTACTGATATTAATATTATATTTCTGTGTATATCTACCAGGAATTCAAGCCCTTGATTAAAAATATCATCTGAGAAATTCAAATCACACTTATTATATGAATATTTATTCAAGTATTCATAAGCTCATCCAAAAAAAGTCATTTGCTAGAATATAGCTACTCAAAGTGGAGCTTTTAGCATGATACAAACTTCCATCAGCATGCCAAACCTCAAGAGGAGTGAGGCTGAAGTGTTCTGTTCATATATCATGCCAGAAAAATACCACAAATCATCAGCAATTTTTTTTCACATCACTTGTAGAAAAACTCTACTTTTTGACTACTTTCCATATAATCAGACTCAAGTGGTGAATAGGTTTAGTAGGATAGGGCTTTGTTTTGATAATTGATGAAAAACTCATGAGCTAGAGAAGAGAAATTTAGTTCATTACTTTTACACTCTCCCTGGCAGCTGGTTACAGCCAGGGGTAGCTTAGAGCAGTTCTAGTGAAGCTGCTCTATTGCTTCAGATAAAATTCCCAGGCTGACCCAGGAAACAGGAGACAGAAAATCAGATTTGCTCCACACAGATGCTCTGAGTAATTCCATACAGCTGAGCAGTTATCTTGTGTCTTAGATGCATGAGTCATGTCAGTGATAAGAAACAGATAAGCACCTAATCTCTCTGCAAATCAAAAGACAGTTGCAAAATGTTATTGATTTTCTAGGGCTATTGAACTCAGGTTTCAGTGATGGTGACAAATTCAAAAGACTTGTTCTGCACTCACCAGGTAGAGAAATTTTAACTCACACGTCCATGGGACAATGTTCCACTGAAAAATCCATCTCCTTATGTGATTCACATAAATTCCTGTTGTTGTCACCACGCTGAAATGACTATTTGGACACTTGGAACTTTGCAAAGATCAGAACAGGGGCCAAAAAGCCCTGATTTGTTTATTTCATTTCATCATATACTTGTAAAAAGGAGACCATGGATCGGAGGGTGGAATTCCCACCTCACAACCATATTGGTCAAGAGGACTGTCCATCAACACTCTCCACTATCAAGAATGCAAAACAATGACAGTGTTTACAAAAAAAAAATCTCTTGTTTGCATGAACAGAGAGTGAGAAGTGAGAACTTCTACTTTATTATGAAAGCTCAGAAAACTAGAAAAACTCATGGTGACAAACTCCCATTTTTTATCTAAATGTATCAAAAAAGTTCAATACATGAAACTTTCTTCTGGGTCTTGATTAAGCACTTATGCTGATGATCTATCTTTTTGGGATGATAACTGGATCCAGATGGCTGTGTTGAGATTCCAGATACTAAAATATACCAGAGTAAGTGTGACATTTTTTCAGTGGATATCTGCTGTAGAAACCTGCTATAGCAGAAATAGAATTGCATCAATATAAATCAGAAGAACTGCAAGATGGTTTCTGTGCTTATTTTTCATTGTTACACTGGAATGAATGGTGACCTTACAACAATATAGACAGATATATAAGAATTCCTTACCTTGGCTGCCAATAAATAATGACAGGGAACGGCAATCTCAAAACTCATCCACAGAAAGATGAAATGCTGAATGTTACTTAAAAGAATGAAAAACAAATCAATGTGAAATTTTTATATTTTTCCTGATTTTTTAGGAGTATATCCTTTTTCTAGTAAGTCATAGGAAAAAATTAGACTGCATTATTTTTTTAATAGCCCTTTACAGAAGGAATTGTAGTAGTGAAATGGATATTTAATGAACAGTCCTGAGTGAGAATGCAAGTTATAAAAAATGAGGCAAAGATTTTGGCAAGCATGTCAACTCCATGTCTTTTCTAGACTTACAGATTTTGAATGTTATTCTAGTTTCTAAAGTTGAAAAATTTAAGAGAGAAAAATATTTCACAACTGATTCATAGATTATCTTTAAGATGGCCACTGTTATTTGTAAGGGTTGGTTTCATAGAGGCTTCCCAAACCTACTTTAGAAAGCTGTTTAGAGATAATGGGAGGTATGAGTTACCTAATATCTTAAATTAGATAAATCTGGGTGTGCAGTAAGGAATAATACAGCTCTGAGAAGATAACAGCAAGCAAAGTCAGTTCTGAAGGCCAGAATCAATGCTGTGGTTAGAACAATAAATTGGAAATGAAGCTGCAGCTTTTAGTCTTCCTTTTTAGGAAGTTGTTTAGAAGTTGTTTAGAAACTTGTTTTTAACTGCAAAAAATGAAAATTCTGTGAACATTCACAGGTTAAGGATTTGTCTAGATGTGACCTTTTATTCTGCCTGACTTTCAATCCACATCTAGCTCTTTTTCCCTAAAGCTAAAAATCATAATAACAACTATAACAATAATATTCTTGTACTAATGAGAGAAAGTGGCCTTCTAGTAATAATCTCCCAACTAAATTCTACATGTTTGCTCTAGAGAAAAAGATAAAAATATGAAATAAATGTAGTCTTTCAGAGAAAGAGGAAGAGAAAAAAGTGTTTGGGGGTTATATTTCTTTTCTGCCAATGGACATATCTTGTAACATTTAAACTCTGAGCAGTCAAAAGACTTTTATTTTCTACAGTTGCATGAAAACAATAGATCCCACTATTTTTCTGCCTTTGTAAGAAATTATTCATATGAGCATCAGTAAGTCTATTTTAAACCTTAGAAAAACTGAACCATAATTCACATACTCCTTCACTTCTACCCTCTCTCCCACTTATTAAGGTGGTGATCATATATGTCATTAATGCAATCTACTTAAGGAATTATATGAAGTAGATTAAAAAAAAAAAAAAAGAAAAAAATCAGTCAATTTAGGCCAAAAACCCTCAGTGAAAATAACAGAATTGTAGGTAAGTGATCAAGCCAATGTTTTCCAAAACATTTATAAAATAGACGGTTTCATTTTGTTGTTTAAACTATAACGAGACTTTAAATAATTAAAGCATGGACAAAATATGATAAATGAATTCTATACCTGCCCATTTAGTCTGATTTGTGGTGGCAACTAGACAGATTAAACAACAAAACTCACACTCACATTGTGGAAACTGGAACAAAAGATTGAACAAACTCAATCCATCTCCAAAGCCCACCAACACTGAACATGACCTATAATGCAGAAATCAGATGGAGATTTGCTGATTTTGGCCTGAAGATATTTGCTGTATCAGATTTTCAGTAATCATGATGTTATCATAGGTTCTGTAGTAAACAATAGAAGTCTAATTTTTTTTCAGTTTCCTATTATATAGAAACCTCAAATTTCAGAGCAATGATTTATACTCATTTAGACCCAAAACTGAACCCTTTTGGAACATTTTTAATAGATTTTCTGTTCAATTTTCTTTTTCATTTTTCAATTGGTTGCTTATGTATTCTGTATACTGGCTATATAATGCCTGTCTGTCTATGCAGTGTTTTTTTAAGTAAATAGCTAACATCTGATTTTTCCTTACACAGAAAGTTAACATAGGAATCTAACTTTCAAGTCCCTGTCCAATAAAATATACATGTGAATTACATCATAATGAGGCTAAAATCATTAAAGCACCAGAGAGGATTCAGAAGAGAAAGCAGAATGAAAGTCTTTGACTACATGACTTCATGGAATACAAACTACAGGTCAAAATTAAATAAAAATGAGTTCTGAGACAAATGAATCACAAATGTGCCAGGAAACTTTCTGTTAGCAATATCACTGGGAATTCAGTTGTAGAAAAAAGATACCTCAGGTTTCATTTCCTAAAATACACCTCTGAAAGGGCAAAAGCAATTTCTGCTTGCATTATTATAGTAGCATTAAAAAACCCTAACATCATTAGGCAATAACATTTGTGAACAGAAGACAGAATGGGATTATTTGGTTATTATAAAAAGAGAGAGATGAAGGAAAAAAAATAAATCCATTCTAACACACAGTAACCTCAAAGAGCATGTCTGCCTCTGCTGAAACACCTCATGGACTATTTTTCAGTTGGACTCTGTCCCATAGGAAGGATGCTATTAGACACTGTCCAAGAAACGTCTCTAAAGAAATCTTTAAAATTTTCTGCAAATGGAGAAATCCCATTTAGGAAAAGCAAGGGGGTATTCTTTTTCTGTTTTTCCAAGTCACTGATCACCATGGACTGTGGCATTCACTTTCAGTTTAAGACATCTAAACACATTTTTTCTCATGTGAACATGAGCTATATGTGAACTAAGTATCTTTATTTTATATTCAAGAAAGATTTAATTAGAGAAGTTGGCAAACCCAGCAGAATGACTCCACTGATAAAAGAAACTTCCTGCAGGCCTTCCCCAACGATTCACTTATGCCAGTGCTCTGGTCTTGGAGGGAGTAGTGATGCAGGCTAACAGGGGAGTGTGACACATTTGCTAGCATGAGAGTCTGGCTTTTTCTTTGAAGTCCATTGCTCTCCCATGCCCCTGTAATTCTCTAGCTCAGTGTCACAGGTTTTAAAGAGTACATCCCTGCTTAATCTGTTGCTATTCTCTGTTGGACATGTTGCCCTTGAATTTACTCTGTGGAAGTCAGTGGGTGCAAGAGTCACTCTATGATGAATAGTGCAGTTCTGATGCCGCTGTTCAGGCACTAGGGCCACTTGAGATGCCCTAAAATATCATGTTTTCTTCTGCTCCAGCCTACTCTAGTGTCCTGTGAGTCCCCTGCCACATATAATCCCATGTGGAGAATTAGTTGACCCTGTGAGCATCTGAAATGACATGAAACATCTCTGAGATCAGTGAACAGTGAGAGCTTAAGAACTTGGCTCAGTCCCAGATACATCTGTGCAGACATCCACACTTATCTGACATTATTTCTGATTCACTGACACCCCACCGTCTGACATATATAATATGTCTTCCCTGAAATATAATATTTCTGTAACAAGTCTGTAAAAAAGCATACTATTTTTGATTGTCTTCTTACTTGTCAGAAATAGCCAGAAAGTGTGAATTTACAAATTTGTGGGACATTGAGTACATCAGCATGTGCTGAAATAGTCCTGAAATGGAATGAAAGTTCATACTGCAGCAATACCTTTTCGTTGTTTTTAGTTTCCAATGGAAATTATTCCTATGACAAAATACAAAAAATATAGAAAGAATAGGACAGGCTTTTAAGTCACTCCCATCAAACTGTCTCTTTGCTAGGGTAGATTTCTTCATGGGAGTTGTAGCTTTTGTAACTAAGGGCTTTCTTCATGATTTATAAAACTGATCTCCTTATTTGATAGTATTTCCCTCCTATACTTACAGCCATGTTATTCCCAAAATACCATAGGACACTCTGTCAGAAAAAAGGGCTTCTGTGTCACACAGTGTATTGGCTAATGAAGGAGTCTATGTTTCAAGAGAAAAGTTCGGTCCATGATTACTACGTAGTAACAGATGGAAGAGGAAAATTAGATTAGTTTTTAAACCAGTTTTTGAGGCCATAGAAGTCTCAAAAAATTTTACTTAAGGTTCACTCAATATAGAACTAAAGACAGATGGAGGAAAAAACCTTACAAAAATGAATATAGAAGGTCGCTTCTCCTCCTTAAAAATTGTTATTTTTCTGAAAATTGCATTTCTGCTGCATAATCATTAACTCTAGTAATCAGTATTCTGCTAGTCTGAAGGCTGTGGGAGTTGAACCTTTCTGATAAAGGATTATGAGCCCAAGAATATTAACTATATGCTTCAGTAACTATGCAAATGTATTTAGAGCCACAGAAATGATGCGATCTAAAATAGGATTTTAAGGACAAAGATTTCAATTTCTTTTGCAGAACATAGCATATGTTCAATAAAGGAATAAAAGCCTCCACTATATATATAATATTAGAAACAAAAGATCTTTACTTTTTACTTTTTAAGTTTGTTCACATGCCCAGGCATTTCATTTTTAGTTCATCATTTATTAGAATGATGAGGATCTAATAATGGTCAGATTTATAAGAATAGAAAGGCTTTAATTTTCCCTCTTAGTTACACTATGCTTTTGTCATTAATGTATCCAGGGTTCCTATTTGCATGTCTTCAGATGCTGCTCAGGGTCCAAGGTGGGATGAAGACTGGATCTGCCTCTGTTGAGCACTCAGCAGTAAGTAAATTTGTATTTTGACCACCAAATCTGGAGTTCCCTATAGGCCACATATTTAACATACTGAAGCACTGGGAAAGGAAGTAAACTGAAAGGGGGGATAATATGCACTCTTTGAAATTTAGCTGTCAGTTACATTTTTATGAATTAAAAAATAACCAGGAGTGTACAAGTTGTTTTGAACAAGCTAGAAGTAAATTATGTCCTGAAGGACAGAAACAGAAGATGGCTATTTAATGTTCTGAGTAAGATACCTATAAAAAGTGGCCCACCTCTCAACTACTCCTTGTAACTTCTGTGTGCTTGTACATAACACATAGTAACACATGATGTGTTACTATTCCAGGAAAGAATAAAAAATATCTTAAGGTGTCTGTATAAGAGAAAAAGATTTTAAGAAAGTCTTCATTTAAAAGACACAGTAATACTTATGAAAGTACTTCTAAATGTGAACCATCTGGTTACTTTGACAATTTGGAGGTAATTTTATTTTAGCACAGTAAGCTCAGAATTAACTGTTCTGATCATTATTGATAATAGCAGATCTTGATGTACATAATTTGCAAAATAAGCTCCATTTATAAAGTAATCATTACTCTTTTAACTAAAAGAATTGCAATTCAGTGGTGTTAACCAGTTCAATAGGCAGAATTGACTACTATAAATACATGTAACATTTATTTAAATGTAGTCAGGTATCTACCCAAACCCACCAAGTAGTCACATGTCATATCTCACAAACGAAGCATTTTATGTCTCCCTCAAGAAATGTAAATGCAACTGACATGCCTAAAAAAGATTTCTAAATCTCCTTCTCTTTACTGTCCTTGATACCCATCCAAATTCCTTGGTTATTCAGGATTTAATCTTGCACAGGGAATTTTATGCACATGGATTCTCATTAACTTCAAAAGGATTTTGCAAAGACACAAGATAATTGTTTTCTAGGACAGTCAACTTAAAGGTCATTAGAACCACAGAAAGAATCATTGGAAATGATCCAGATTTGCAACAGGGAAAATGTTTATAGAGTTAGACTTCTGCTGGTATCTGTGCACATTTTAACAAGTAGGGTTTAAAAAGAATTCCAGTACAGTCCATCTTTTCTTAATAAAATTGATTCATGTAGTTGAAGTCCTAGCCAGGGCTCTTAGAGTAGCTAATATGGAGATAAATCTCACTTTTAAGGAAAGATTTGACCCTTGGATGCACACATGCAATTTTCATTACATTAATGGAAGCCACATTCGTGCATCCAAGGGCAAAATTTGCTCCTTGGAAAAAATCATATAAAATAAACAGATAATAAACTGCATCAGAGCAGTCAAAGAAGCTAATTGCATAGGAGGGATTTCCATTGGGATGGGTCTTTAAATGCTGAGAAAATAAACTTTTGAAATAATGCCTATAAAACTCACCAGCTTCTAAAACCTAGAACCTTCTAAATATAAAGTGAATTTTACTCTTATCCAAATAGGTAATTTTGTAAATACAGCAAAACAAAACAAGAAAAAATTCAACCACCCAACGGGAATTTCTAGATTCTTTTCTTTTTCATGTGAAAGAAGAAATGTAAAAACACAGGAGTGGAAAAATCTTTTTTTTTTTTTTTTGGAGACATGCTCTAGAATAAAAAACACTATGAAAGACTCAATATCTTTTTAAAAATAATGTTAATGTTACATTTACTCATTCCACTTATTTCTTTCTGCAAGGAGTAGAGAATAATCACAAAAAGATCTAGCATGCGTTAATTTGGCCATCTCAAAATGCCAAGGGTTTGCTCTGATTTTTCAGATCAGTATTCTTGTTTTCAAATACACAGTATTGAAAGCAAGGAATTTTTCCTAGTTTTTCCAGGATATTCTTTCCAAGTCTTTTAATGTTTACCAGTCCCCTTCTGTAATGCCTCTCCCTTCACCTAGGCATCCATTATTAAGCGAAGCAAT
Organism: Cisticola juncidis; assembly: GCA_013400215.1. Taxonomy (NCBI): domain Eukaryota; kingdom Metazoa; phylum Chordata; class Aves; order Passeriformes; family Cisticolidae; genus Cisticola; species Cisticola juncidis. The sequence continues at coordinate 43,633 of VXBR01009397.1, read as the reverse complement.
TACCCTCTTTCTTCTGGGATTTTTATCAAGATAAACAAGCTGACTTTGCTCCATGGAAACCAAAAGAAAATGAGATAGAGAAGACAATTATCAGATTGTTAAAAAAAAAAAGGAAAAAAAAGGAAAAAAAGAGAAAAAAAGAAAAAGAAAGAAAAAAGGAGAGAGATGGAATTAAAGAATTGCATTATATTTGTATTATTTTCATTCCTTGGGTTTTAGCTAGTAGACTACGTTGTCATAAAAGGTTGGGCACTTTGTTTCCTAACACTTAGTGTCTTGGAAGACATGGAAGACATTTTGTCTTGGAAGAAAAAAGACAAACAAGAAGGGAGGCACTGCCCAATATCTACTGTGAATGTGTTTATTCTTTTGGTCACAAGGAAACTTTCCCTGATGATACTTATTGTGCAAAGGTATGCTGATCTGAAATAATTCAGAGAATCAACAGCTACAAGAAGACTAAAGCAGAAGGAAATGTAGTCCAAAAGGAATAAACTATATGCTTGTATATCTATATATTTTGTTCCTGCAGGGACCAGCTGTAATCTTTCTTTGTCTTGCCAAAGTAGATAATCCATTATCATCTTATGACAAGAAAAAATGACACAGAGTACATTGTACACTAGTAGGAATGGATAAGGATGTGTTTCCTCCCCATGAGTTTTTTCTAAGTTGCTTCTAGTGTAAGCTCCAATACGACCTTCCCCACACAGCACAAAGTTTGTAAGTCACACTTCTGAACGGCTCTCTTGTGGTATCTAAAGCACAATGAGAATGACCAGCATCAGGAGCCAGACTACCAGGTTTCCACAGTTTTTAATCAGTATCAAAACCATAGCATTACATACTCTTTCAAATCACCCTCAGATTCTAGTAATTTTTATTTTAGTTAGAAGTAGTAATGAGTGTGATTTTGCTGGTGCACTGAAATTACTGAATTGCTCACTACCAGTCTGCATACTGTTATACACCTTTCACCTTTAAAAAAGCTATTTTTTCAGTGAGATGTTCTGAGGTATCCTCCTGAATAATCTAAAACTGCAAATTGTTAGTTGGAAAGTGCTCTCAGAAAGAGCAGCTTTATTCATTGCTGTGTTCCCCTTCCCAGATTCCACAAGCCCTCTATCTTGTAAGAGAATCTCTAAGTTTACTCTAAAACAACCTTTCTACTTCAGGAAGAAACTCAGTTACATTTAGCAGGTTTGATTGAGACCTTGGAGGTTCTCCTTTCTGTCTTTCCCCACGTTATGTCTTTTACAGACAGTTAAAAATACTCTCTAGGCTGCTTGAAGGAGGTCATCCAAGTGGTCAGACAAAGTAAATATACCAGACCTAGTTTTCTGAAATCTATTCTGATGGGAATCAAATATGTTTTTTTCCATTTTTGCCTCATTCTGTTATACAGTTAGTAAAACAGATGCCTTAGAACCAAACAGCAAGATCTTTTTTAGTGTTTCATGTTCTCTAGGGGACTCTAATCCAAAATCTTGGTCTAGGAGAGTTTCGAACACAGAGAAATTTGGGAAAACCATTCCTTTAAAAGAATCAGACCATTTCTATTTTAGAAAAACAGTTCTGAAGTGATTGAAAAGATTTTTAAGATGTGTTTTGGTTTGGTTTGGGGCTTTTTCTTTGGTTGGTTGGTTTGATTTTTTTCTTTTCAAACTTCTCCTACATTGTTTATTTAATTTCTCTATTCTTGTTGGTGGTTCCAAATTTTAATAAAAATGTATGGAAAAAATAGGGGAAGTGGGTAGAAAATAACTGTGGATGGAATAGAAAGAAAATATATGATAATTCAACAAATGAAATGTTTAACTTATGTAATAGTCTTGAAATATTTTTCCATGAAGTCTGTGTGGTGAACTTGATCTTCACATGTGAGTTATTAAAAGGATGGTTAGACCTCAGTCTCTGCATCATTAGCTACAAGGAAGACCTACATTATAAGTTATCATTTTATATATTACTGCCCTTAACATCTGAAGTGAGATTATAAACATCCCGGCTAGCTAGTCATTTAAGACTTCTGCGAAGAGTTTCAAAATATTAAGCAGTATTAAAAAGTTATATGCCTTGACATATTATAAAATACTTGACATACTATAAAGTAAAATTAACTGCTTATAAATATATGCATATACATATTAACAAACATTTGTTTTCTTTAATTTGTGTTTTCTGTAATCAAGAAATGTTAAAAATCTTAAAGCAGGATTTTACTAGACTGCCGAGGCCCTTTCTACAGGTTAAAGGTCTTGAAGGTCTAAGAACATTTTAAGGTCTTAAACCAAGTTGTTTATTATATGAAAGCATGTATCTGAAGGTGCGAGAGTCCTGAATGAGCGGTCTTACAATGTCACAATCGGTTATGAGTATAAAGTATATGAGTATAAAGTCTTAGAAATAAAATACCAAAATAAGCAGTAGTCTTAACATGGAATTAAACATCACATTCCAGCCTTAGGATAAAACAACCTTCGATTCCTTACCCCAAACAGGATTCCCAGCCGCGGGGATTTGCAGGGACAGGAAGGGGTCCCGGGGTCCCGAACCCTTGCAGAGTCCCCAGCAGCCCCGAACAGAGTTCCAGGACAAACCCCGCAGGGGGAAAGGGAAGGGACAGGACCCCAGGGCCCTGATAGGAGTGACAATAGATGGTACCTTTAGAATCCCATTCGGCTCCCTGGCAGGGCTCCTTCCTCAGGCTGCAGAAGGTGGAGGTTGGATCTATAGATCGGGTTGATCAATTGATACCTTCACTTCCAACCCAGAGGCTTTTTATCCATAAGTTACAAATGCATATTCATATCTTTATCTACACACTAGCCAATCTAGGTGCAATTCTCTAAGTTCATAAAACTACGAAAAACTACGAAAAGCAGCATCAAAAACCTACACATACAGCATATCTATTAGTGCAAAAACTCTATCTTGCTAGCTTAAAATTTCTAACTTATTGTGTGTAAAAATCCCATCTTGTTATGTGAAAAAGTCTATCTTAATTTACCTAAAAATCTTTATCTTATTTGGGCAAAATACATACCAAAAATTATAAACTGTACTCTATTTTTGCTGTGTCTAAACTCTGTCACTAGGCCTGAAGCTCTGTACTTCTACACTAACAACTAGGCACTTAGGGCATGTGAAGCTTAAAACTGAGGCTTAGATTTCTACTTTATGCACATATAGCTTTATATATTCTAATTTTTCTAAAGGTTTTAATTCAATCCCTGCGCTTCTCACTGTCTGCAGGGGATCCATGGAAACATGGACTCCAACACTAGACAAACATCTGGTCTCTTGACTTAAACAATGCAGAGATGGGGTCAGTGGCAGATTTTGGCCTAGGCTTTTCCTGAAGATATGGATGCCAAAAAATTAGAGAGTTGGCTTTTTGTCATTTGCAGGTGTGAAAAATTTAATGCACGTAACTATGGTGATTGAATAAATAAGAGAAAAAATATGGAAAAAAAGTCGCACTGGGAGTTTGATTGGCAGCCTGCCAATGGCTTCCCCTTGTTTAGACAGAGAATTTTAATTATTGTCCAAAAGTATAATGGAAAGTGGCTCTTGTAGATTGTCACAGAAAAAAAAAAAAAAAAGAAGAACCAACACAAATAGACTTAAAGAGATAAGTTTACAGACTTCATGCATTATTTTACATATGTAGTTGTTTTAGGAAAGAAGACAAGTGAGATCAGTCCTGTCTTTGAAATGTCACTCTCACACATCCTTCAAAATATGCCCTTTAGGGCTAATGAGTTCAGAAGACATTTTGATCTTCTCACATATACCTTGAGACACTTTCAAAACCAAAGGGCTAGCATTTCAAAGTCATGCCAAATAGTCAATATTTCTTTTTGTCTTGAGCTAGTCTGCAATCACTATGCAATGATTAAAATGTAGCACCTCTCCTTTGTCAGAGGAAAGGTTGTCAGTTTGTTTATGGTGCAAGCTGTGTGTTTTCAGTCGTAGGTAAAGGCCATCTACTGAGCTACTTGAGTGTTTCAGATTCTGAGAGTAGAGGATCTCACTGATATCTTTGCCCTGTAAGTGGTACAAGGACAAGCTTATTACAGATGGAAATATCTTCACATAATTCTGTTGTTTTGCACTGGAATAAATTAAGCTGACAGAGATTGGCAACATACTGGGTTATAATTTGAATTTCCTACTTTTTAAAATCTTTTTCTTTGGACAACACAAATTTAAATACCTGCTGTTTATTAAAATTTCAAAATTATGCACATGAGTAAGTTCACCCCAATAGAAGCCCTGCAATTTTAAGTAAATTGTATTGAAGCTGATGCTGACTGAATACAAAGAGGAAATGGTAAAGGGCATGCTCTTTTTTCAGGTAAATTTTTGATATGGGAATCATAATATTAGCATGCATGAAGATACTAAAGATGTGATGTTAACACTTTGTAGTGCTTTTTTCACTGGAAAAGTGATCCATTGATAACAAGGTTGCCAGAAACTTATTTTATGTGAATTTTAAACAGAAATTAATGGCTATTTCAGTTACAATTACAGAAGGTTTTCATAAATATGAATGACTGCTGCATATCACAATTCCACACCTGGTTTTCTGAATCCAGTTCATTTACAAAAATTTTCTAGTGTTTATTCAATATTTGGAGAAGGTTTTCTACCAGCAGCTGTTAGAAACAGATATGCTTATTCAGGAGACTTGCATGTCTACCTATAATTGACAAAGCTGTATGAGACTAAAATAAGGAACTGCTTTCATTTTTAAAAAATTTTCTGTTATCGTACCAAACACAGCTTTTCATTTGAACCTTTCTGGAACCAAAATTTTTTTCTGATTTTTTTGTTTTTAATTTTGCATAATATTTCACTACAAGAGCAAACCAATAAGCTGAAACTGAAGAAAAACATTTTGATTGCCCTGTAATATATATTTTTAAATTTCTTCTGCAATCTCATTCTTTTGTTCTGGGTTTTAATAAAGGGCTATTTTCAGAAACTTTTTTTATTCATAATTCTCCCTAAATTTATGAACTCAGAGAACCCTTACAAAATGAACTGTTATGCTAAAAGCAGTTTAAGGTTAGTATTTTTAACCATGAATATTATGGCTTGTCAAAATGAAAAGGTGATTTATTAGTGACACAAAATAAAAAACAGCTTATAAAAGAGAAAAAAAAAGGTGTTAACAGATGGGGAGGCACCTCATTTTTGCTGTATACATATGGGTTTTTTGTTGTTTTGCTTGGAGGTAGTTTAATAGCTTGGAGAATCTCTTTTTATTTTCAGCAGAACAAGTTAGGCCACCATCTCATTATTATCTGTTAAACACTAAGTACCTTATCTATTTCTTAGTTATATTTAGCACATCTGTTTTAATTCAGGCAAAATTCCTTATTGAGTTAGAAATTTTCATATATCAAGGACTTTGTGACTTGGTCTTCATTGCCAGCCCAAATCAATATTTATGGAAGCTTCAGATTGCTCAGACTTGTCCTTCTGCACAAGAGGGTGGGGAGTATTTAATGTACCCAAGGGGTTGATTACATACAAAAACTGTGCTCTGATGTGAAAAATGGCTCAGATTTCATAACACAATCATACCCTAACTCTTAATCCAACCCTGTAAATACCCTGTCCACCCTGTTTTACCACTGCTTCCACAGTGATGCTGTTGAGAGAAACTGGACAGATCAGTAAAATAAGCAGACATTTTTAGATGGAACCTGTTTCCTGTTAGTGTGGCTATGCTGAACACGTCTGGAGATAGGCATTGAAGCCATCTAATGGACCATGATGTCATAGTATAAAGTCTAGTAAATCAAAACACAGGAATATTTAAGCTACCACATAGGAGGAGCTGAAGAACTAGTTCCCAGGAAATCCCTTATAACTCCTCTGTTCAAAAGGCAGGAGGTGAGAAGAGGATCTGGAGCAGACGTGTGAAGAGTGTCCAAATTCAGCAAACACCATCACAGTTACAACAAAAGATCAATATAGAAAGAATCAAAGCTAGTTAACACACAAAGCATCTGCAGAACAGCTGGATTTACAGTGCTGAGGCGTGTCATTTAACATGGAAATGGGAAGAAGCTGGGCAAATTCATCCCTCCCAAAGTTAGGGAGTCTTTCCTAGAGAAGAATTGTTTATTTTGCAGTTAAAATGGAGGTATATTTATTGACACATGTTTACATTAACTTTATATTAATATTTACTTTAAGTAGTAAACTGAGGGAAGTATCTGTAAACAATATAAATTTACTTTAAGACTTCATTTAAAGGAAATTGCATGCTAGTCTGGAAACTATCAGAACAAATTTGTCAAATAACAGAGCTTTCCTGTTTCTTGAGGGCAAAAAGAACAGATCACTGCTATTAAACCTGCACTTGTCATTAGAAAAGCCCAAAGAACTTTGTGGTTTAATAGTCCAAAATGTGCAAATAATTCCTATTTTATTTGTCCACTTTTATTGTCTGGCCTTGAAACTTATGAATAAATTAAACTGTACCTCTATTTCTCTGTTGCTACTGTCATTTTATAATACATCTCCTTCAGTGACAATGTCAGTGGACCTATTAAAGAACAACAACAAAACAACAGAAACAAAATCTGCTGGAAAAATATATGCAGGAGAAAGGAGAACAAGGCAGTTATGCACACTGTAAAAGGCATATTAAACCAAAAGAGAGATTTCAACTACAATTTCAGAGACATTATCTTCAAAACAAAAGCAAAAAAAAAATGAACCCACAATACGATTAAGTTTATATAAGGCAAAATAAATAGGAAATGAAACTTTATTTTAATGACAGATCTCAGGACAAATCAATGAAACTATGATGTGGCTTCATAATCTTTTGTTGTTTCTTGAGTGCTTCAAGTAAAATTGGAACTTTCTGTGAGTGGAAAAACTTAATTTAGATGCAGAAATCAAAGTAAAATATCTGATTCATTGACTGGGTAAACAACAATAGTTGTAAACAGAAAAAAAATAAATGTCCTTTTCTTCATCTCTGGCTAACTTGTATTGAGGAGACAGGTGCCTGGATTAATTTTCTTCAGGTTTGGCCTTGCGGAAGGTGGTTCAGGTCACATGCTACAAAACAGAACAGCACTAATGGACCTGTAAAGGCTATTGAACTGGAAAAACTGAGAGAAAAATGCTCATATACTCAGTCATCTAATCCATCAACAAACTTAGAATAGCAGCCTCTGACTTTTATCATTATCAAATTACATTTCTAAATTATTGTATTTTTTTATATTGCTTTTCAGTACCAGGCATGATTTTCTTCCCATGGAAGGCAGGAAACTCAGGACTGTAGTTATATAATTTTAAATCCAAACAGCATAGTCTTCCTCTGTCACTCTTATGGTTGAAGGCAGGTTCTGTAGTCTGTGTTTCAGATTCATCACCCGTGCAGTCCTGGAAGAACTACAGAACAACCAAACACAGCAGTAAACACAGAGCAGTCAGTAAGCAGCACAATGGGTGGAAGAAAAATACCAGAAAGTTTCAGAGATAGAATGCACATTCAAGAGGATGCTGCTACTTTGACACACAGCAGATATCTCTGCAAAAGGGAAGGGCTGGGCAGTCATTTTGAATGATTCCTTCAGCCTTGGCCCCAGACTCACGACCATGCTCTTTGCATCTACTGAACCCTTGGTATCAGCAAAACCTTCTATTAAAAGGCATTCAGAGCACCTGTTTCAGGGGTCAGCAAATTCGAGTATATACATCAATCAGTGTTCCATATCTTATAATCACTCAGCAATATGTATAATTCTTATTCTATCTAGTGACCAGATGACACACGAAATATGAACAACTGGTGGTCAGTACGGAAGCTTGTCTTATATCAGCCTGTGGTGAGAGAAGGACTTGGACTTCCTCATAATGAGAATGAAAACAGCAACTGGAGATTGTAAAAGCTGCCAAATGTCTACCTTCCTGCTGTCAGGAATCAGCTGATGTTGCCTTTTTGAGTTTCCAGACCATCTGCTTGCTTTCTTTACATTCTCTCCCTGGTGTCAGCATTCCAGCTTTTAGAGCTATATTTAAAGTGACACCTGAAATTATTCTTAATTTTCTTTTATTGAAGATTCAGGTCAAGGCTATCACGATCAGTTTACTATTGTCTGATATTTCAGTCTAATGCATTGGTATGGGGTTATCTAATCAAATCAATCATATTCACCTTTTATTTAAAATGGCACTTCATCAGTGTGACTGTAAATCTAGAATCAACAATGGGTTTGTCCATAGATGAGAAGACAATAGTTTAGACAGACCCTTGCTCATTGTCCTGTGTTCCCTGTAAACTGAAAATTTACCTGTTCTTTACCAGACTTGGAAAGTACAAGATATTTTGGTTTGTGGCATAGAAGATAAGCATGTGATGAAGACCAAAGGCATTATAAATTATAAACACAGTTGATTACATTTTGTCAATTTGACATATTACTAATATGACCTAAGTTGAACTACCAGGTATCTTTGCATTTGGGGGGTTTGAGAGATAGAATATTATTCATTATTTATTTTATGCTTATTTTTGTCTTGGTGGTGTCAAAGGCTTTTGTCAAGCAAAAAGCTTTTAAAATCTGAAAACCTGGAAAACTGCTTAAGGTTTCAAGTACGTAGGAAAGTTATATAGACTTGAATTATGTCAGTTAAATTATTCTGGGGACATGTGATTTTTAACTATTATTCCTCTTATGAACATTCTTTTTCTGGGCTAAAGAGGCTGATGTCACTTTTGTTTAAGCTTAGCCAAAAAGCTACACACCATTTAGTATAAATGCGAATCCACCCAGGAAGACTTACTGAATCTGACTGGCATGAAAGGTCTTTTTATCAACACAGAGATCCTTTGCTCTCCTTCTGGAGGCTTTGACACTAATGTATTTTATCAAAACCTTACTTTTCCATTAATGCAGCCTTTCTGGTATGGTGGCAAGGTATATTCTGTCACTCTGCTGAAGTCACCCATCAACTTTTTTTTTTTAAATCACCATTGTCTCTTCAATAATACAAATGACAGTTGGCAAATTTATCTACTGAAACATTTTAATGACCATTGACATGACTGAGTAGGAGAACAGTGTATAATTAGTCAGTCAGTAACAATAAAGGTTTTTATAGCTACCAGATGGGTAGTTTATGTATATGTTTAAATGTGTCCAGAGTCTTTTGTAACAAATTGAACTTTGAATTCATGTTATCCTTTAATACCATCAAGCATTTTGCAAAATTACACTAAAATACAAAGGACAATAATAGCCTTCTGAGATAAAATGAGAGTGATTACAATGAAACTTACAATGTGCTTGAAACATGTATCTCAAGTTTTGGCAATGACATGGCATCTATATTGAAAAAAATATAGAAACAGACCTCATAAAAATTGCAATTTCAGTGCCTTTACCAAAGCAAAATTCATACAGTACAGATGAAGTACTATTGCAGTTCTGCAATAGTACTTATTTATCTAATTTTTCAGAATATTAATAGTTAATCTAATACAGCCAAATCTGCTAAACATTAAACCTGCAAAATCATATTTCCTTCATGACATATTATGCTGATTTTACATTTTACCGCACAAAAAAGGGAAGTTAATTTTACTTTTCTTCTTTTGCAGCAGGTACAACTAGGGAGTTAAGACCTGTAGCCTCTGCTCCAGGATTGTACTGAGGTTTAAACTTACAGAAGATTCTTTAAACTTATCTAATTTTTCTTCATTTTAAACCATTCTGTCAGTGCTTTAGTATTATGATGAATATTATTTTGTGGAAAGTCTGCAAAAATAGTCACACAGGGAATTATCTTTCCAGTAACTTAGTAAATTCACAAAAAGAGCACTATTCTGATTTTCATTATCAGGCTGTTTGCTTTCAAAACTGAGCATTGATTAGCATGTAAAAATTAAAATGAATTTTTTATATTAAAAAATTACATTCATTTCAAAATGAATTTTGAAATATATATAATTTTTTTTGTTTGTTTTTTAATGAGCATGAAAACACTGGGAGGGGCGCACAGACTTGCTGCTTGTAATATAACCTAAATTATTTTGCCCACATGAATGCCTGTGTTGGAAGGAGATCTAACAAAAATGTGTTGATATCTGTCTGCTTAAAACAAATGTGGAGGATCTGCCCCTGGTCTTCCTAGTGCCATTTCTACAATGGATGATATAAATTATGAGCCCAGTCTTTGAATATCAAGTTTCACAATAATACATTCACTATTTTTAGAAATATATTAACATTTCATAGACAGAGGAGCAACTGAGATCTTCTGAGGGAGAAATTTGTTTTCCTAATATGCTGGTCTGTCTTGGAACTGGTTTGCTTTAAAAAAATATAAATACCACATAGAAGGTCAGTGGTTTGGAGTATGGGTTTCTGTCTTATTTTTTTCTTTGTATTAAATCTCCGTAAAGTTACAGCTCACTTAATATCAGATACATGTCAGAAAATTTCCAAAATAAATTAATAACAATCATCTCATTATTCCTATGCTTTACTAAACTGTAATCTACTTCAATCATATTATATTAGGAAAGTAGTAATGAGAAAATAAGGTATCAAAATCAGAAAACTTCTCATTTTAGCATGAAAGAAGGACAACATACCTTTCAGTGAGGACAACATGCATTATCCCTCTGAATATTACCAAAAAGTGAATAAAAATGATACAGATATGGTAGCATCAGCACATTTGTGTATGTTTGTGCATCTGGATGCATATCTATGTACATATTGGCTTAAATACACATACATTAATATTTATTTTAGGAAAGTATTAATGCATGGTGTGTACTTGTAGATTAGTGATTGCCCAGTATAAATAGTGACACTGACTATACATACTTCAGTAATGCTGTTATTTATGGAAAGCATATGGGATCAGTGGTGCTTGATTGATGAAATTTTTGTGGGTTCAAGTAGTCTTTTTATTTTTTCTATTTCAATTTACTTTGAAAACAATTTAAAATTATGTATGTTAGGTCTATTTCTATTCCATTTTTTCTGCATTTGTATGAATGCATTTCTACAGAACAATAATCAAATTCACATTCTATGGCTGGAGTTTCATTTCCTTTGTATGACAGAAATTAGAGAAGTGGAGTAAGTTGGTTCACTAGAAACATGTCAGATGATTACATTATATACAGGCCTTAATAACATTCAAACACATTTAAAATTTCTTCTTTTCCAAGAGAAAATATGGAGATATCAAACAAAAGAAAGATCTCACGTAATATGAGTTTAAATTTTCCCTTAATATATGACCTGAGATAGTAAGTTCGAAGTGAGAAAAAAAGCCAGTTCAATACTGGATTGAAGGTTAGATCTTAAATTAGTGCATATAATTTAGGCACATTTTTTTTAATCCAAGGGAAAAAAAGATTCCAGTCTTCACTTCTTATCGGCATTATCTGGAACATATGTGAACCCGTTTTCAGAATGTCTGTCATCCTGACATATATATTATTTTTGCACCATTTTTAAAAGGATGTGGAGAGTTGCTGTCATGAAATCACTGAAAAGAAATCAGAAATAGAGTCAAGGAATGGAATGCACAATCACGAATTCTTTGAATAACAGCAGCTAGGAGAGATGTCCCTTCCCTGACTAGGATGTATGCCCATACCACTGACATAAACCTCTGGCTCCTTCATGAAATAAAATTGTATGAACTTCCTGATCAATAGACCTGAGAGGACATACTGAGTGCTTCTCCTTAACAATAGACTTAGGAACCCAAATATCTCTGTGCTTTTCATTTCACTGAAACACCTTAATTTGTCTGTCTTGACAAAGCAAGTTTTTTGGGAGGAGGAAAATAATTCAACTGAACTATTATTATAGAACTGATCTATTTTTTATATCTTTTTTAAGTGATGTAAAATGTTCAAAATTGAAACATAAAAAATTTCACATACATAAAAAATCTATATGATCTCATATCTGATATTGTATCTGATATCCAATTATACCTGATAATATATCAAATAGTTCTGTCATGATTTTTCTTAGGACGTTTTGATTCCTAATGCCAATGAACTGTTTTGGGCTGTGTTTTCTATTTGTTCCCTTAGGATTAGGTGTTTAATTTCTAGTAGTTTGCCACTATGTTCTGTGTGCCTCACAGAACATTTCAAACACCTGTGTGCACTAATTTTAGGAACCGTAAGGACAAACTGATCAAAGAAGGAAAGGCTTGTCTCCCTTAAATATAGTCTGCCTGTAACACTGATTAAGAGAAGCACTCTGAAGAGAAGTACATATTTAAATTCTCTGAATGTCAATGAGATTGATTCAAAGTTCTGTGTAAATCCAGGCCTCAGACTCAAAATTCTAAGCACTTTTGATTTCTTTATGCAAAAGCAGTGCTGGTGGAAACACACATTAAGGAGTTTTGCCTTGATTTTTCCAGAACACACTTGCCTATCCAACAGCAAAGTAGCTGCATGGACATGAGTTCACCTTTATGTTCTGGTATCAAATTCAATTATCTAATTATGTTACATAGTTTGTTTTTTAAAATAAAAAAACACAAAACATTCTTCAGTTTTTCAGTGTTCTTAATTACTTAAAAAAAACCCCATAATATTTCTGCAGAGCTGCACTGTCCCTTCTCTGCTGTCACTATATAAACAAGTACTAGAGGACACCCCACTGAGACTACATTTTAATGAGTTAGGAGAATAGCATATTTTAAATTCATGGTCTATTTCTTTTTGTTGCATATTTTAAATGCTGTCAGTGCCTATCATTTAGGGGATTTAGTTTTGTCTTTAAGAAAACAATGGCTTTATCTGTAATCAGTCACTCTTTGTACACATTACAGTGTACAGTATATATACATATACACATTATATTGCTTTGTGATGAAACTGATTTATCACCCAGTGCTGAAGTAATTGTTGACCTGAATTTGCACCTGAACAGATGCAGTCATCTGTACAGTGGTTATCATCAAGACTTCTAAATATTTTGCAGAAGATAAACAACTTATGCATAATCTACCAAATGATATTTAAAAAATACCGAGCAACCACTCTCCAGAAAGGAAATCCATATATTCATGATAACAGAGTGGAAACATTGTTCATTTGATAACTCTGTAGCTCACTCAGATTAAAAATCAGTTTATCTTCCAATCTCCACAGCGGACAGACATAGCAAGCATGAAAAAACTTCCAGATATGCTACAGGGGATTCAGACAAAGCAAGGTTCCTGAATCATTTGCTCTACTACAAACAAAAATGCAAGGTCAAAAAAAGACTAATAAGTTGACTGCAAAATCCATTGAGTCAAAATCCTTGTTGCTATCTTAACAGCAAGCAGTCATACTGTTTGTATCCTAACCCCCTGACTGTCACTCTGTGCAAAATATGCCAACAAATAAATATTGGGGTTTTGAGGTGGAGTTATTGTGTTGTTTTTCTTTGTTTATTTATTTGAATCTATTTTTTATTTCTTGTCTAATTCTCTGTCTATGAATATTTGCACAAGACTGTCTCATCTTGGTGTTTGCAGCTACTTCTCATTACTAGAGATTCCTTTCCTGAAAGACCTTTGTCAGTCATAAATCTTTGTTGTTGCTGTCAATGTTGAGGAACAAGTAGATGCCTGGGGTATCTATGAATATCCATCACTCACAGATGGCCAAAGAATCAGAAAGAATCAGGACAGAACTTAAGAATTCTTTTCCTCCCTTTTGCCTGCAGATTCTTTTCTCACCATGTTGTTTTACCCTAAGTTTTTTCTCAGGGATTTACATTGGATGGAATCTGTGGGTGAACTTCTCTTTCTCCTGGATACATTGTCAGGCATTCCATCCAGCCATGACATAAAAAAAAAAAAAATTGTTAGTTTAAACCCAAATGAGTCTTGGCCTTTCATGTAGTGGTCCTGCAAAGGAAAGCTCCCTACTATCTAAGATGATATAAAGAGTCCAGACAAGGATGAGAAAGGAGTCTCCAAGCACCTCTTGTTTTTTTTTAGGGTAGATTCTTCTCAATCACTGTCATCTGGGTTGAAGATTAAGGTTAGAGCCAGGGTTAGAGACAACATTATAATCAGGGATAGGTCTGGGCATCAAATTTTTACTGTTCTTTAACCAAGGCCTCTATATCCCATATACAGTGGTGTAGAAAAGAACAAATCCCTGCTGGTCTCAAAGTTGAAATATTTAAGTTATTAACTTATATGTCATGATCTGTTGATCAATATACTCTTAGCTTAGGAGATCTAACAAAGAAAAATTCAACAAATCACTCTTGTATACAACAACTACAAGAGAGTTGCCAGAATCTTTCTTTTAAAGGTGTAAGACCCTTTATCTTAGAAATGTTGTGAGGTGGAATCAGTAGGAGTCTGCACACTCAGTTGTGGGCTGCATGGAATGACTGCTCAGAAGGCAGTTTAGCAAACATTTAGCACAGGAATGGGCTGTGAACACAGACCCACCCGCTGTCTTTTGTGCTGCAGGAAGGAACATTTGCCTCCTAGGATCTCTAACCTCAAATCTGAAGGCAGGTATTTTCATTCTTTGAAAGGAGAAAATTAAATAGAATTAAGTCACAGATTTTTTTGCCTTCTAGGATATGGCATTTTATCTTCAAAACAAGGAAAACTTCCATATATTTTATAATTTTAACAATTAAAATATTTTTATATAAAGAATATATTTTGTTTTGACAATGTGCAGAAGATAATGCTTTATGAGGCTGCAAGAAAGAAAATTCTCCTAGTTTCTTTCAACAAGGGCTAAACACATTGGTTGAACAAATCTTCCCTTATTCCTTGCCTTGTCAGATGTTGTCCATGATGTTTTACAACACCCTGTAAATGAAGTTCCTATTACTACATGTAGGAGGCAGTTTCAGAAATATCCAAAGTATGCATAAAGATAAAATGGTCTGGAAAACCATCTTTATTTGTTGATGATGGTGGGAAGACACTTTCTACAAAAGGGAGACATTCCTTGAGAACTTTTGACTCTACTTCCTCTCTAGGGAGCTTCCTGACTTTCCAGGTACTGCTCTCTGATCCAAGGTTTCAAGGAGTGAGCTGGGGATGTGCATGTTCTCCTTTAGAGCCAGCCACATGGAACATTAGGGTGTAACCACAGACATCCACTCTTCTCTTGCAAAGGTCAGACTAGTTTTGTGAAGAAAAATCTAGGCCTTGCTAAAAATTCTGTGTCTCAAGCTCTGTACTTTATTTCACTATGTTAGTGAGTTGGCACTATGTTATCATGATATATAATCATTGAACTATTTAATTTGCCAAGACTACTTCTAAAATAATTATTATGTGTTCAGTTGTGCTAGACTACATTTTAGTTAGGGAATGAACATGGTTGGAAGCTAATGAAGGAGCCTGATAGAGATCATAATCTTTATTTTTAGTATGGTGACTTAGCAATAATGGCATGTAATTTAAGAAGAACAAATGCCAGAATCTACACCCAGGATAGAATAGTATAGATGGGAACAGGAGTGACTGGAGAGCAGCCCTGCAAAAAGGGGTATAGGGAGGCAGTAGGCTGGACAGGAGTCAGCAGTGAGCCCTGGAGCCTAGAGGGCAAAATGCATCCTGGAGTGCATCAAACACTGCATGACCAGCTGGGGAAAAGATGTGACTATCACAGTGTACTCACTGTTGATGCAGCCTCACCAGAAGCCATGGATCAGGGCCCCACAGTCTAGGAAGAATGTGATGGTCCTTTGTTGTGTCCAAAGGAGGTGGTAAACAAAGCTGGTGAAGGGGCTGGAGGAAATGCCCAGAGGAGCAGAGGGGAATCTTGAGCTTGTCAGGTTTGCAGAAAAGGAGGCTGAGGAGTGACTCATTTCTCTCTACACTTTTCTGAGACCAAGACATCACTTTTCCCAGGTATTGAGTGATAGGACTTGTCTGAGTAGTTCAAAGCTGCACCAGGGGAAGATTTAGATTTGTTATTAGGAAATATTTCTTTACCAAGAGGGTCAAAGACTGGAACAGGCTTCTTGGAGAGGTGATCAATGCTCCAGGTGTGTCAGTATTTAGGAGGCATTTCAACAATGTTCTTAGTAATGTTTTAACTTTAGCCCTGAAGTGATCAAGCAGTTGGAGCAGATAATTGTTGTAGGTCCCTTATAGCTGAAACTATTATGTTTATTTGTTTTTATTTAATTAAATATGACTCAATTCAGTTAGATTTTGGATTAGTTATGCGTTTACTAACATAGCCAAAGTCCCATTTCCTCTTGACTGGGGTTTCTTAAAGGAATAGTTTAGCTGGAAGGTTTTTTTAAAAAGAAGAGAGACAATTCAGATAAAATATTGAAAGACTATTAAGTAGGGAGAACTAGGTGTAACCAAACTTTATGAAAAGGCTATTTTTCCCTCAGAAGATACATTGAATACAAGAGAAAACTAAAGGCATTTTCTATGGAGTTGACAATCATGAATAGGTGAAGAGAGACTATAGAAAATGGAATGGGAAAAGTAAATAATTGAGTATTTCAATGGAAAATATACAGATTTCAGCTTTTAAATGTTTTCTAAACAGCTTCTATAAAAGACAGCAAAACAAGAAATATCTGCTCTTGTATTTCAAGGAATATTTTTGACTTTTAAATGAAACATGGCAAGAATCTGAAAATCTATTTACATGTATCTGTGGATTTCAAAAGAAAAAGGATATTGTCATTATAAGCCTTAATACAAAGGGCTCTGGAATAAATTCAAGAAAAAGAGAAAAGGAAGAAGTTAAACCAAAATGTAAATCCAGGGATAAGACATGTAATTATTTTGGTTAAAAAATTAGAAGTCTTTATGGTAAACCATTAATATTATGAAATTATGTTTGGTTAAGAGAATGTTTTTACTGTAGATTAAAATCCTGTCAGGGCTTTCAGTGTTGTAAGTTGCCTAGATGCCTAGATCCAGCTTGTCAAGTTTCATTTGCTTGCAATGGGAAATGAAACTTGTCATCCATTTGGAACAGCTAACTGTCAAGAAGGAGCTGATTTTGATGGGAGGATAAAGAGCAAAAAATCTGAAACATAAAGGAAAGAAATTCCCCTTCCTTTAGCAAGTGTTTCCTCTTCAACAGACTTGACTTGTCATAAGACTTTTATAGCATAATCTTTGGCGATAGACAGAACATCAAACTCATAAAAGCCTCCCATATAAGTAAGTAGAGAAGTGGAAAAATACAGCTTATGTGTTTGTTTGTTTGTTTTTTGTGGGTTTTTTTGTTGGTGGTTTTTTTTTTGGGGGGGGTGGGTTTTTTTGTTGGTTCTTTTTGTTTGTTTGGTTGGTTTTTTTCAGGACAAAAAGCAAAACAAAAACAAAGAAACAAATAAATGAAATCGCCAGCAAAACTACAACGGACCTTCCTTGTCCTACCCTGTCCTTTTTCGAGAAAAGACTAGTATTTTTCATGCACTTCTCTTTTTTTTATTGTTAAAATCAATAGTGGTTACAAAAGTGTATCAGGGAGAGGATAGCACTTACTGATACTTAGAACAAAACTGGACACTTAGTATGAAAAGGATTCTAACTGCTGAAACAACTTTGTAATCATCGTGTCCTTGCCTCAGATTACACTCTTTTTGCTCATCTTAAAGTGAAATAGTCTTTTCCACATCTCTTGTGTTTCTTTTTGTGTTCAAAAGCTGTGTTACCTCACACTGTATTTTAGTGTACCATACTGTATCTTCCATTCATGATGTCTTGCAGAGATTTGTCTGTTTCCAATGGCTTTTAGAAGAATCTTAGTGCATTCAGATTATATCAGAGCCATTTTGTGTTTGAATCATCTGTGTCTTCTTACAGATTTCCATTTCTCTCTGTAATATCAGTTTTGAAGATATAGTTCCAGTTAATTTTCCCAGTGGTATAGACCTGAGTTTTCAGATGTGTCATTTGCTCAACTGAGGGTCCCTGACATATGCAGGCTTGACTACACCTCTGCAGTATTATCTTCTGCAGTATTATCTAATACAGAATATAAAAAATAATCCAGAAATAGTGCAGTACAACATGATAAAAAATAGGCAGGAGAATGATTAAAAATATTCTAACATGGACAAGGTTTCTACAAAAAATTCTTAACAAAAATATTTAACAATACAACAGAAGGCTTGCACTGGGTATTTGCATCATGCTTCTATTGATCAAAAGGGTTTATTTCCAAACAAAAGCAATACAGACTGTATAAATTCCTGAGATGTACATACATGGTTGTGGTTTAATAAAATGAGCACTGTGCCAATGATGCCAAGGTTGTGGGTTTGATTCCCATTTAGACTGTTTACTTAAGAGACAGGCTTGATGATCCTTGCTAGTCCCACCTACTCAGAATATTCTGTGATTCTGGGACTTTTCAGGGATGTGACTGTGACATGTCAGCCAGGCCTAAGTTATGAAATTGCTTAGGAATGGTAAATGTAAAACTAGCTGGAGACAGTTCCATAATGGATATTTCTTGCTCCATTCACAAAGTTACATGCCAAAAGACTGTAAGAAATGATCAAACTGTTGGTGAATATTTGACTTAATGTGCAGTTCCTTTATATGTTGCTCCAATACCAGATCTCTTCCTGGCTCCTTACTGAGGTGTGAATATTTCAGTTCTGATGAACAGACACTTTCATCTGATGTTTTTGGTTGCTTCATGCTGAAGTGAAATGCGTGACTGAACATTTGCAAGATTTGGCATCAAGAATATAAAGGTCTCCCTGAGCAGTAGACTAAGATACATGAAACACAGATGACATAATTCTTGAGCTTCCAGCCAGTTTCCAGATAAATCTTGTGGAACATGTCCAGGAAATGAGTGCCTATGATCAGCTAAATATTCTTTTTTGCCAGTGTTTTCTCTCAGACTATGAAACTGGCAGAGAATCAAGTAGTCTTCATATGGTTTTCATGTCAGGTGAAGAAAAATAAATAGGCTGACTGAATGTTTGAGTCAAAGGGCTTATAATGATATTTAAGCAGACTATCTGAACTATACCATTTTGCTCCAACCAGGGGAATGTTATCTTGTATCTTGAAAAGTTACAAAATGTCATTCAGGGAACTAGACACTGATGTACAGCTGAAACCTGCTAGGGTTCTGACCCCTGAAAAACAACACCACAGGATGGAAGGAGTCTCATGAAGGCCAGAAGAACACTTTTTCACCAACACCATATGAGAGCTCTTTAAAATCTTCTCTATTTTCTCCTCTAAACTGAAACTGATGCCTTTATTCAAACATTTTTTTACTAAGACATGTCATTTAAAATTTTTGGTTCTTCACTCAAAAATTTCCCATTTTTTAAAATATCTGTGAGCAGTAAGGGTCAAAACTAGACACTGTGGATGATCACACCTGAGAAAACTTGCAGACTTCTCTCTGTACATGTAAGTTCTCTAGTAGCTTTATGGAGTTGATTTCATGTATGACAATACTGGTTTTTGTCTTGTTTACACATATGTAGATATTTTCTTTTCTTTGTATTAGTTCATTCAAGTTCATATTCTTAAATATAGCTCTTTAAATTCTCCTTTATGCTGTATATATTCTTTATCTGAAGTCTAAATTTTAAAAGATTATATCACAATCCTGTCTTCCATAACTTACTGTTCTTTTAAAACTGTTCTTTTAAAGCCTAGTTTGATGCACAAAGGTATGATTTTTCTTTCTGCTACAACAACTGTGGCATTTTCAAAAATAGTGATCTGAGCATGACTTAAAATACATCTGCACGTTGCCTGTCCTTCTTCTGTGCTTGTGAGCAGTAGACTTAACTGTCCTTTCATATTTCAGATTTAGTACAAATCTTGACTATCTTTTACATCATGTCAGTGATTGGGTTGAAGTAGGGAGTTTCACATTGAACAGTCTTGAAAAATCTGTATTGCCCATGTCCTACTGTTACTACTTTATGGGTGTGTTTATTGCAAACTGTTTAATAACTTGTTCCAAAATTGTTGAAGGAGACAAAGTTATGCCAGCTGGTCTGTTACTTCCTTGTAACAGACCAGTGTTCTTCCTTGTTCCTTTCTTTGATGCGTTCTCTTTCCTGTGAAGGTGGAAGCATGAAGATTTTGAATATTTCAAACATCTTGATTCATTTGTTAGTGCTTAAGAGTCATAGTGATAAATGATCTTTCCTATCTCTTTGCTTTTATCTTCCTTTTAACATATAAGTAGATTTTTTCCTGCTTATTTTTTATTCTCTACTAATTCAAGCAGATACTACATTTCCGGGTTTTCTGATTTTGTCTCTGTGCACTTGTTCTGTTCCCTGGTCAATTTGTCTAATTTCTACATTTTTCTAGATTTTTCAGTCATACTTTGCTGTTGGGGTTTCCCCCCAATACCTCCGAGGGTCCAGCCAGCGGAGAAATGGCTTAATAAAATAGCGAGACGGCTTCTCAGGATATGCTTTGTAAAATAAAGATGTTAATAACAGCAAAAATAACAAACGTTACAAAATGAAAAAAGATAAGTCGCTCACAGTGTACTAAGCACAGTTACACTGGCTAAAGCATTCTCAAAAAGCCTCGTGCAACTCTTGTGCAGGCTCTTTAATAATCTATGGTCTAGGTGGGCTATTTGGCTCTTTACCCAATGAGATTAAAACGGGGCTTTGAGATGCACTTCTAAAGCCCTATCACTGTGTCCGTGCTGGTACTGAGCCAGGCTATAGAAAATTCTAGTTTAACTTCCTTATATAGAAACACCTGCTTGGGTACAGAAATGCACAACTACACTTTGCATCTGATGCACATCTTGTTTAGCTGCAGGGGAACTACAGACTGAGGAGGCCTTTGTCCCAAGTAGGAATTATGACATAAAAAAACATACAGGCCTTAATGTGCCATGTAAATTTAAATGGAGTTTCCCTGTTTCACGTAAAGCAGATTAATCCAGGCTTTCTATTATGACCCATGATATTGCTCAGGGGAGAATATATGTGGTTTCCACACAGGTTTTTCTTAAGTTCAGGTACTGTTTTCTCAAGTTCAAGATCTTATTTACCAAACAAACAAACAAACAAACAAACAAAAACCTCCCCAATCAACCCAAAAAATCAAATTAAAATAAAGCTATCAGTCCCTCATAGTCCAATGTCTAATTTATCGTCATCATCATCATCATCATCATCATCATCATCATCATCATCATCATCAATCATCATTTATTTAATTTATTTTACATTTTAAAGACTGGAAAATTTGGAAATTCTAAAAACAATAATTCCCCCAAAATATGGATGACCATAAATATAACTAACACTGATATGCATGCTTCATTATGAAGCGTATATCTTGAATTATACTTTTGAACAGAAGTTTGACTTTTATTTAATTATAACCTGAAATTATATTGATTTAATTTTTATTAACCTAGTGGGAAACATTCTCTGATTCAAACAGTTTAATTTGATCTGTCTTTTGAAGGACCAGATCAGCTAGAATCACATTATACATGAAGACAAAGAAAATAGGTATATAATCTTGGCCACCTCTTTTCTTTTTCTTTTTTTCTTCTAGGAAAATAATTTTTTTTCCAAGGTAATGGACCAATAATTTCAAAGGGCTTATCTAGTAACTTGCTTCTTACTCTAAGCTTAAAGTGGAAATGTCTGGAAAACTTTAGGGGAAAAGCCTTCTACTCCATTACCTCTTCTCCTCAAGCCCTTTGTAGCTTTCCATGTCACAACAGTTCATTTAAAGCAATGAGAATGTTCCAAATGCATTTTGTATTCTGAGTAACCTGCAGGTTCTTTGAACATGTCGGTACATAACTAGACCATTTCTACTAAATAACAGACTCTGCTTGCATGGAAAGAAATCTATTAAAAAATCTGCTATTGAAGTAACAGGATTTAAAAACCCCCATAGTAGGGGATTTAATATTTTAACTTTATACTTTCTATTGCAATATATTAATGTATTTGAATTTGTTTTTCCATCTGTTAAGGTTATTTTTTGATTGTATTGGCTTGTAGAATGTCGCAGCTAGTCTATTAACTAGACAAGATAAATCTGGTCACAACAAATCCAATTTGGCTAACCTGGATCATTCTAGAAACAAGGCCCTAGATGAATAACAGGACTCATACAGGGACCTCAGACAATGATGGTCAGTCCAGAGAGCAGACATATCACTGGTCAAGGAGCTGGGTGGGACTAAGGCTCAGACCAATAAGTTGTCTAGATCTAGAAGATCAAGGAGCTCTGATCTTCCTGTATAAGAAGTCTCCAAACAATAAACAGGCAGTTTGTCTTACGACCAAGAGGACTTGAGTCATGACCTCTGTCTCCAGCCTATGACTGCCATGTAACAGTGGAACAGACATAAGATACACTCCCGGGTTTCTTACACACTGACAAGACCTGCACTCTGAGTGTCTGACCTTTCTCAAGATAACATATATCCCATGTCAGGTTCCCAGGTTAATGAAGATGAGGATAGCAGCTTTTTCCTCCATGGTTGCTGAAGGAGGTGAGTCTCATCTCATAGCTGCAGCTGAGGTTGCCAGTGTCAGTACCCCACCAGAAAACAGCTGAGTAAATATGCAGACATTATGGTTCCTGAACAATTCAGACCTGTGTAATGGAACTTGAGCTGTAAGTGGGAGACTATTTCTGCCAAAGATGTATTTCTTTTTTCCTCCAGCTTTGAATAAAAATTTTAAAATGTCGTGGTGAAAGAGTGCATACTTCCTATTACTAGACTTTCAACTCCTTGTTTAGTTGCTTCATATACTCATTTGGAAAAGGACCGGGCAAGAATAATTCCATTACAGTGATGCAAATTAAATGTAACTTTACTAAAGTAAATGGAACCATGGCATGGCAAAGCCAATGTAACTATGGAAATCAGGCTTCAGCCTTTTTTATTACAAATTAAATGCAGAGAGAAAAAGTGAAGGAATACTTACATAAATTTAATTTTTATCCATTCTGAAACCAAACAAACTCTTCAGAAAAAAAAGCTAAAAGGTAGGAAAAAGAACTTAGATACAAGATTCAACAATGCAATTCAAAAGACAGTAGATTTTAAATAACCTATCTCAGGCAAATCTTTCTTCTACATTTTTTTTTAATGTGCATGAAAATGTAGTATATATCTGAAAAAAAGGTTTGTTTGTTTGCATATATAACTTGGAGGAAATTAAGAAAGAGCCCAGATAATTCTCCTTAAATGTCCTTATCTTATTCCTGAGCTACTGGCAAATCCATCAAAATCTGTGTTGGATAGATTTTTTTTAATAGAACTAAGGACTGATTTCTTTTTAGAGGATTTTGATATATTGCCATTTTGTTTATTCTACATTTAGACAGCGAAATGTAGAACAGCGGAAAGCTATGTGGACCAGAAGACCCAGATGGTTAGGAAAGAAGAAAGATTTTCACTTTCACTAGGCAGCTAATGCTGTCAGTGGTAGTTGGCAAGAGGATGTAACATTCATTGAGAAAACAACAGTGGAAAGATCAGCTGGTTTCATAAAGCAATTAAAGCAATTGCATAGAGAGTGTCAACTTCCTTATCACAGGAAAATAATTTTCTCACCTACAAGCACTGTATTTCCCATATCAGATACAAACTCTAATGTTTTACATTTGCTTTTAATGTAAGTTTTGAACCAAATAAATATAAGATAAAAAATTACATCAAGTAAGTATGAAAATACAGATCCTTTACACAGGAAGCTTCCAGACAGAGGTACTACTGTTTCCAGTGCTGTATGAATAAATATATTTTAGGGTATATGTTATTGGCAGGCTTATTTAAAATTTGTATGAAAATATAATTTCTATATTTCTATTTTACGAAAAATATTTGCATATAACCTTGAAAAATTTTTGAAAATAGTAAATCCACTTTAATGCTGGACCTTTCTGTATGAAAATTCTTCTTCTAAAAATGAAGAAGACAAAGGCAAGCTGTTGTCTGTGTGAAAAAGAGGAATGGTTATTTCATGTTTTTATGGATGGTTATTGGAATCTGAGGCCTGGTAAGACCGGAGACTAGAGAAACGTGAGTCCAACCACTATGGTTAATAAGCACGAACTCCGATTTATTTCTTGAGATGGCGGGTTATATACAGAGCGAGTAGTTTACAGTTTAGCAGGTGAGATCTATTGGAAGAGAGTATGTAAACAATTCTGACTTAAAACGGCTATGGCAGTGTCAATGTAATTCCCCCACTGTCCCAGTGCCTGTGCTTTAAGACATTCCTAACATGAGATAACAGTATTTTCTACTGCGTATGCAGAGCGCTTGAGGCTTACCAGGCCCAGGCCTGAGGCCTAGCTCGGCCTAGTTTGGAATAGCTCAAATCCCATCTTCTAATATATCATGCCCACGGCTCCTGAGAAACTCAGCTACAGGTTATAAATTATAAACTATGATATACTGTATCTGTGTGTGCATGGGGTTAAAGGGTAGAATGTAATTCATGTTATAACATTATCATTTGCTGTATATGTGTATGTGGGACAGGGATACATGGGTCTCAGCACATAGTATAACAGCTGGCTGCAACAAAAGGCAGGAGCCCATCCCAGCATAGACAAAAAATGAATAGGGGCAGCCCGAGAAAAAACATCAAGATAAGAGAGAAGAGGTGACAATGCAGAAGGACTACACCCTCTCCGGCCATCAGAGCATCGTTATCCATATCAAAGAACATTAATCAACTCAGACTCTGGCCGAAACTCAAAGTTAACACCTAGCAAGACAGAAATGGACTCTTTTCAGCATAACTGGAGACTCCCCTGAATTTGAATAGCTAGCTGGGACTCAATAGAAAACATGGGGAAATATTGCGGGGGGCAGAATAAAGGGTATAAGAACTGAGCCTTGAAACGGGCAAATTCGTGAACTCAGGGGGAGACAGCAGACGCCAGGCTCTGTGTCTCAAGAGTTCACCCTTGGCCTTTTCCCGGGCAAAACCGTCCAGTCGGTTACGCTGCTTGTGGGGGTTGCGACCAAAATTCTGTGGTTCGGTCTTTTTGCCTAATTCTGTGACTCGAAATTCTGTGATTCGATTTTTATTTATGAAATTCTTTGATTCAGGTTTTTGTTTTTTTTTTTTTAATATCTAAATTCTCTTATTAATTTTTGTAGTAATAAATTATTATTTTAACTGGAAAATTGTCCTGGCATTTATAACATCTGTAATGTGAAAAATATCAAAAGCTAGCGTGCTGCTTTAAAGTGGTACAAACACACGATCTGATCTAAAAGAGTGATTTCCAACTAAAAAAACATTTCTCATTTGTCAGAATCCTTGACATTATTTGCTGTTACCACTCCTTTGTGCACTTCCTGTCACTGTATTGTTCCTCTACAGTAAATGACCTACATCACTCCCAGAAAAAACAGGAAATGTGGCACAAGAAAGCAGCTGTGAGGGAATGTCTGGTTTATACGTAAATACAAATTGAGTTGGAAGACAAAGGACAAGCTTGCACTTCTGAAGCTGGAAAAGGCAATGGAAGTTTCTCTTCATAAGACTCTGTTCATCGGGTGGGGATTGAGAAACTCAAATTTTATAGATTAGGAGATGAGCTCATGATTTATAGATTGGGAGTAGCCAGAATATACAGAGGAGATAAATGACCATGAAGGAACACCACCCCCTGGATGGATCAGAAACACCCGGTCTGGGAAAAGATTAATAAGAGGACTATAAATTAGCATTAAAGGTGAAGGGATCAATGACCAATAGGAGATCATATACTAAGAACTGTGTAAGATCAATGAACAAGAATTTCTTTGTGTTTTGTCTGTATAAATATGGGGAAAATGGGGTAAAGAACTATGAGAAATGGAATGATTTCCACTGCCCAACCCAGAAACAAGTGTCTGAAATAATTTCTATTGCACATCCTGGCCAGAGTAAAGTAATGCCTACATTTCCTAACACTGAAAAGATGTTGGTGCATCTCTATTTTCCCTGCAGTTGACTTGACACCATCACACAGAATGTGCAGGACAACCAGGGAATCAGGCCCAGACAACACAGGGTTAGAAAAGAAGGATCTTGCTTGATCTGCCTGATCTTTCATGACAAGGTGATCTGCTTAGTAGATGGGAATTGTCTCAAAATTTTCACATAAAAATTTTATGAGGTGTTAATACTAGTGTTAAATAAATCCATCCCCATTTCAGTATATTTCAGCTGTAACAATTAAGAGAATATGTTACAATGCTTATTCTTGGATAGGGCACATATTGAGATCTAATTAATTATGAGAAAATTTCTGACTGACGTTAGGGATAGAAAAAGACTCTCAAAGGTGAAAAGTTACTGAACTGGTAATAATTTTATGAAGATTTTCAAATTCTATTATATAGAATAGAATTGTAATATACCTAAATTCTTAGAGAAGAGCTTTATATATAGAAAGTGAATTAAAACATGTGACCTGTGATGATCTAAATGACACAAAATGCTGAAACAAAAGAAGTTTGGAAAGTAATTTTCCATTCATGAGGAAGCATTTGGTAATGGGTCGATGATACTGATGGTTTGTGAGACTGAAATATTAATGGTTGATGGCTCAAACAATAGGCTATTTGCAAAAGCTGTGTGTGCTTTGCTGGGTATGTATGAGGTAACAGCCTAGGTGCAGAGGGCTGAGCACCTGAGGATGACCAAGAAATCAACCTTTGTTAAGCAACAAGCCAGGTTTTGAGCCAGATAAGGGAAGAGGCCAATAAGAAGTAGATCCTGAGGAGGGATGGTGCTTTTTATCATGCTAATGTCCTTCCTCCCTTACACAGCTGTCTCAGGTGTGAAAACTCCCCTCTCTGGGAGAGATTGAGGCATTCACATGTAGAAGGGATTAATCCTGTCTGATTGGGCATAACTAGCTCAACTAAGCTGATGTGAGGCACCTGCCGTGTCTTAGAAGGTGTCATAAACCATCAAAGACTCCTAAAGTGCCCCAGACTCATTTCTGGGGGCTTTCTGCCCTGTACATGATCCACAGTCTGATGGAACAGATCCACCAGTGTTGCATTAGACAGTGTAAAATTCCCCTCTCAGTTACCTGGGCATTCCCACGCAGCCTGAGCATATATTAACCCATTAAACTCTGTTTTATAGGCTTTTCCCCACCACTGATGGATCAAGGCAATCACTTTGACTAATCACTTTGACATCTACAATCAAACCTCATCATTTTATCTATAGATGGTAATATATTTCCACTGTTATCCTTCCTTCTTCCCTTCCTCCCCTAACTTCTCAAAATATATTGTAAGTTAGACTAAAAAGCTCCATTCAATGCCTCAATGAGTGTATAATTGTGTCTGGATAAATTAAAGTTGGCTAAGTTAAAGTCTGTTGAGTGCCTTACTTCCTCTGAATGTTGTTTTAAAATTTGCCACATACCTTATTCCTCCTTGATGTTGGGAAGTCATAAGTAAATGTTTGTTATTTAACCTCATGAGAACATTGCTTCTTCTGTGGACTGTCCAGACTGAATTAAGGTACTTCCTCCTAAACCCCCTGAGCAGACCAGGATATAATGTGGTTTTAAAAGATTAGATAGAAAAAACCCAAAAAGACATGATCTAACATACTCTTATTGATGGTTTACCATCTAAAATATATATGAAACATCAAGGACACCAAAATATAGCTAAGATGTCCTCCAAATCCATTTATATCAGCAAAAAAAGTAAGGGTATAAAGGCTTCAAAGCTGCACAAGTGTACATTGGATGAAAGAAAATTAATCAGCCTTCACACATATTTTGATCTACAGCTCTGAGTTTAAAATGCATTCTTCTGTAAAGCAGAATTTAAAGTAATGTACATGGATATAAATTACTTAATTTTTTCTCAGTTAAAACTAAACAGGTGTTTTACAAAAATGTGGGTGTTTTTTTTTTCCTTTTTATAATTATATGTATGTATAGTGGAATCCATAACATTAAATAAATCTCAATTTCACACTGCTACCTGTGTATGCTGGTTGACATTAAACCATGTGTGGATAGTTTAAAACTGAATTCTCCTTGGTTAGTAAGTGTGCTTAAAATTCTTGTTATCGCTCTGTTGTACACACACCCCTCCGTACTTGTACTTTCTATTTTTTTTCTAGAGGCCAGTCAGTTGGATGTCATCTATTGTACTTTATTTGCCAATTTGGTTAGTGTATGATTTTTGTCATCCTACTACAGGCAACATTGAAGACTGATTAAACTGATTAATTCCCAAAAAGCTTGGAATTCATCTAGGACACTGCTCAAAATGGATTGTAGATAGTATGAAAGCAGATAGCTGGGGACAAAGTCTTACTACTTGCTTTCCAATTTGGCCTTTCTTCCTCCTCCTCTTTCCCAGTGGTCAGGTGTATGCTGTGCAGCTGTCTTCCTTACATGAGCATAGGTGTTTTTCAAGTGGTTTGCACAGCACATGTTCTCAGCTGAGGTTTCCAAGGAATTTTCCCTGAAAAATGAAAACAACTCACTTGGGACTTCTGCCAGTTNAAAAAAAAAAAAAAAAAAAAAAAAAAAAAAATCCAGGAGAAAATATTTTCATTAGGAGATCATAAGAATTTGTCATGACAAAATTTTGAAGGCAAATGTTTTGGGTTTGGGGTGTACAATTCCAATAGAAGAAACCGTACAGATCAAAATGTAGAAGTGAATTTTCACAACAGATTTATGTTAACTACTTGCTATGTTCAACATAAAAAGTGATTTTTTACAAGTGTAGAAGCGATAATAATGAAAGAACATTGATAATGTGCATTGTGGATTGTTAGCTTTTGCTCATATTTTCTGTCTGTAAACTGACTACACAGATCACCCTCAGAGAACTTTCTGTGTTCTCTTACAATATTATTCCCAGTGAAGGAGATATTTGAAATCTCTTTGATCCAGAGTTCAGAAAAGACAATAGAAGTCTCAGTACAGGAGCACTTTCCTTACAGGAAAAAGTGACATACTGCATATATGCTTTTACAAAAGATAAAGTCTGTCTGTGATAATTTTAATAAAATGACACAGTCAAGGACAAAAATATGCAAAAGATATTTAATTGTGGTTCATTAGATTATTTTCTTCTTTACTAATAGAATTCTCTCTTGCTGATTGTTTAATACTTCTGCAAGACTTTCAGAAAAATTAGATAATTACAGAATAGATGGAGCAAATCAGTATGACATTTTTCATGTTATAAAATGATGTTAGTAATTTCCCTTAGATTATGACTCTGATTAGCTTCCTTTGAGTTACAGCTAAGCAAAAGCTATTTATTGCTGACTTTTAATAATTACAGTATTAAATTTCCAAGTTAGGGTTTTGTAAATACTCCATTCAGAAAAAAATATTCTGAATCTTTCTTACCAGTTTAATGAATATACAGTTTGGTTTATGTTGTTCTTAGAAAAACAATGTTCATTTAGATAAAAATTATTATGAGTTGCACTACATCTTCACATCCCTGAGCAGATATTCATGTTTGACTGACATGAAGATATGTTAAAAATAAGGACATTGCCATAGCAGTTATTGGGATACAATATCCTGAAACTGTGAGCTGTAGTTTCTGCTTGTTCTAAATAGCTAAACACCAGGTCTTTGTCTGATATATTCACAAAATAAGGACAGACAACACATCATCGTCTAATGTATCATCAAATAAATCTTAAGGAAAATTAATATTATATATTATTTAATGTTATACTAAATGGTAGCTAACTGTCAAATAATGTTGTGGATATTCTCTTTACATTCTTTTTATGCTGATATTACCTCATCCAAGGTAATATCAGCTGACTGTGTTTCCCATGCTCACTAGCACTGCTATGTGTAGACCCTGGGACAAAAGCAAATGTTCCTGGTGTCATGCCTTAAATGACTCTCTGGGGTGACCCTCACTTCAAAAATCTCAAAGGATTGCTACACCTACTTTTTTTTCAATCAGAGCCCTGTGGATTAAATGAGATACTTCTCATCTGCTGTTTCATTGCATTTGGAGTTTTACATTTCCTTTAAACTCCCCTTGTATTCTGTTGCACACTTAATCAAATGCAGCTAAAATAACAAAGCAGACTTAATTTATTGTTGCCACACAAGAGCTGGAAACAGCCTCTGGGCAATGCATTTTTTATCTCATATGGGTAATAAAGCATTCCTACAGTGATGTATTTATTTAACCTCACACATGTTGTTGAGCAACCTTATTTACACTATGCAAAGTTCATTTTCTGGGACAGCACAGAGCAAGCACACTTTAAGGTGCTACAGAAGAGTTTAGCCATGTGACTCCCATAAAGATAAGTTAGAGTTTTATAAATATACATGAAAACTTTTAAGATCATTCTTTTATTTGACAAGTTACTGCAAAAAATTAATTGTTCAGATAAGAAATAAGATTCTGACCTGTTTAGTTTTCAATTTGATGGCCTGATTAGTTGGTTTATTGAAACTGATTTATTGCAAAACTGATCTGGAAAAAAACTATTCCTCTAAAATAATAAGTTGGATTGTTGAATAGTAAGTTCTAGTTTTTATTTATTACTTCCTTCAGCAAACAACCTTTCTAGTCGCAGTATTTCTTGTAACTGTATAAGAGATTACAATTACACAGTCAAAGTCTGTCCTCAATTCTCCACAAATCCTTTCCTTTTATGTCATACCCTCAAGCAGGGAAAAATCCAAGATACTATTCTGAGATGTGACTATTA
Source organism: Cisticola juncidis (assembly GCA_013400215.1). Classification (NCBI taxonomy): domain Eukaryota; kingdom Metazoa; phylum Chordata; class Aves; order Passeriformes; family Cisticolidae; genus Cisticola; species Cisticola juncidis. The sequence continues at coordinate 12,908 of VXBR01009397.1, read as the reverse complement.
ATGTTATAATGTCACGATCCAAGCAGGAATCGTGATAGGTTCTTGTGATCTCAGAGTGCAAAAAGTACTCGAGGGGACAATAGTTTAATCAAACAACAAATGCACCTTTATTGAGTGCCAACAACATTTGCGATAGAGGGAATGAGAAAGGAAAAATAGGATACAGAGCGAGAAAAAGGGGGGCAGGGGAATAGCTACCAATGGCAGAGACGTCCTCGTGGCGTGGTGTCTGGCCAATGGATCCGTCTTCTGGCCGTGGGGAGATCTCGAAGTGTGAGTCACAGGGGGAAGCTTTTATAGTCATTTCAGAAGCGAGGGGCACTAAGCCAACACAGGCAAAAGCGGGGCGGGGGGAGAACACCTGGCCAACGCGGGTCGAAACCAGGGGGAGCACCCGAAAGTCATTGTGAGGCCCTGTTGCTCTGGGAACCAGGTGCAGCCGTTCCGATCAGGCAGGTCTGGGACAAGCAGGTCTGGGCCTGGTCACTGATAAGCACAGCCTGTCCAGCCATCCATTGTCTTCATAGAAGTTCCCATAGGAACTGGCTCCGGTCCGGTGGGCACACCTGCAGTTCTGTGGTTGGTACACACATTCTGCGGGTTAGGCTCGAGCCCCCTTGCACACAGCCCCTTCCTTGACAAAGGACCTTGACGAAGGTCGTGAGGCAAAACCAGGGACCCTCGGGCCCCGACTCTCACATATAAAAACAAACAATCCGAGATTTTCTCAAATTAAAACCATAGTACTGGTTCCTGTCTATGTAGTTCCTTATTCGACTCTTACTCACCTTTTCAAACAGTAAAAAGAAGCCATTTAATGTGGCATGAAGTAATAATTTTCCTCTACTAAGTCTAGTGAACAATTTCCTCATTAGTTCTAAATTTATGCAAATTTCATCCTTGTGAAATCTTATTTATTTAGATCTTTGCCCATCACCTAAAGTTACCTAGACAGTAAGACAATGTTCTTCTATGGAATCTCACATAAAACTACCAGATTCATTAATATCAGACTGTTAGCTTTAGATATTTCTAAATCCTCCATCGGAGCATCTTTTTCTCTCTAATACAATTAGACACTTTGACTTTTACACATAGGTACTTATGCCTATATTCCATGTCTGAGTTTAGATGAAATTATTTTCTTAAAAAAAAACCCAAAAAACCAAAAAGAGCAGAGTTTCCTCTGCCTGTAGAGTCCAAAGTTAATTTGAAAGTGTTGGAGGAAGGGCATCCACTTTGTCAGATTTTCTTTGGAAAAAAGCAGTCTGAAATATCATAGAGACAGCTAGCAGCCCAAAACCCCTGAATTCTTCCAAAACAAGGTACATGGCATAAAAGCATGCTTCATGGAACAAGAAGCATTATTGTACCATAAGCAAAATTAATGTAGATTTTTACAAGGTCTTCAGTCTCTCTCCTGGTGGGAAAAAAAAAGGCTCATGGATACTTAGATCAACATTTCTTGCAAATGCTGGAATAGTGTTCGTAGCTTCAGCATTAGACAAGATTACATCTACATCTCTTAATGATAACAAGCAGTGAAACCTGAGGCTAAAAGTGTATTTACTTTTTGTGAGTGGGCAAGGAGGAAAAATGAATTGTTTTAATCCCTTCTGGCAAACATAACTATGAAAGAGGACTATGTAACAACTGGAGAAACAAACAGAAGTGTCTGACTGAGACGGAGAAGCCCAGGTTCTGTGAGCCAAGGTTTAGCACCCAAAGTCAGGGTAACTGCAGCAAAGGAAAGGTCTATTAAGAGGTAGAAAATGGTCCATTGGAGACCAATTGCAGCAATATCCCTCTGAGTGTGGGTCATTCAACTCAACTATAATTGAAAGTGCAATGTATTTTTCTGGGAAATTGTTCCCAAAGGAAACACTGGGGAGGTAGAAATTTTAAATTCATATGAGGAATGGACAAGAAGACGATCATGACTTCTCGCCTGATGGAAGGATGACATTTTTTCCCTTCTCATTTTTTATTTTATTTTTAATAATTTTAGTTTTAATCTTAGGTTATCAGTGTGCAAAATGCAATATTTCTTGAGCTATATATAAACTCTTGATTTTAAAGGTGGATGATTTGGATTTTTTTGAGTTTTTTTCCTGCAGAGCATCACAAAGTAACTTTTTTTTCTCCTCTTTTTTTCTCCTCTTTTTTTCTCTCTCTCTCTTTTTTTTTTTTAAACTTTATTAAGGAGTACCTTTCTAAAACAATTGCCCAACCTACAGCAAGCAGAAAAACAGCTCATGCAGTATTCTAGCAGCTTTTAGGAGTATATTTGTGAATATTTAGGAATATATTTTAGGAATATTTGTGAAATCATACAGGGGAAGGTACACTGAGAATTTCTAACTTGCTTGCATGGCAAAAAGCCAGCAGTCTGTAAGTCTGGTCTGCAGCAAACAGAGTGAACAAAATGGGCAATCTAACCCCCATTTCTGCACTGCACTGCTTATATAATAGACTTAAAATTGTTTGGAGGCTCTATTAGCAGAGTGCCACTCTTTTAGGAAGGACATAATGGGGGTACAGTTTTACTGAAGATAAACTTTTTGGGCCTGTAGTCTCAGCACTTTCTACTTCAGACGAACTATTCTCCACATGATAACTAATCAAGTGATGGGCAGAGACTGATTTTTAGCAAAGATTACCAATGTGGAATGCGGCTGACAAGAAATACTGCAAATGCAATCCAAGTTTTCTCCATGTAAATACATAAAGTCTTATTCCTAACTCACCTAAAATCACTGAGTTATGAGAAATGCCTTCCTTTCCCATCACTCTGGCCTGCTGCCTATGCCTCAATCGTAAAAGGAAAATGACACTCAGTGGTTCCCTTTGCTGCATGGGATGTGTTTGCATTGCTCTGATGCCAGTGGAGCAGATTAGCACAGAACACACTTTATATACTGGAGAGGGTGCAGGAAATAACATGAAAAACAATGTGAATTATTTAAGTTAAATTTCAGAAGTAAAAGATCTTAGGAAAAGACTTAATTTCCTCTGATCCCAGGTAACTCGGTTTGAGAGAATTATGTAATTTCTAGTTGTGGTTACTCCCTGTCACAAGTTATGATGGAATATGCTTGAAAAATGCCAGTTATCCTAAACTATTTTTCTCCATTCAACCACAGAAAAAAATCAACTCTGCTTTATTTTATAGAGAAATTAGGTGGTAGGAGAGAGAGTCTTTTAAAGTGACTCTTTCAATTTTCTTTCTTGCTAAATAGTTTCGGCTATTTGCAAAACTTGAGTACATCAAGGTGTTCATTGACCACTAACAGCTTTCTTGTGTCTGCACAAAGAGTTACAGTGCAGTTGCACTGTTGGGGTTGATGGAAGTTCAGTCAAATACATGTTTGAAAGCAGAGGAAAGCGTTCCAGACTTTAAATGTGAAAAACAGCAGAACATGTACTGTTTAGTCCAGAGTATAAGAAATAGAATCATTTCCCTCCTGTCCCCATTTGCTTAAGAATGTGCAGATGTAAATGATGTCAAAATGGGGAGAGAAAAAGGTTGGGAGGAAAGTAGAACTATGAGCATGCAGAATGTTTTCAGATAAATGGACACCCACCTTTTATGATTTTATTTTTAAATAAAGGAAAGAGGCATTTATTTGAAGCAGAGCTGAGAGAGCACCTGGTGAGCAAACTTATTAAAAAAATCTATAATGAAAAATTCTTTTGACTTGGCCAAGACTTGTAAGTCTTGAATGAAATGGAAACATTTAAGTAAAGGGGAACGAATTATTCCACTATCAGCAACATTAGTAAAACATAAATCAAATAAAAATAGTAAAGAAGCTCAGTCATGATTGGTTGTCTGTGAGGTTTGGGATTACACTTGAAAAGGGAATAAAATGAGGATTTTAAGTGGATTTTTTTTGGAAAGGAGAGGACTGCAGACACCACCAAAAGGAAGCTCTTTTCCAAAGAAAATTCACATTTTCGGGCAAAGCTGCTGTTCTTCATGTAATATCTCCATCCTTGTTAATGGAAACCTGTGGTATTTGTAGTCAGTCCTTGTGTTGTTTTATGGCAGCACAGCTCTGTCATAGCCCACCCCCATGCAAACATTGCACTTAGAGGCCATTCTTTTCCTCTATAAAATCCTGAAGGAGATTTGATCTCTCTGAGTTTTCAGGCTTGCAAAAGAAGATTATCCTGTATATTATGTCTCCTAATCCTTTCTTAACCTTCCTTTTCTCTCCAGCAAATGCCAAAATTAATTGCATCTTTCTTTATTTTCTGCCATCTAATAAACTAAAAGCCCCTTCAGAGATGTTTAAGAGAAGTATGCAATGCTGGTTATTACTCTGATGTTGTTTATAGCATTTAGTGCTATGAGGAAATAAGTAAACTATGCCAAACCTGTCAAGGACACAGCTGAAAGAGTTGTGAGTGAAGGTGGGAAAATGGAAACTTTTTAGTACCCAGCTTAGTCTAACTTTATAACCAGATTATCCAGGTGCAGATTATTGAAAAAAATTCAGTTCATACTGCTGTTGAGCTAGAGAATGGAGTCAGATAAAATAAGGTGAGCTGACTGACACAGTAAATCATACACAAGCAAGCTGTAGTTCAGCTACATATAATTCTTAGAGTGAGCACATCCTGAATTTTAATTGCATTTTTCTTTCTGCTTGTGCTGGAAAACATCAAAGCCCTTTTTAAAGGGCCCTAGAGTTATGTGACATGCAAGGTATCACTGGCTTGGGAAAGAAGCCTAGGCAGGCTAAGCACAGATGTCTGTGTGCTTCATGACACATGGCCGGTTAATAAACACAGTTTTGTCCTTTACATGTGTCCCAACAGAATCAATGTATAAAAATAAAGGCAAGAAAAAGTTGAATGTAAAGATTTGGATTCTCTTTCACATGGCTATTGTGGAAGATGTGGCGCCAGAAAAAGATAACTTTCTCATTTTTCCTTTAAAATGCTGCAAACAAGAGTTTGGAACTCGTGCCCCTATTCCTCTTCTTTCACTTCCCGCTGTGATTCTCATGACCATCTTAGAAACTTTGGTTCATTCCTAATTGTCCCAGAGCTTCCAGTGTCTTGTCTTTAGGTATGAGCTTTCCCAGAGACTGATAAAATAGTTTTCTGAAATCAAGTCTACCTCATCCACTGATTTTGGATCTATTTTTCTGTATCAAGATTCTCTTGCCTTTGAACGTTTTCATTGTATAAAAAATTTATTTCTTCATTCACCCTGATCTCAGTACATATTCCCAGTAGGCTTTTCCCCAGCTCCATAATTTTCATTCACATGTATTTATCTTTTTATGTTCTTTAGTTGTATTTCTTAATTTCTTTCACTATCACTCTAACCATCAAATGAAGACATATTTTTCATACAAAAAAATGGCATCTGCCCTCTTTCTGTCTAAACCATCTCGCAAACATGTTTTTATCCCACTAGAAGTTGTATAGTATTACTTACCTAGATTACATAAAAGGATCAGAGAAAGGAAGTCTTCAGTAATGACTTAAATATGGACTAATTTTAACAAAGACCAGAGAAGCCTGCTCCTAGCAGAATGACCAGTTCACATGGAGGCATTAATGATGACCAGTTGCAATCAGGAACACTCCTTTAGTGTTTAAATTCAAGTAGAGATTCTGTTAAAAGGGCTCTTCATATTTTCCATCATGCATTGTAAAAAACTGGTTCTGACATTTCCTGTTGCAAAGCTCAATCAGGTAAATCATATCTTGTAACTAGTGTCACAGTAAAAAAAATCCAGTAATGTATATTAATCTTCAAACCTCCATGTGCCCTTTTTTGTTGTGTGTCATTATGTCAAAAAGTAATAAATCTTACAATAGTAATAAAGTAGTGGCCATAGCAGCAATTAAATATTCATTTAGCTCCAAACGGATAGATGTGAAAAAAGTTATTCTACTTTGGTCATCATACATTTGATTTTTGAATTCTGAATCTGAAAATATAAGGAGTAAATTTCACAAGTATTACTTTTGGTTATATTTTTTCTGACATGCTTCCCATTATTTTTGGATGATAAATCAAGGATTTTTTTTTAAGTAGTCAAGAGTTGTTGAAGGAAATTGTTATAATTGTTGAATTATGTTGAAACAAAATTTAACAAGAACTCATACCAGAGCAAGTTGTTATAGACTGCAAGAAACATTGTTTATTTTAAAAGGAAATCTGCATTTTTCCCTATTTTGTTTCATTAACTTCAAGTCAATTTCCCAGGCATTCACCTCTTCCATGACAGCAGCTCTGGTTATGCTTCTGCCTCAAGTGTATCAGTTCTTTATGTGCAACTAATGTCCCACTTGTATGCCAGCAGTGGGAAACAAGTGCAAGGCAGTTCTACAGCCATTTGTGATGGCACAGATATTTTGCATACCAATAAGCCTATTGAGGTGTAAAACCCTCTGGCATGAGTCAATGTTTTGCTAGTGTGATTTCAAAGATTAGTATCTGATGTGATTCATTCCATTTTGCAGTTGGATAGTTTTAGTAGTATTTTTACAGCTGATGTCATAGAGTCAAACAGATGGCACAGCAAGGTCAGAACCCACAGCCCAGTAGTGCTTCCTTGAGAGATTTGATTTTCCTGTAGCAAATTGTCTTTTACCTAGAATAGGGCTTTGCTGGAGGTAATAAATACAGAGTAATGGATGTAGTAAATTTTGTACAATGTTTTTATCAGAAGGGACATCAGCAATTATATTTACCTTGTTTTATGCAGAGATTACTGAAGATCTGAGCCTTAGAATGATGACTTGAAAAAGGGCAATGTTGTATAAACATATACTGTTATTATCCTGTCATGTAGAAAGACCCGATTTGAGGAGAATGATTAATTCATATTCACTCTACTACTTGTTAGAGTAAATATGAATTAATTACAAAAAGAGAATTATTTCTGAAAATATGTTTCTTTTTGAACAGTTTTCTTTCACCTCTGTCACATGCTCTTTGCTCTTCGTGTAAACCTTTTCCTCTCGTTTTTCTGTATCTGTGTAGAACGTGTAGAACATTTGTGCTCAGAAGTTCTAAATCTTGTTTGATATTTTAAACATTATTCTTAAAAACTTTTTATGACTGGTCACATTAGTCAAGTATTTTTTGAATTATAAGTCTGAAATTTAAAATTTTTTAATCTATTTGCAAACTACTTTGTTGTCATAATGTCAATGGTTCTTTAGATCCAAAACTTCTTTCATTCTGATTTTGATATGAGTTGATTTAAAATTGTTGGTTTTAAACTATAAGGATTATTCACACCAGGATATTCCAGAACCACAAATGACTGCCATGTCATAATTTCATATTCAAATGTTAATTTCTCAGCAATTGAGGATTTTGGTTAATGTTCCTGACTCACAAAGCAGCATGTGTCTATTCCTACTATGTTAATGTTCATAAGAAGCACAGCATATATTGCAGACTCACAGTGATTGTTCAGATTTATCCTTAAGGATTATAAACTCTCTAGCATAGTAATTCTACAGTCATTAGATAAAAGATACAAAGACACAGCAAGGAACTAATAGACATTACTCATAAAATGACTAATGCTAAAGATCCTGAGCAGTGTCAGTTACCATTATGATCAGGGATGCAAAAGTACCTGGATATCAGAAGCAAAAGGAAAATACTAAGTAGACAAAATTCAGCTTTTTAGTATCTGTTAGGATGCAAGTCCATTGGGTTCATAGCCAGTTATTAAAATGTCTAACTTTGAAAATTGTGGTACTTCAAGAAATGTGTTCTGTATCATCCAAAATGCAGAAGGGAAAATGGCATACAGTCATGCTCTGCCCATTGTTTCTGATCAAAATTCTATGTGAATTTCATGTATATTTTATTTTGATGCTCTGTTAGGTGATTCTCATGGTGACTAACCACAGAAATGGGTAATTATAGGATATAAAGATTTTTTTTGTTAAGTGTGGTAGTGTTTGGTGTTAAGCTACATTTATTATTTAGACTTTTAACAGACTAAAATACGAGAGAGTAGAATAGAAGATAAACATACAAAATACTTTCTAAAATTAATTTTATTCTATAGAATCATTAAAGGGTAATAGTTACCAAACCCTGGCATTGGAAATAAGCTCACACATAACATCTTAATAGCACAGTAGGAGAACTGTATGCAATTCTGTTCCATAATCAGAAATGTAATTTAAAAGGGATTAAGACTGGTGTGATATCCACTCAGTGCAAGGAAGGCAAGGAAAAGCAGGCCAAAGGAAAGCTCTCATCTGTTAACTTAAAACCCACACAGCAAGTTTCCACTAATAGAGAGTGCTTCATCATATTCACATATTCACCATCAGGCAATAAAACAAACTCTATGTAGGATATCAATCTTTAGTAGATTGTACCTTCCATTCACAAGGAAAACTAAAAACCTGACCTTAATTTCCATTAAAGAAGCATTTCTACACTTGAGTATAATTAAGACTGGAATATAAAATTTATTTTTCTCCTGAAAGCATTTTGAAGGCATAAACCTGTCTATTTTGAGGAACATACATTTAAACAATGTTTAAACTTGTATTTTATAATCTATCATAATAGATGAGAATAAAACTATTTAAAATTAAAGCAAAATCATGGTTTTCCACATTGTTTTTCTTCAGAGAATGAATAGATTAAATGTGGAATATGTGAAATATTCAAGAGATTCATTCACCCTAGTTCAAGACAGGACTATCAAGACAAACCATTTGCAACAAGCCTATACGTTCTGTAATAGCCATAAAAAGAAATCTATTCTTGTGTTTCTTATAGAAATGTCTTTCTAATATCTGAACTCAGTTTGCTTCAGCCCAGGAGGTTTGGTTTTGTTGTATTCACAGTGAACCTACAGTTAATGAGAATGAGACTATTCATGAGGTAAAACGTCACATAAGAATAATAAGACAAACTAACAATAATTAAATGAGAAGAATAATTTTAGGCTGCATCTGAAGCTATAAACATAGGGATTGTTGTGAAAATAGATACCCTCTAAATGATCTAAATCTCAAATCTGAAAATCAGCTCCAACTGAGGCAGAATGTCATAGAGTTTGTTTGGTCTCCAGCAGAGATTTGAGATGTACCCTATAGCTTGCTGCTAGGAAGAAAGAAAACATGAAATTGAAGTTTCTCACTGTTTAGAGTGATGAAATTGATACCTATTTTTTAAAAATCTTCAGCAACCATATTCTCAGATTTTCCTGACCTACCTGGTACTGGGCAATTCTGTTTTCAGCACTCTGAAATACACCTAAATTCAGGACAACTTAGAAGATTTAAAAGTAAATAAAACTGATCTGATTCAGGATGTTTCTTGCATTCTTTTGGCTCTTTGTTATTGTGTGCTACGCGTTAACCATCTCTAAACCATCTCTAACCAAAACAGCTTTAGTGTTTTCTTAATATTTTGACTGACATACTTTCATAATAGGACACAGGCTTAGAATAGCATATTTGATTCCAAATTTTTAAGGATAAGTCCAAATAATGATTTTAAATTCTAAAGCCACCATATGACACCATGTTTATCTGCAATAGCAAAATGATCTTTTATGCATGTATGTAATTGTGGTTTGGCTTGGGTCTTAGTTAAGCAATTGGTAAATGTGTCTCTTGGAACTAGTTCCTGGCCTTGAATGCAAATTACTTGCTTCACAAAATTAAGATTTCCTGCTGGGAAATTTGGTTGTTTCAAATGTGCTTTGCCACCTTAATGGTTATTGACTTACACTCAGAGGAGAAGCAGAAACATCCATTATACAGTGTGCTCTATATAATACAGGGCAAAGGGTAAGCTTTGGAAGCCCATGTGTACCTCTGAAATTAGCAAATTTAAGGAATTCAGAAAACCAAAATTAGATGAACTGGACATAAACAGTACTGGTGATTGCTTTACTCTTTAGGAAGTAAATTGTTAGTTTTAGTAAAATTAATACTGAATATTACTATAATTTTGACTTTTACTCCTGGGTACTGCATCAGATTTAGATGTACTGTAGTGTGAATTCCAGAACAGGACCCAAAGATTTAATACCACCTCTTGCATTACCTTTTTTTCTATGACTTTTGGCAAATCACTTATCTATCCAAAGGTATGAAAAATGCCTTGTTATCCACGCCATGAGGTTTGATGCAACCTACTCACTAAAATTTACTAGCGCAGAAAAAGAACAAAATGTAATATAAGTGGTGGTTTATAAATACCTTCCAAAATACAGTTCTTTGAAGGAGATATTTTAAGATTCTCAATTTTTACCAATTTTATACTGTAACATTTTATAGGTAGGTATGTCTGAGGCTGTAAAAATTACTTCAGAAAGAAATTCATGCACTTTTAAGAATGTTCTACTAGTCTGAATCTGTTAAAATCAGTTTTTCTTTCCCTGTGTTATACTGGTTGTACCATACTAAAACTTCTACTCAACAACAAAATTGCTGATGGTATGAAATATAGCTTCCTAAAAATTGTACAATGGAGTATTTTGTTTCAGCATCTGTTATATGTCAGTGCAGAATTTCAAGGGTACAAGATTGTGTAATCTTTCTTTGCAGAAGACATCAGTCATGAAAAAGTGAGACAGAGTTAAAGAATTAGCCTTTCTTGGCTCCCATTGCATCTAATTCAGGCATGCTCAACCCATTGCCATCATTGTTGCACTTATGCCAGATGGTTTTGATTATTAAGAAAAGCAGCTTTGCATGCTGAAGATATAACACTAAACTATTGTCATAAGAATGGAGCACTTTTGTTTCTAAGGAGTATAAATACCTGTATAATAAAAATAAAGTGGCTCCAACTTCACATGTTGCAGAGAACAACTAATAGCTCATCAAGCATAGTACAAATGGAACTTGGATATGGAGGGCACCTTACCAGGACCAGTGTGATTTTCTTCCCCTTTTTTGAGGTGGGACATGTGAGGAATAAAAAATTTTACAGTTCTTACTCTTTTCAAATAAGCTAATTCCAAGAGCAGATACTTTTGAACAGTTTAGGGGAAATTTTTGTCACACTATATATTCTTACCCTGTCACAATGTCAGATACAATGAGTTATATTTCCCATCACTCCTCACTGATTTTAAACCAGACACCATGAAAATCCTGGATTCCTAGCAAATAATAAACTCTTCTAATATTTCCATCAGAGAATAATAAAATCAAGTATGTATAAAAACATTCCCTTTAGCATATGAAAGCATAGAAACATGTGAACTTATACAATAACCAGTAGATATCTCATTTTGAGTACATTCACATATTGACACAACAATGTATGCCAAATAAAATTCTCATGAAGCCTGGAACTCAGTAAGACAGTATAATAAAATCTGGGATAGAACTAATAGGTCAAAATCATCATGTTCTACTAGGAATTGCTCTGGAAAGGTAAAATCCCTAGAAAAGATAACTGGATAGCCAAGGAAATAGTTGAAGTAAAAAGAAACTTCATTTGGCATATAGCACTTGGCATTTGCCGCATGCAAGACATAGGTAGGGGTGCAAGTTTTCTAAACCTGAAAATAAGGGGAAAATATGCAAGGTTCTGCAATGTACTGAAAAAGCATTAACAATCCATTTTGAAAAGTGCAGTTTCTCCTATTTCAATAGTATTTTTGGCTGCATAATTTTTTTGACTGTTCTTATAGAATTCGTAACTGAAACAAAGTCATAGAATTAAATGTCACAGGAAAGAAAAAATCTGATTATTGTTAATGTAATATTGATAATTTATGTCAACATTACTGTAAAAACTGCAAAGTGATCCAGTATTTGGTCATAATTCTGACACCAATTGTTTCCACAGAGTGAATTAATCCTATGTATTTATAGCCAAGATGAACACTACATGAGCCAGAGGAAGAGTGAATGAAGGAAATGTAAAGCTCATTTGTGTATTCCCATGACTGCATGATGTTCTCCTGGCTGACCATTTCATCTGGAATTAGGGTGTCTGTATGATCAGTGACACATCAGACAGACAGCTCCTCTCTAACCTTTATCTGAATCTTCCAGGCAAGAATCCCAGAGCCCAGGAATTGAAATCCCTTTACCTAAGCTTCATTTCCCACCAAAAGATCCTTTCTATTACTTTGAGCTTATCAGATTTCTGTGGCCAGGAGGAAACCTCATCATGACCTTGTTGGCCCTAGGGACTGCATAGTTTCATTCACTGACTCCCATAACCACCCAAGGGTTTTATGTTTGAACTAGGGCATTTCAAAGACAACAGTGTTGACTGAGACTCAAAATAATATAAACTCACAGATAGAATAGGAATCAAAGAATGAAAGACAGGCAGCTATAATGGAGCCCTCAGTGACCCATCCCAAGAGATGGTTTCATGGATTTCCTCTCTGCACCTTTAAGACAGAAGAACAGTATGTGTCTCTTTTCCCACAGTAATCTGAATGTCCATGAGAACAGTGTGCTAGGAGTAACAGCACTTAGGTCCACTTTATCCACAGATTATTAACTTCCAGGATACTTTGCTCAGACTGTCAGGTAGCTGTTGCTCAGGCAGTAAGCACATTCCTCAAACCTATCAGGTAGATAATTTTAAACCAAGGTTGTCATTAAGTGCCTCACGTCACAGGGGCAACCAGCAAGAAGGAACCATGAAGACACCTGCAGACAGTTTTGCAAAGTTCAGCACGTCACTCCTCTTGTTTTCTCAACCAACCAGATCTGAGTCCTGTCTCAGGAAGCATCTGCATGAGAACTTTGGGGGCACTCTGGAGAATTCCAGTTGGAATTACGGGACTTGCTAGAAGAAGCAGCTAACTGTACATCAGCTTGCCATGGGTGTGCACTAATGTCACACTAGCAAAAAATCCTGCTGCTCATCCTCTTCCTGATTAAAATATCTGCGGAAGTTCAGGGAAGTTCAGGGA
>VXBR01009396.1:203115-225430 GCA_013400215.1 Cisticola juncidis | reverse complement strand
GCGGGGCCCGGGCAGTGTCCGTGGCTCTGGGGGTGTCGCTGGGGCCCCGGGGCTGGCTGGGCTCGCTTCCCCGGGCTGTTTGTGGCCCTCGGCTCTGGCTCCTCCTGGTTCACAGCCCGATGTGCAGCATCCAGCTGGGAGCGGGATGTTGTTGAGGTGTGGCTCGGTAAAGACGGCTCTGAAGTGCAATTTTTACCTTTTCCTGTTAAATCATCTCCAGTAATGTGAAAATACCCCGAGTGCTCTTGATTCGCTTTCAGACCTTTAAGCCGCTGTAGTGTTCATTTCTGGCTGGCTTAAATTTTGTTCTGAGGCATGTGACTGCTTTCAGTGTTCACGGCTGAAAAGCTTCCATTTCAGAGCAAACTTTTTAGCCGATTTAAAGCAAGAAATGATTTTTACAGATGACAGACTTTCTGCTTGGTGGGTTTTTTTGTGTTGTGGCAGTCACAAGGCATGTTTACTTCGCGTGGTTGGTGGATTTTGGTTTGTTGGTGTGGGCTTTTTTCAGGTGTACGTATTTTTAGAGTGCAAGAAGGATATTAGCTTTTTTCACAGAAATCCCCATTATCCTTAGTGCTATAAAACCAGCATAGGCAAACTTAGCGTTAAAATTACGAGAATGTTTTGTCGTGGGTCTGTAGATTGGCTTGCCACAGTGGGCACTGACAAAAAATGGATGTTTAAAAAGCAGCTTGGCTCTGCTTTTCTGGGGCAGGAATTGTGCCCATTGCTTGCTTGTAGTCATACATTTGTTGATTATTAGCCACATTCGAAGGACCAGGTGTCTCATGATACAGGAATGATATGATGTAAAACCAGAACCTCTTCCTTGCTACAGTTTTCTATTTAAAGTTAATTTGTGTTTAGGTGGTTAAAGACTGTACAGTTATTAACAGAGTCCTAACACAGGGGACTTCTGGTGCTGTATGTGACTTCATTGTGTGGCAGTGTCCCAGGAGATGAGCTATAGAGCTGTTTTCAATAAAATGTAGAATTTTCCCTTTTTTGCACTGTTTATCATTTTGTGCTTGGTCAGGAAGAAACACACTTGCTGAAGAGATGGGTGTGTAGCAGCATCAAGGTTGATCAAACCCTGGTGCTGTTGTATTCCTGTATGTAGAGTTACAGAGTTAATTACCAATAGTTAATTTAAAGTATACAACTGATTTAATGAGAAATAACAGTGAAACTGTAGATGTTGTGTGTGTTGTTTTAAAGGACACAAAATACTGGTTTCTCTAAGAACTTGAATCAGGTAGAAATAAGTTTTTTGTTTCATGGTCTGTTGCTTCTGGCTTTGCCAAGTTACACAGCTTTTCATATGAAAGCTATTCCTAAGTGTATTTAGGAAAAGAAATTGAACTAGCAACATTTTAAAACCCATTTTTAGAATTTTAGAAGACAAAGTTCTCAATTCCACCTACTTGATGCCAAACCTGACATAAGATAAAACATAAAAAGAACCAGTACAGTTTATTTCCTTTCTCCAGAATGTTTTTAATAGCAACTATTCTGGGATTTTGCTTCCTTTTGAAGTTTTTAAAAGTATTGTCAATTGAAATTTTCTGGCAGTGCTAACAATGTCTTCCTACCTGTTCCATTCCTGTTAGAGGCCAGCTACAGCACAAAAGTCAAATGTTGTTGTAAAGTTGAAGGAATGAACACAAGTTTCCTGTCATCTGACACTGAAGTGGGCATCTGGATTTTATACAACTGAAATGACTGGTTAAATCTGGAGACTCTGAACAAGACAAAACAAAAGTAAGTGTCTTTAAGTAGACTGCAGTACACTTTTGTGTAAGGTAGAATGTGTTTTTTCACCAGCATGTCTTAAGTAACTCATGTGGAGTGGTGTAGCGAGTGGAAAGGCTATGTGGACCCATCAGTGTGGAAAAGTATCCAAATTTCTATACCCAGCAAAGTCCCTTCCTGATGCTTAAAAGAGAGCACCCCCAAAAATGCCCTGAGAATATCTTGGGCAGGGTAGTCCCAATGTCTCCTTTCTTAGGGATGGAATCAAGCAATGATTTGTAAATCACTTTGTCAGAGTCTACTTAGTCTGCTTTTTAGGTACAGAGCAGCTCAGAATGGTACTTTCTTTTTGGTTTTATGTGTATTCATGTAGTGGAAGGTGGAACTGAACAGCAGATGGCAGAGGATGAGTCTGATTTTCTTAAAGGAAAGTTGGGAGAAGAGTCTGAGTAGGGGAAATGTAGTTTTAACTGTTAAGTGTCATTTTTTAGTACAGTATATCATTGCATAACATGCAATTTCCATTTCTCTGTGGAATCATCAGTTAAATCTTTAGCAACAGAACTCCAGTGGCCTAAGGGGATGCCTTTCAAGAAGAACGAGCAGAGAGCAACTGAAGGCTTTCTCAAAAGAAATCTGGGAAGCTGTGTTTGCTGTCCCATAGGCTTTCCTGTCAACTGCATCAGCTTCTGACAATGTGGGAGGTGTGCATTCCCTGCAGGGGATGTGAAGGAGTGAAAATAGACTGGGTGGGTTAGAAAGCCACAGATCAGCCTTCAGGCACAGTTCTACAGATGTAATGTTGATTCTAGAGGTAATCTGACAAATGCTTTCTTTAGAAAACCCACTCACTCCTGTCATTCCACCTAATCTAGGTAGATTTAGCTGTTAGAGGAGGAACCACTGCTGCCTTTGTTCCACTCACAGGACTGAACTTCCACTGTACAACTCAGGTACCAGACTGAATACTGAGAAGCAGCCCAGGAAAAAAGATAATCATGGCAAGGGGAAGGCAGTGCACATAGAACAGGTACAGGATTAGCAATAAATGAGTACAAGTGGACAGAAATGATCATTAGTATAAATTACAAGGAATAGAACTCTTGACAGTTGCTGGTAAACAGGCCTTAGCAAATAATTATATGTATTACTACTAAAGAAGCTGCTGCTTTTTTTGTAATGGTGATATAAAACACAGAAACTATCAGATCCCATGTGTGTTCTACTCCATCACCTCTCTTTGTGAGAGAATTTGGAATTCTCTTAAAGCTTGCCAGGATAAAAGCTAGGATATTATCCTAATAAAATATTAAAGGAGTAAGCAACTGGATTGATAATTAGAAAAAGTAACATTACAGACCTTTATGTTAGGTCCTGTTGAAAGTTGGGATTTACTTTGAAAACAGGGTAGGAGTTAAATTCCACTTAACATTAAGACAGTAAAACAAAAATCTTCAAATGCAGGCTGGAGAAATATCAATCAAGACAGAACTGAGATTTTTTTTTTAGTTCCTCCAGCTATTCTTTATTCAATAGCTGCCTTCCATGTACAGGCTACAAGAGATTTTTCTTCTTAGGAAACTTATACATAGAAGTGTGTAGGATCTGGTGGCACTGAGAAATTTTCTGCCAAACTTCCTGCCAAGTTGTTTCTTTTGCTGCCATTTGTAGAATTCTGTTTTCAGGATACCAGTTTTTTGTTAGTGTGAGGTCTTCTAATATCTTGAAAACTCCCTGCTATACTAAGCCTGTAAAATCTGAGTGGGCAGCAACTGCCACACTTTTAATTGGCTTGGTGAATTAGCAGTCACTTGACTCTTGCGAATTTTGTTTGTTTGTATTTGTTTGTGTTGAATTCTGTGGGAACAATGACTTGACCTGTCAAATGCAGGGCACATTAGGGAACAAGAGAATGCTTTTTCTGGGAGAGGGAGGGTTTCTGGCTCTTCACAAACAAATTCACCAGTCTGTGTTGAGTGCAGCTGCTGTAGTCTAGCAGAGAATTGGCTGCAATTCTGGAGTGCATCTTCCTTAGGGATGGTAACCTGGTGTGGAATTGGTGCTGAGCAAACAGCTTCAGATTGAGAAGGTTTTTGTGATACTGTTTTTGTAGGATACAGGTTTTTTTTTTTTTAATATAGTGATTATTAATATATTTGGTGTAACTGATTTGTGGTTGCAGGATCAGCAGCCCGCTTGGGTGTGCTGGTACCTGCTGCAGTCAGAATTTCCATTATGCACCACAGATCTATCCAGGGGTTGTCACATCCTTTAAAAGTCACTTTCCTAGGGCTTGTTTGTGCTCTCTTGTCTTTTGTGGTTGGTGCAGCCTTAATTTAAATTTACGTGAGCTCCAGTTAAAAGTTCCAATTCCTTAATCTCTGCTGACAGAAAAACTGGGGCTGCTGTGCCATTGTCTCACCTGGCATTTCTCACTTAAAATATATTAAAAAAAGGGCACTTCATATGGAAATTTTTTAAAACAACCTTCTGAGTAAATAGGCCTTTTACCTTTATAAAATCTTAAACTTCTATAAATTGAAAAATCTTATCTGAACAAGTATTGGATGTTGACAAGTTGGCATAGCAACATAGCAAAAGTTGATTCAACCTTAAATTTATGGTATGTAAGATATTGCAAGGAAGGAAAAGCTGTGAAAATATCTTCTCTGAATACTTTGTGGTCAAAATGTTGGACTCCAGTGTTGCAACAGTATTTCTGTGGGGGGTAGTTTGAAGGCATAATGATGTAATTTTGATTGCTAATAGCTTTTCATTGAAATTGTTGGCATTGCACTAAAAGTAGTTCTGTTTCAGTGTTTGGAGAAAGTTAAGATAGCTGGAGACCCAGAAGGGAGGTACTAACCTCTGTGTCAGGGTCACAGGGTCAGCAGGCTCTGTGGCATTCACAAGCTTTTTTTTTTTTTTTTTCTATTTTTTCAATTGAATATGTTCCCATTTAATGTTTTTTGAGGGGTTGTTTTGGGTTTTTTTTTGGTGGGGGGATGTGATTTTTTTACTGATAAGCTGTATCACTGAATATTACAGCTTGAAACACAATGGCAAGTTTCCTGTGTTCTTAATGAGATGTGAAGCACTTGGGTAACAAACCTGTAGAACTTCAGGATGTGGTTTTCCACTTTATTCCTGCACAGACACATTCATGTGCTGTTAAAATCATGTCAAAGCAAATTTTTGCTCTTGCAGTTTAATGTGTTGCTGTCACAGGACTGTGGCAGTGTCACTGTCACTAGGCTGCTTTTCGTGGTGCAGAAATCTGGCCAAAATTTCCAGTGTTGAGAGGGGAGAGACAGTTCTTTTTAAAGACTACAATTGTGCAATAAAACAAAGACTGTGTAGTCTGTAATCATCCCCCCAAACAAACAGAATCTCTTCAAGAATGCTGTGTGATGTCAGATTGGGTGATGAGGGGAGTAGTGAAAGGGAAGTGTTTTCTCAGTGTCAGTTCTAGAATTCCCTTGTGCAATACTGGGAAATTAGGACGATGAATCCTCTGTCATGCAAGATTCTGTCTTTAATTAATACTATTTAAAAAATAAAAGAAAATCCTTTTCCTTTAAATACATGAAGGTTGTTCAGACCAGAAGGCTGGACACTCATTCTTTTGGTGTGCTAACTGAACCTCCAGTTAGGAAATAGGAGATTATTTTTAAACAGAGACATACTGTGGAAGTCCTGCTTTTTTTGTGTTTTGTTTTTTAAGCTTGAACCACTTGAGTGTACTGACATGCCTGTGACTTCAAGAGCTGTGCAATAATACTCCAAGTAGGCAGCATTTCATAATATGTGTATACAGTGACTTAAAACAAGCACTCTAATGCCTGTTTACTGAACTAACACTGGTATTCCAACATCTGAATTCCATTGTAGAGCTTGACTCAGAATATTCCTTATAATAAGACCCAATTGCAAAGCTCGTAATGAATTTCTTGATAGATTTGGGTGTTTTTGAATACTAACCTTAAATTATGAGGGATTGTGTAATTTCTTGAATTACTAGCAGCTTGCAAAACTTTCTTTTAAGTTCCTGATGTCTGGCTGTGGACCTCAAAAGTCTAAAATCTCTCCTGGAAATAGTCTGTAGCTCAGGAAGAAGTTTAAGTCTCCAATTTGTGTTTACTTGTCAGATCCTCGGCATGGCCTCATCATCAACACCTAAATATAATTCCAACTCCTTGGAGAACTCTTCAGGTAAAGGGGTAAGTGTAGCTTTTTTTCATGTTTTCATTTTTTTACATCAGAATTCCCAGAGAGTAATGTCTTGTATATTTAGTTTGAAAAATAAGTATTTAAAAGGCTTCTTCAATGTATATACTTATTTTTATTGCTAAAATTCTAATGCAGTTAACTGAGATGGAGTGGATGGGCAAAATATTTCCTATGGCAGTTAATGAGAGGCTCCTTAAAATCAGTTCTAATGTCCTTACTCTTATCCTCACTTTCTACCTTGAAATATTCTGTGGCATTCTTGAAAATTTTTGGCACTTTCTTGCCTCAGATTCTGTTTTAAGATGTTTATCTAGAGTGAAAAATACATTAAAAACAATCTAAATGTTATGCCCCTCTGCTTTCTACTGCTGTGCAGCTGAAGATGTAACCAGGGTGCAAGAAAACAGAAACTACTGAATGGGGGAAAGTCACTAAAGAGTAGATTGTGTTATAGCTGTGAGTACATTACTTAAGTAATTTCAGTTGATTTGTTCTTCCAAGCCCAATGTACTTGGAAAATTAAATGCACAAAACTTCCAGAGTTTTAGTATAGAGGTTTAATTCCAATTTAATACAAATAACTGGCTGTTCTTATAGGAGAAAGGTTTAAACCTGCTTGTTTCAGATCTGTTCAACCTTTAAATGTTTCATAGTTGCATTTTAAGGTAGTGGTGTGTGCTCCTGTTCTGGTTCAGTCTGTAAATTCCTACTTTTGCTAGACCGGTTCTTTCCTAAGCAGGAATTCCTTTAAGTTTGGTTTTATTTTTAATCTGGAACTTGAAATTGTAAATAAACTATGATGTACTGCTGTGCTTCTCTTCTTTAGACTCTAAAAGATGGAACTAACTGGGAACAGAATGAAGAAATCCCTCGTCTGCCAGGAGAGAGCAGGGTTACAGGTATGAAGCTCAATAGCTGCACGGTGCAGGGATGTCCAGCAGTCAGGCACACACTTGTATTGCTGAATTGTTGTGTAATTTGGGCTGGTTTGAGCTGGGGGAAAGGTAAATCACGCTGAAATGTCATGAATTTTTCAAAGAAATTGTGAAAGATTCTTTTTATCACCACAAATAACTGTTAAGTGTTTAAAATCTTGGTTTCTACACATGGTAAAGCTTCCCATAGAAAGAAATTGCAAGTTGTGTCCTAATTTTATCTACAGATTAAGTAGCACATGTTGGGTGATGGGAGCTCCTCCAAACTTCCTGAAGTGAAGAGAATTCTGTGTTCCACCCCCTGTGCATTGATACCTTGTGGTGTGGAATCTGAGCCTAAATGTGAATTCCCAGGGTGTCATGTTTTGCCTCCCTGACACAAGAGGGCATGAACAGCCTTCTCTGCTCTTGTTGGCCTTTACATACAGAAATGCTGTAGCATGAGGGAGATTAATGTACTGTGTAGTTTTCTTTTGTTGATGGAGGCTCTTCCTGAAATGAAAATCTTTGTTGGGGTCTGGCTTTTACTTGTGCAGCTTCTCCCTCCCCTATGCCCAGATTTGTTGGGTGGATTTGTAAACAAGAGTGGCTCAGTTAAAGCAAAGTGGTGATTCAGAGGAAGTAATTTGGTTTTTAATGAAGAAGGTGTGAGGGAGAGGATGTGGGACTAAGATGTGATCCTTATGGAAGTTCTCTGTGCTTTGGGGCACTGCACTGGAATAGGGCACTTTTTGTGGAAGGCAGATAAAATAGACTGGGCTAAAGAAATGAATGGGAAGTCTTTAATGTCATGGTTGGACTCAGTGAGCTGAGATCTTTTCCAGCCTTAACCATTCTGTGATTCTACTTGCATTGCTTCACTTAAATCTTTTTGGGTGGTCTGTGTTAGTGTTTGTTCTGTTACTGTCCTTGCTAAAACACTGCTAATGGCCCTACTCTGACTGCCTCAAATTGAAAGGTAATGTTTCTTTGCAGCATGATGAGTTCCCTAAACATTCTACAAATCAAACTACTACTTCAGTAGAGAATTGTTGAGAGAACGGGGTATTAATATCCACAATGTATTTGTTCTGTGATGGTGAATAGAGTGTGGTACAGTAATAAGAGTACTCCATGTTCTATGTCCTGCCCTCTCCTGTGCAGTGCTGAGAAAGAAAACACAAATACCACTAGGGAAGGCTACTGAAATCTGTGCACTTAATTTGGACAAGCTTAGTATATGAGTCTTTCACATTTTCTTAATAATTCAAGTAGATAAAACTCAGATGTTTCTAAATTCATTCACCTCTGAGTACAGCTCTCATTTTATTTTACTGCTACTTAAGCGATACTGTCCTTAGCTCTCATTTTCAGAAATATTTAATAGATAATAGATATATTTAATACAATATTTTAAGAAATACTACATTTTTTACAGACAAGGATGTTATTTATATGTGTCCATTTAATGGCCCCGTTAAAGGAAGAGTGTACATCACAAACTACAGGCTGTACCTAAGAAGTGTGGAAAATGTGAGTAATATGCCACAATTACTTCATGGGATGAGTTGGTTTTAAACTCCCTTCTGTTCACCCCTACTTGCCTTTGATTTATTCTGTGGCCAGTTCATTTGTTTTAGTTTTGGCACACATATACCTGTGGAATTGCATGGGAGGCTTTTTCCTTGAAATGGTCTGTAATGTTTGTAACCACCATATCTTAGTTCTGTAATGACTAAATAGTAATTATCTTTGTGCCACTGAGAAATCTGTATAAAAATCTAAGTTCTTTAAAGTTAAATGTGTTGTAAAAGTGTGATTTTTGCCTGGTAAAATTACAGTTTAATCCCTTACACAGACAAAAGATAAAGGTATCAGTTCAGTCAGAGCTTTTTTGATAGTGGTTCCCTTTACACTTAATCTGTGATAGATGAAGGGCAGCAATGATGATGTGCAATAGTTCTTAAAATGGCTGTCAGTAAACCAAGACTTTGATTGTCCTTGCTGTTAGAAAAGAAAAATACTTTGATCAGTAGAATCTTATTTGGGTTGGGGGAGTGGTAATGTGGTTGATAAACAGATGTGGAAGAGAGTAAAATGTGCTTGTGATCTCTTTCAAAATATGGTGGGTTTTTTTAAAAATAAAGATTTGGGACTGTTGAACTGAGGTCTTTCTGGCTCTAGCTAACTGTACTAATAATGTCTTTTTTTCTTTAGTTCTGCTTTATGCTGTATTAGCAAGCAGGGCCAATCAGTCTGTAGCAGAAGGGTCCTCTTAGGGTGTTGCCCCCATTTTCCCTGCATACTGAACAAGGCATGAAATATTTCTGTAGCATGTTAAACTGGATGATGCTCATGCCTTTGTTTCCTGTATGTATTTCATGTCTGCTTTCTTTCTGCAATGCGTAAGGGCATTTTGCTTGGGTCTTCTTTTCACATTCATCTTTTCCTTACTCAAACCTTTCTTGCAGGATCCTGTTGTGATATTGGATGTTCCACTGGGTGTAATTTCAAGGATTGAAAAAATGGGAGGAGCTTCAAGCAGAGGAGAGAACTCTTATGGATTAGATATAACCTGTAAAGTAAGATTTTCCAATAATTCAGTAGGAAATAAAATCCAGAGGGTTTTCTCTCTGATTACCTGTTTATAGTAAGGGAAAAGTACATGCTTGTGGATGAATTTAAAAAGAGCTTTTTGAAACTGGACAGCACACAGAGTGTGGTGCTGCTTTATTGGTACAATTCCTACACTCTATTCTGTTTTATGGGATAAGAAATAAAACTGAGCATTCACAAGGATTTGAGGTGTGTTACAAGGATTACCTGTTTATAGTAAGGGAAAAGTACATGCTTGTGGATGAATTTAAAAAGAGCTTTTTGAAACTGGACAGCACAGTGTGTGGTGCTGCTTTATTGGTACAATTCTTACACTCTATTCTGTTTTATGAGATAAGGAATAAAACTGAACATTCAGAAGGGTTTGAGGTGTGTTACAAGGAGATTCTAAATCATGTTTAGTGTCTAATATAGTGTTTTTACAGAGAGAAGCATCTCAGAGCTTTGGTTCACCTAACAGATCATGGCTTTGTTTTAGGATATGAGGAATTTACGGTTTGCATTAAAACAAGAGGGGCACAGTAGAAGAGATATATTTGAAGTCCTCACAAAATATGCTTTTCCCCAGTCACATAACTTGGTAAGTTACATCATTTCTATTTCATTCATCATTTCTATTGCTGAGTTGTATTAATGCAGACTTCTTCCCAATTAACTTTACCTGTTTGATCTAGTAATCATCAGTTGCTGATCTGTAATCTTGGATTATTCAGGACAAAAGTAGGCATATGTGAGACATTAGTGCAGATGTGAAGCTAACCTGAACTATAGCAAACACTTCTTTGATCTAAATAAATATCACCTTTATTTGTTCACTATAATGTGGTTTATCAGTTTGGTTGCATTAGAATAAAAAAATACCCAATTCAACAAAAAATATTAATCAGTAGAAATTACTTCATATTGCTCATTATCACATTCTGTTTGAAACAAAAAATAATGTCAAAATGTGCTAAACAAGGCTTGTACTTATACAGGTCATAAAATACAACTGTATCCAAGCAGATCTCTTATGTTAAGTATATGATTCTTACAATAAAATGGTTATAAATGTGGATTGCTTGTTACAGTCAACTAAGGTAAACTGTAGTTAGAAATTAAGACATATTATATATTTATATTATATATTTATACTAGATATAAATGGATATAGTGGGATTGGCATGGAGCAGTCAGACCTATTTTGTGGCAGGCATTATGGTACAACTGATGATGAATCCTCATTTGCTATTTGCACTCAGAGTTTGGTGTAATAAGCTTCCTTTATACCTTGCAGCTTTTTTTTGCCTTTGTAAATGAAGAAAAGTTTCCTGAAAATGGATGGATGGTGTACAACCCCATGTCTGAATACAGGAGACAGGTGAGTTACAGTTGCCATTGCCAGGTGCTTTCACATCTTCCAACTTGCACAGAGGAATTATTTTTGTACATTTCTCTTGTCAGCTGTTGGGAGAGGATGGAACTGCAACTTAAAGAAAAGTAAAGAAAAGAAATAAAAACCCTTGAGCCTTTAAAAAAACCTAGAATGTCACAGGATGGTAATCTTTGCTCTTTGAAGGAAATTATTGATGCCTCTCATAATATGCCACTGCTAAATGGAGGAGAATGTGCCAAATATGTAACTATAGTGTCCTGAAGGTAGACTGGATTTGTTCTTCTTCCCAAAATGAAGTGGGGGAAAAAAACCAGCTTGTTTTAGAAACAGCATTGTTTTACAGAAATTACAGATGTCTGTCAGTATTCTTCCTTGCTTTTTATGTGATCTTGGAAAAATGTCAGTGAAATAGGATGATACTTCATTTTAAAATGTCTGTTAGATAATTAAAGCATGACATTAAAAAAATTAAATAGCAAACAATAAGAACTTCCTTATTTTTTTTACCCTCCATAATTTTTTTGGTTCGTGGTTTAGAAGCCTAAGGCCCAAAAAAGGTAAAATACAAACACCCCCACAAACCCCACTGTGCGTGTGTGGAGGACTGAGCAGTATTTCTCCTGGAAATGCCTCACTGGGCAGAGTGCAACCAGGAATGGTTCTTTCTCAATAAGAAAATTACCCTGAATCTTACTTTTAACCTGATGGTAGTAGGGAAGAAAGGTTCTAGTGAGACTTCTTCCCCCACAGTCTCTTCACCAGGGAAGGTGGAAAAGCAGAGCTTTAGGGAAGGAGAGAAGATAATTTTCTTTCCTCAATCACACAGTTAAAGAAACACATCTCCTAATTTCAGTCATTGTTTTGAAACTTACTGAAAGGCTAGAATTGTGTGCATAAGGCTATGAGATGGCTCTGCAGTGTTTAAGGCCATGAATCCATCTGCAGTGAGCTGGTTTGTGTGGTCTTACAATCTTGTTTGCTTCTATTGCTTTGAAATGGTGCTTAGCTAAATTGTTGCTATGTGGCCATAATGTCACATAATACTCAGGAGCAGAATTATTTTCTGTTCATGAATAGCACTGGATAACTTTGTGTCACGTTTCAGGGGCTGCCCAACGAGCGGTGGCGGGTGACCTTCATCAACGAGCACTACGGGCTGTGTGACACGTACCCACCACTCCTGGTGGTGCCCTACAACGCCACAGACGAGGATCTCAAGAAAGTGGCAGCCTTCAGGTCCAGGAACAGAATCCCGGTGAGCACTGGGGGGTGGAACTTGCCTGGTGGGGTGGCTGTGTCACCCTGGTTTTGAAGACTTTTTTAAGCCTTCTGTAAGGTTCTTCATATTGGAGTCAGAAATTTTACCTTATCACACTTTATACTGTAAACACTGGCCATGTTTTGCTAACTCTTTCATTGTTTACATATTTCTAGGTGGGAGGAGAAAGGTGATTAACAGTTGCCTTGACCAATGTGGGTTGAGAGGTGGAATTCCATCCTCCAATCCACAGGCCACATAGAAAATGTATAAAACTGAGTTTTGTAAATAAACTGGTCCCTTTTTCTTCCTGCTTCGCTCACCAGCGTGTCCTGGTGTGGTTCTTTCCATATCCACGGTGATAGTGGCCGCTTTTAAGTTGCATCCAAACTTCTTGCTGAACACGACACAGAGGATGCTTTTTTATGGAAATGGTCATGGCAAAATAGTTTTGATTGGCTGGTGGTTTTTTGTGCCTTGGTCAAACCACAGTTCTGGTTTTCCCCCCATAACAATCACCCATGACAGCTTCACTGGTTTTAACTTGATTTGCCCAGTAACAGTGGCCAGCAGTGCAGTTTTCTGTGATGAGGAATGAGCCTTGCACTGGCACTATTGCTACTATTGCTCTATTGTTACTGTTGCTGAATGCCTATAAAAAGCAATCAGAAATGTCCAACAAACAAACCACATGGTATTTAAACATAGTTCCACTGGTCAGTCCTAAAGTAAGACCTCATGCATAGTCTCTTTAGTGAATTCTTACTTTTAATCCGTAGAATAAGAGAAACCCATTTGACTTCTTGAGTTTCTGCAATGAAAATTCTATGAAGTAAGAGAATTTTTATGTATCAGCTCTTTACAGCACTATAGAAAATAATAATTTCTATCCCAATACTTGTTTTAACTGGTATTTCCCTTTGGCAAACTTGGAAGATGTGCTGAATTCTTAGACAGCACTGGAAAACTGCCTTGAATCTCAGTTTGAGATGCACAGCTCTGAACATTTGACAAACATTTATTAGATACTGTATTTACTGACAGACTAGGTATATAATCATAAATATACTATATATACACACATATATCTCTATAATATAGAATGTGTATAGAATATATTTGTGTAATGTATAGCCTGTGCTTATAGTTATAATAACCTAGTAGTGTCATCCCTGTCACCTCAAAATTCATGACTGGCTTTTTGGTATGCCTGTGCAGAGAGACTCTTACTTGGTAAGAGTAATTTTATTAAAATAGTAATTTTAAATAGTAATTTTATTTTTGTCAAGAAATAGCCACTCATCCTCACACTCCCTCCCCCCTTCAGTGGCAGATCTTGTATCTGATCTGCACCTCAAGAATGAACACTTTCTGAGGATTGGAATTTGTGGGGGTTTTTTTTGTTTGAACTCTGATCTTCTTTTACTCTGTAACCCACAACTTACAGAGTGGCTGAGAATACTGTTTCTCAATATTTTTCAACAATGAATTTGCATTTTTTGGCTGCTTCTTGAGTTTCTTGCTTATCTTTAATCTCTGGCACTGCATCTGTTCCCTGGGCCTCTCACTGTCTTTTGTGGCAAGTCCTCCCTGGCTCAGAACAACAACGACAACGTGTGCTTCACTCCAGTGCTTCCTCTTTGTACAGAGGGCTGAGGAACAAAATGTGCTTTAAAGAAAAGGGAAAACATTCAAGATACTGTAGAAAGGTTCAACTTCCCTTCCTTATCCAAAAAAAGGGAAAAGTTGTTCTTGTAGAATTGGAGCATCTTAGTCACCATTTCTGCTATGAGTTCATTCTCCTGACTTTTTTTAGTTTCAGCAGAGTTTACTTTGCAGGATTATTTGCATAACCTAAGATTTGTAGGAAAATATTAAAATACATTGGATTATATAGGTAAGAATGATTCCAGTAAGCATTAAATATATAAGAGAATTCTTTTGAAGATTATTATTAAATTCTGTGAGATGAGAAGCAGTTGAGATATCAAGGGATTGTATTTTGAGGAAATACAAAGGAAGGTGTTAATTTTCGTACTGTGTATTTTAAAGAATATAGCTTTAATTTATGATTTTTTTTAACTGAGTTTGTTCTGCATTGTGTTTGCCCTGTGGCCAGGTTCTCTCCTGGATTCATCCAGAGACCCAGGCTGTGATCATGCGCTGCAGTCAGCCCCTGGTTGGAATGAGTGGCAAGAGGAACAAGGATGATGAGAGATACCTGGATATCATCAGGGAGGCCAACGGGCAGATCTCCAAACTCACCATCTATGATGCAAGGCCCAACGTCAACGCCGTTGCAAACAAGGTGAGCAGATGCTTCTAATTCTTATTTTCCAAGGGAATGAGGAGAGACTTGCTTTGAAGTTTTCTGTGAGGAGGTTTTGGGGAATAGTAGTAATCTTAATGTGGATAAATTTACATAATCAACTGCTCAAGGCCATGAAAGGACATGAGTAGGTCCCTAAGCAGAGTTTCTGGACCATATGTGGATTTCCATGTCTGTTCTCAGCCAAGCACAGATCTTAGCATGGGACTGAAGTTGGGCATGACTCCACTCTGCACTGGGAGGCAGCTGGTATCTTATTCTTAACTGAACTCTTGAATTTATTTGGCCAAACATTTTATCACTTTTGTCCATTTCCATGTCAAATGACATCCATTCCTTTCTTGCTCTGTTGAAAAGAGCCTGTATATGACTGAACTTAATTTTACATCTCTTGTTTGCAGGCAACTGGGGGAGGATATGAAGGTGAAGATGCATATCCCAATGCAGAACTTTTCTTCTTGGACATTCATAATATTCATGTCATGCGGGAATCTCTGAAGAAGCTGAAGGACATTGTCTATCCTAATGTGGAAGAATCCCATTGGTTGTCAAGTCTGGAATCAACCCATTGGTTAGAACATATAAAGGTAACTTTTCCTTGATTGTTTGAAAATGTCAAAATCTGTCATTTTGTATTTGCTTTCTTTGCTAAGCTTTGAAATAGTCCTAGAACACATTAAACTACTTGAACTACAAAAACAACATCCCTGAGTGCTGGCTTTTTTGCCAGCTAATCTTAGAGTATGTTATGAGGCTCATAAATAAGCAACAATAGGTGACACTGAATGTTTGTTGCCTGCCTCAAGTTAAGAGTCTTTATTAGAGGAATGCTTTCTTTGATTGGCATTACATGCGTGAGAACTGATTTAGTTTGGTTTCTTGCAATACAGGCCTGTAGATGACTGTCACTGTGAAATATTAGTAAATACTTTAAGTTGTCAGTGAATATATGACTTTATTTTGTCAATTATGGTTTCGTAAATAAATCTTGTATATTCATTTTTAAATTTGTAATGTTCATCTGGTAGCACAAATTAAATACTTAAGCTGGTAATTCACCAGTGTTCTCACTAGCTGACCTTTGAATCTTTTGCTTCAAGTACAGCTGTGCAAAAGTAATTAGAGTATTATGTAATGAATCCTACTTAATAAAATTTTCATCTTAATTTAATATTTGTAAAATAAGTATATTAGAAGGGCGCAAACTCTTTGTTCCAACATCTGAGATAATTCAGTCATTTAGTTCAAAGAAAGGAGTCAAATGAAATAACACTGAATTTTTAGAGAGTATATCCTATGGTAAATCCTCTCTTTCTTTGAAAAAGAAGCTTATGTTCTTTGGTTTATCAAGGTTACTGTTTTCTGCCTCGTTTTTTAAGAACTTGCTGTGAGATGAATTTGATCTTACTAAGGGATTAGGGAACCAATCTGTTTCTCTATTTTTATGCAAGAAATTCACTTGATCTCCTAGAAAATTCTTCCCCAATTAACCACACTGCTCTTTTCAGGTCCTGTAACGGAAACAGCATTAATTCAGATACAAAGAAACCAACTCAGGGTTCAGATTGAGCAGAAATAATTGTTTGTTGTGTGTTTGTGGGCAGCTGGTGCTGACAGGAGCCATCCAGGTGGCAGACAGGGTGTCCTCGGGCCGCAGCTCGGTGCTGGTTCACTGCAGCGACGGCTGGGACCGCACGGCCCAGCTCACCTCCCTGGCCATGCTGATGCTGGACAGCTACTACAGAACCATCCAGGGCTTTGAAGTGCTGGTGCAAAAGGAGTGGATAAGCTTTGGACACAAGTTTGCATCGGTAAGGATCTGGAGATGATTGCAAAGACTGTGTATCTCTCTGTCTGAATCTCTCCTCCTTGGTGCAGTAACTCATTTTGAGGTTATAACAGTAGCATGTATTATTGGAAAAGAATTAATGCTCTAGTACAAAATAAGAAATAAGGTCTGTTGCCATAAAGTAGCATATTTGAGTTAACAGGAGGCTGCTTTGCTTCATTTCAGAGAATAGGCCATGGTGATAAAAATCATGCTGATGCAGACAGATCACCCATCTTTCTCCAGTTTATTGACTGTGTGTGGCAGATGTCTAAACAGGTACGTTGTGTTGTTCTTCAGAAGGTAACTGTGAGGAGATTACTGAACTAAAGCCCTACATATTTGAAGAGGAGAGCACAGCCCTCTCCTCTGACCTGTAGTAAAAGAGAGTGTGTTTACTTTTGTGAAAGTGATATACAGGCTGTGATTTAAACATTGTAATGTCAGTAAGTAATGAAACAAAGCAGTGAATTTAGCCCATTTAGGGCTAAGGATCAGGACCTTTATTTGCCTTTATTTCTAAGAGTACACTGAAGAGATCTTATTCTGTCTTGCTAGTAAAAGTGTATGTGTAACTATTCTGTATTTTATTCTTTTCCTAAATTAAAGATAGGCTGAACATTTTGAGAAGAGATTTCAGTGGCTGGTTTGAGCAAGTTGAACACTGTGTCATTGGAACACTTAGTCCGCTATAAAGTACATGAAAGTATTACCTTAAAAAATATTTGTACATGTATCCACACTTCTAAACTGTGTCTCTAGCCTTTTAACTAGGCCATGTGCATATCCCCTGCGTTTTCCATTTAAACAATGAGTTTGTCTTTCCTGATTTCAGTTTCCTACAGCCTTCGAATTCAATGAGCAGTTCCTGATTACAATCCTGGATCACTTGTACAGCTGCCGGTTTGGCACTTTCCTGTATAACAGCGAGCTGCTCAGAGAAAAGGAGGTTAGTCACACCTCTGACTGTGTCCTTGCATTGCTGTCTTTACTCTGGGTGATATTTGGTTGGACTGTATTTTTTAGAACTGGCTTTTTTCTTACAGAATTAGTGCCATGCAGTCAGTAAAATACATGTCACGCCACAGGGTTTGGAATCTTTCTAATACAGTAATTTATTATGCTTCTAAGTAAACCAAAATTGTATTAATTTTAGAATGGCTTCTATGATGGATGTCTTGATTTTATGCAAATATTTACTGTTCTCATTTTGATTTCATTTTAGAAAGTGACTGAGAAAACCTTGTCGTTATGGTCTTTGATAAACAGTGAAAAATCGAAATACACCAATCCTTTTTATAGTAAAGAGCTAAATCGAGCACTCTATCCAGTAGCCAGCATGAGGCATTTGGAGCTCTGGGTCAATTACTACATCAGGTGGAACCCAAGGATTCGGCAACAAGTAAGTGAATTCTCTATAAAGTGCAAAAAATGATGTTAGATTGGAAATAAGGATTTTGTGTCATAACTGACTTGTAGAGCAGTACCTGTAATCTGTTCAGGGTTTTAATGTTATATTTACACAGGTGGAGAAAAAAGTGAAAGAAATTATTGTAGTTCTCTCTTAGCTCATTCAACTTATTTCCCTGTTTTAGTAGCAAATAATTCTTGAGCTCTTTGTAGCCCTTTTTCTTGGGGCATTTGATGCTACTAAATCCTGAATGGCAGTGCTTAGAAATGGGGCTTGTTGATCCCTGAAGAGTTGGGGCATTAACCACACAAACACAGTTGCATTTGCTTGATCTTTCTCCTTTTGCTGAGAGAGGGATGAAACAATTTACAAATGAAATCACCTACTGAGTCCTTTCTCTTTCAAAGCTATATGTATTGATGGTAAGATTTAAGTTTTTTATGTAACATTGATGACCCAGCATTGTTTACACTGTGGATGAAAGCTATTACCAAAAATTAAACAAGTGGATCAGACTGGAAGTCCAGAAAAGCTTTTATCAAATGACACACAGTTCAGTTCTGTGGTTTTAATCCATATGGACACTCAGTGTATGTCACAGTCTTGCTGGAAATCTCAGCCATGTGGTACATAAAGATTGCATACAGAGACTTTTTTGTCCTTTTTAACAGCTTGTGGAAATTTGAGTAAGAGAAGATAGAGGAGCAATTTGTTTGACAGAAGCAGTCTTCAGTCCAGCCCTTGGAATGAGTCAGTAGTTTTCAAGCAATACACTTCCTCTTCCACAGCTGATCTCCTGTATTATTTAAAGCACTTAGAGGTTTCAGGAAAGCCTGGCAGTTTGCTCTGGCTTTTTTTTCACAAGTACATTGCCTATTGGAAGTGGAAGTTCTGGTGTTAAAGCTTTTGCTGCTTGTTGTGAAAGATGAGGGTGTTTTGCAGAAGGTGAATATAAAGATTTGTTTTAGAAAGTGAAGGAATATAAGACATTCAAGTTAAGTGTAAACCTACTTTAAAATGTAGTTTGCCTTTATTAGCTAAAATAATCTGGCTAAACACTGAATTTTAGGGAAGATGCTGAGACATTTGACTTCTGGACTCTAAAACCTTTTAGTATGTCAAGAAAAAAGTATTGATCAAAAAAAGGTACAAGTAACTATCTTGCACACAATATTAGATAACAAGAAAATAAAATCCTTATGCTCCAGGAAGGGGTGGCTCATTTTACTGAGTCAGGACAAATGATTTTTGGGCGAGCCAGCTGGAAGGCAGAGGGCTCTCAGGTTACAACAATGAGTATTTCTACAGTATTTCTATAGTATTTCTATAGTATTTCTTTAGCTGCCAGGAAGCCCTGGGTGCTGGAGCAGCTGGAGTGAAGTGAGACTAACGTGGATCTCTTCCCAGCAGCCAAACCCCGTGGAGCAGCGTTACATGGAGCTCCTGGCCTTGCGGGATGATTATATCAGGAGACTGGAGGAGCTTCAGATCACAAATAATTCTAAGATACCCAACTCATCAGCCTCATCAACATCTCCCTCACAAATGGTGTCCCACGTACAAACACATTTTTGAAGAAAGTGTTGGCTTCTTTCTACACTGTAATAGCAAGAGGTGCTTAACACAGATCTATAGCATAAAGAGGAATATTCTAATGCCTTACATTAGACTGTCCTAACAGAAATTATTTTAGACTGCCTTCATTTGAGGAGGACTTCAAACCAACCCAGCTCTTCGATTATGTGCCTTTCAGAATCTATGGACTGACTGGGAACATTATTAATCAACTCACAGCTATGGAGGGCTTTAAGAGTTATTTTGGTAGGTCTGGTACAAATGAAATTAAATTGATATATTGTTTTCATAAGAATGCTTTAATTTATTACATTTTAGGTCATGTTTATGTAAGGAAATTCATGCTCAATCTTACATGTCATGAATAAACACAATAACGGCAATAGGAATATTCACATTGTATAAAATTAGGTATGTCTGTATTCCTGTTAGGAATACATTCATGGAGTTCATGAGAGAACAATAAATTCTATTGCAAGATGTCAGAGAGAAGTGTTGAAACTTTCTGATTACCTGAGAATTCCAAATTTTCCTTTTTTAAAATAAACAGAAATATGGAAGGCATTTCACTGATGCTTCTAAATAAAAAATTCAGATAGCTCAGTAGATATAAAACTAAAAGAAAGTTTTTTATTGTAAATTGATTTTATTTTTAAAAACAAAGTTGTACTAGATTCTGAGCAGTTCTGTTTGGGCTAGCTGTTCAGCACTAAAGTGCAGTACAAATTATCACTGTGGTTCTTTGGATTAATACAGAATTAAATGTTTCCAAAAGAAGGTTTATATAATTAAAAACAGAACCGTAACATTGCTTAAATAACCAGCAATAGCCATAGTATTAAAGCTTCTGTTTGTCTTCTAAAAATAAATGTGCCTGTTTAAAGGAGCTTTTATACCAAAGTAGACAAAAATTCTGTTATAAATAATTTTGAGGACTTGTATTTTATACTTTACTGTTTAATTTAACTCCAGATCAGCAAATTTATTCTAAAGTATTTAAGGGGTTTCGGTTTTGCATATAGTGTGTGCACTTATATTGAACATTCAAGTGAGCTCTAGTTTCAAGCCTGCTTTTCAGAGGCTTTTTGTAAATCTTTAATTTGTTCCTTTCAGGTATTTTTTTAATAGTTGCAAGCATTTCTTACAGCAGCACAAACTTTGCTCTTGATATTTAATTCAAATTTTGCATATTCTCAGAAGTTTAGATTGGACATTGATACTTAGGCAATCCAGGAAATACTGCAAATCAAAATCTATAAAGGATTCTAATATTGTTATTTTAAAGGAAATATTTTAATGCTTGAGCTTCTGTCATTGTAAATTATTGTACATGTGGTGAGTTTTGATCTGCAAGATATAATAGGATTATATATAAATTAAGTTTTGTGTAAGTGTATATAATATAGTTTATTAGAAATTCTGCAAGTTTATAAAGTGTAAATATTTTGCATATGAAAACTAAATTTAAAGATATAGTTCCATAAAAGAAGTCAAAGTTGAGAGGACATTGAATATTTAAAACAGTATTTTTTCAAAGGAATAAAAGTATACTGCCTCTGGATTTAATTCAGTATATGCACTGAGTTGCACTATGTTTTCAGGGAATTTCAAGCATACATCATGTATGTTCTAAATACACAGAATTATATGACTTTTTGTCCTCTAAATTTCATTCTCCCATCTATGCTTTCCTGTATGTGTATCCAAAATAACAATGTTGTCCCCCAGTCTTGACATGTTAAGGCAAGATTCATTACATCAGATAAATGAAGAAGGATACTCAGTTGTCATGAGGTACTTTACATTTTGAACGCTATGCATACTCTGGTATATTTGCCTTCTACTTACTTGTGGTTTATTAAAAAAAAACAAACCTATTTTTATTAGAATATTTAAAGTTTCTGTATTTGAGTTTAACATGTTGGTGATGTCTCTGGTGTGAAAATGTTCTGAAGATCTAATAGTTTTTACTGTGTAAACAGTACATGATAACCTATTACAGTTGGGAAAGTGTAATATAATGAAAAAGGATCTTTTTGCACTTACTTCATTACATATTACTTTGTATTACCCTTCAGCTGAATTTGTCTTTGAAGCTCTCTAACATGGCTCTCTGTGGCCTTGGAATTTTTCAAGCCAGCAGATAAGATACATGTTTTAATTGTTTTTACATACGAGACCAACACAAGGGTGATTTTAATCCAATATATTCTGGAAAAAATGCTACTTGTGAATGTCAGCATACAGACTTAGCGATGCTAAGAGAACATCTCTCTCCCTTTCCCCATCCCCGGCTGCTCTGGGCTGTGGTTCTGCACAGAGCTGTGCCTGTTCCCTGCCAGGAGCACACCCGGGGAAGGTTCTGAGCTCCTGAGTGCCTTTTCTAGGAGGGCTGAAAAAGCAGAGCTGGGGTGGCAGCACCGCCAGCAATGAACGCCCAACAGCCCATGAGAAGTATCAGTCTTGGAATGCTACTTTAGGATTTTTTGTATTGTTCCTTCCACTGATGTGAGGAGAATAAGCTAGGTTTTGTACTGAGCTTGTGTTACTTATTTAGAGAAAGGGTATTTGTTGAATGCCTTCTTTATTTGCTCATGCCTTACCCTTCCTCCCAGCATCACTGTTACGGCTGTACCCAAGACATGACTTGTGTGCTACCTCCTGATGTATTGTTAACCTCTGCCTTGCGTTCAGGTGTTTGTCGCAGCGAACATTGTCTCATGCATGAGCAAACAGGAGCAAACACGATGTGTAAAGCGCAGGAGCCCTGCCGTGTCTGCCGCTCTCCCTGAATCCCGCGGGCTGCTCTGCAGCCGGGCCCGGCGCGTCAGGTCGGGATAGCAGTGAACATCCTCCGTCTGCCTTGTACGTGCGGGGATGGGAAAATAAAGATGTCAGTGCTGAACTCTGCCTCCAGCAGCCCTTTCCTGCCGCGCCAGCCGTGTGCCGGGGGTCCGGAATGCGGGGCGGGCGGGGGCGCTGCCCCGGCGGGGCCCGGCCCTCCCTCAGCCCGGCCCGGCCCGG
>VXBR01009396.1:122256-202982 GCA_013400215.1 Cisticola juncidis | reverse complement strand
CTGCGGGGTGAGGGCGGCTGCTGTGCCGCGGCGGGAACCGGCTGTTGTCAAAGTTTCCTGCTGCGCTTGCCGTGTGCCGGTTGTGCCGCCTGCGTGGCCGAGGCGGCCGCGGGGCTCTGGGCCGGGGCTTGGGGCAGCGTCCTCCAAACTTGGGCTGAGACCGGCCGCGGATTTTGAGTCTCTTCCCGATTGGTTTGGGTTCTTTTTTTCCGTCAGTGTATTTAATCTGCAGAGGTGGGACTGTCCCCGGGCAGCGCTGTGTGTCCGGGATGCTGTCCGTGTGTCCGTCCGTGTGTGCAGTGTGTCCCTGGTGTGTGCGGTGGGTCCGCAGGGTCTCAGCAGAGCGGGGCCAGCCGCTGGCAGAGACATTCCTTCACTCAGAAGTTTCCAGCTGAAGGCAGACTTCAGAATTGAGCTTAAAAATCGTTAAACGAGGACTAAAACTGAATGGAAATCTCACTCTTATGAAAGCTAAATTTAAAAAATATTTTAAATCAGTGCTTAGTTCCACTCCCTGTGTTTTCTCTTTTTTTTCGTGTTAGTAGAAACCTGGAGGTTTACCTCATTCTAGTGAGGACGGAAATGAAATGCCCATTTTCTGTCATCAAACATACACCTTTGTATTCCTTATTAATGCACTTTCTTATCCTGATTTTCATCTTCCGTTCTTCCAATCTTGTTCTACCCTGGGCCAGTTTTATGGCCATTTGTCATTTAGTTTAGTTCTTTGCCAGCACTAGCCAGGGATGATGTGTGAGACAGAACGCAAGGGCCGAGTTCTGTGGAGCACTGACACTGCCCCTGCACGGCTCTCAGTCCTGCATTCTGAGTGGTTTTCCTGCTGCTATTATCTCTGTTGATGTAGTGATTCCATGTGAAGATAAGGCATAGAAAAATAAATCCTTCTCTAAATTAACAAGTGAGTGCGTATTTGAAAACAAACTTAGGCAAGCCCTAAGGAGTTACGCTGGAAATTAAAGAGATATGAGAGAAGGAGAAATAAATGAGGTAAGAGAAGGATTACTGTAGGATTTAGGCATTGGGCTCTTTTGCAAAACTTAAGTGAAGAATTCTCTAAGTAAATCTGGGTTTGAGTTCAGCACTAACCTGACTTTTATCTTTGTTGTTCAAGCAGGACTATCATAGATGTGTTTTAGTTTTAAAACAACATTGTGAGATCTAGTCCTGTGTAGAATGTGCAGGTGGGGAGAAAGCTGTTAAAATTATTTAGAAATGTTTTGAAAGCTCTTCCATTTCAGGTATGACATTGTTGTGTGGATCTGTGCCTTACACCTGGCTCTGGTGGCAGAGTTAATGTAAGGAAAGATCTCACATTCAGTAGTAATTGGTCATCTAAGGATGTTACCCCACCCTCTTAATGCCATGCACCTGCTGGGTATATGTGAATTTATTCACTTCAGTGTCATGGAGCATTCAGAGAATCCAAAGCTAGTTTATGAATTAACAAAAAAAATAATTAACTTTTTTTTTCTGTATATTATTTCTGAATAAACATGCAGTCTGTAGAAGAGCACAGCTGAATGGTTTGAAGAAAAGTTATCAGCTGAGGCTGTGGTAACACCCAGGGAACAGTTCCCTCTGGCATTCACAGTTTTTCCTTGGATACCAGTGTGTTTTGAAGCAGGAAAAAAAAAAAGGAAAACAATGCATCTAACTAGAAGTTACCCTTTAGAAAACATGTATTTTCAACATTTAATATAGAATATGACATTAGTATAGTTTAAGTTTTTTAATATTAGCATGAAGTAATTTAATTATGAGGATTTACAGGATAATTAACATATTAATAATTAACAGGACATATTAATAAGGACAGTATAAGGAGTTTCCTGTTACTTAGCCAAACTCGTGCCATGGATGGCTTTAAGAAAAAAGCATGTGAATAGTAAAAATTGCACTGAATAAGGAACAGAACATTTTTAATTTCCTAGGACCTTAACCTCGTGACAGGTCTGTGTCTCTGACATGATCTAGTAAATTATTTTTCCTTATTTGATCAATAAGATAATTGTATTCTGCCCACAAAGCAAACTAAGTTTTATGGTGTTAGTGATCACTTACAGCGTTACTTTCTGGATCTGCTCAGTTGCTGTGCTGTTCAAAACACACATTTTGAATTACTGCTAAATAATGTGAAATTTCTGGTTTTGTAGCCCGACTGGATCCCACGTGGAATGGTGTAAACAGCTGATAGCTGCAACCATTTCCAGTCAGATTTCAGGGTCTGTCCCATCAGAGGGAGTGTCCAGGGACTACAGGGTAAGTGACTTGAGGAATGCATTTATTTCTTGTAAAATACAGGAGTGGAAGATGGGGAAGGTCCTTGCTTTCTTGATTAGCAGGTGGTAAGTACGTGAGTGTTTCAGAACTAGAAACATCTAATTATGTGTAGGAGTCTTTTGAATTTGCTTCCTGTCTCCCTCCATATTTAGAATAGTGCCATTGAAATCTACAGAATAAAAATTAACAGAGAAGTGAAAGGAAATTTTGAGTCAATGTTTTGAATGAAACATCAAGTGAGTAGTCTTTGCTTTTGATTACTATATAAAATAATTGGTAAAGTAGATAATAGTTACAGGTTGAAATGGTTTCTAGTGTGTATTATTCAGAGTACAGAATTGAGCTCCTCAGACTTCACAAAAACTAAATGAATGTCTTTGTTACTGTGCAGGGAACCGAGTATCATTTTTGATGGGGTTTCTCCAGAGGTACAGAATTTAACATCAAACAAACAAAGAAATCACCTTTCTCATTCCCTCCCAGCAGTATTTTTGTCCCTAAGGTGATAACTGCACATTCTGGTTTCCCTGAGTTCCACTGTGCACAATTTTGTGCCCCTGTTCTTTCACACTCCCTGCCTGTTCCCTTCATGCAGCCTCTCAACTCAGCTGTCCAGAATGGAGCATGGGTAGTTTTTCTCCTCTCAGTGTGACAAAAGTTACCCATATTTCAATTCTGTAGAAGAAGTCCAACTTGCTGCTGTCTAGATCCCTTTTTCTTCCTAGATTTCAAACAGTTTTATTGTCTTCCCAGAGAATGGCCAAAGGAAGATTTTTATCTCTTTTTCTTGTTTCAACTAGATTCTAATTCACATGTGCCTTTGGTTATAAAGTATGTTGTCTGAAAACAGTGGATTTTAGATTGAGTGACACGAGGTCAGATTCAACCTGAGTCTGAGATGAGTCCACAAAATGTTTTTGGCTGTGGTGTGTCTAAAAGTTTAACCTCAACAGAGTTTCACACTGTTGGCACAGTCATCAGTTTGTAAAGAGTAGCTCTCCCATACTGCAGCAGCTGAATTGCAAATGCTTGCTCAGGTCAAGGCCAAAATGTTTGGTAAAACACTGTGGGAAACCTTGTGTTACATCTGTTGATGTTGTATTTGCCAAGGATTTCATTAGAGTAAAATCCAAGTGTGTAAGTTCATCTCTGAGAAGAATGCATTCCTCTGGAATGAAGAGCACTGTTTAATTTTGAATAACTTCCATCTCTGTACCGAACTCATCTCAGATATTATTTAACTTTTAAGGCCTAATTAAAATTCTACTTCATTGTCTGTCTCTGAGAAATGAAAGAAAAGAATTGATGCATTTTCCTGTGTCTTCATTACCTTTGGTTTCCTCGAATTGCTGCATTTAGAGACAATCCCACAACTCAGAACCTTCAGTTTTGAGTGTGTGTGTTCGCTTCTAGAACTGATCCAGCAGTTCTGTTCTAGTTTGTGCTGGCTTTACCAGGAACTCACTGCTTTGTTCTTTCTTTCATCCCTTTTTATTGTTTAAATTAATATGTTTATAAAACCAGATTGATTCCTGTATCTATCAGTGTACTCACATTACTTTTCTGTGATTTACCTTCACCAGGGAGCAGGGAATAAAGGGGCAGCTGATGGATTATTAGAACTGGAGAGCACCGGGGGAGCTCTTGCTTGCTAAACCCTCCAGTCTGAGCAGAGCCCTGCTCTGTCTCCTCTGACACACTCTCTGCCTGCAGAGAATTCTTGAATGAGGGGCTCATATAAATAAAAATACCTCAGACTGTAGCTGCTGCTACAAACACCTTCAGAAGCTGAGCAGAGTTGTCTTATTCTGAAAGGTCCGGTGCCTCCTTCATGGTTGTTAGTGCAGCCTTATTGTTTTCCACCTAGAAGGATTACCAGGCCCTTTCTTCTCTTTTCACAATAGCACAGTGTAGCAGGATAAAAGGGTGATTAGGAATGAATGTTTCCAAAGAGCTTGGAATTTGTTGCATCACTAAAATGAAGTGGCTGAGGTTTTTTTTTTTTAAGACCAAAACAGTTGTGCAAGTGAGAGCTACTAGTTCTGCATAGTTCTGTTTTGTTCTTTCAAAATCCAGCTACAATTAAAATGTTTGGGATTAGAGTTCTTTGGAAAATCTGGTGAAATATAGTAGCTTTAACAGCTCAAACCTGTGTGTTTCATTGGATAACATTTTATATTTTAACTGACAGGTGTACAGGAGGCCAGTTGTACGGGTAAGATTGCCTTTGGCTAGCAGTGAACAGCCTCCTACCTGTGTGTCTCTTGTGCTGTGTGAGATCTTGATGTGTCAAGCATTTTTTACCTCATTAATGGGTTTTATGAACCAGTCAGACCATTTTGCTATGCAGTGCAACAGCTTCTTTGCCACAGAAATGCTTTATATACATTACAGTGTTTCTGTCAGCCATAAAAGTCAACGTGTAAGAGAGCAATATTTTAAAATTGTGTTATGAATGTGCAATACTAACTTCAGTTTTATTACATTAATTTTGACAAATTGGATGCTTGCAGTTCAGGTTTCCGTGCTTCAGACTGCAGAGTGCTGTGTTAGCAGCTCTAACATGTCTATGCTAAAGAATTCCAGTGGTAAAAGCATTTTGTCTGTGTTTGTCCTAGTTCAGTAAATTCCAAATTCATGCTTGCCTTTGTACTTGTTTTAAATTAGTTGTTACCAAGCTGTAATAGGATTGAAAGTTAGGTTTGAAGTTAGGTACTAGTGCAGTGACCTACATCATTTTAATGATAATTTTGAGAGTAGGGCTTGCCCATTGTTCATTGAAGATTATAAAGGGCATGCCTTGTTTTCTTGCCCCTCTCTCTTAGTAACATTTATGGAGTGAGAAATGATCTGGATAGGGTTCTGACATTGTTCATGAAATGTGTCCAACACTTTTATTCAAACAAAGACCTCTTGTTCAGTCTGAAATCAAGAGATGAAGTCTGAATGATTTCTTTTTCTTGTCTGTTGTTTACGTATTTTAAAATGATGTGTTTAGTCCAACCATACAAATCCACAAGTTGATTTTTTTTCTTTTGAATAGATAGCACTTCAAATAATTGGTCTGAGTTGAGTAACAAAAACTGGTTTTGTTCAGTGGTTCCCAGTTCTATCTAAAGGCTTTGATATTTGAATGGTCTGCTCTGCTGCTTTGTCTTTCATATATTTAAATATTTTTGATGTATTTGCTCATTGTCCTGCTGGTTTTCTTCCAGAGATCACAATGTCTGCTTTTCTTTGATTTCAGAAACAACATAATTATGATCTGAAATATAAGTAATTTCTGCATAACAGAATTCTACCCATACCTAAATGTTAGTAGTCCTTTATTAGTTATTGGTTAGTAGTAGTTTAATTCCTTTAACTTGAAAAGGTTTTTTAATTACCTATAACTTTTTAAACTCATATAGACTTCAAATTATCTGAAGATACCTGAAGTCCTTTTTTAAGCTGTTTCTTGAGGGTTCTGTAAAAATACTGTAAAAAGAAAAATTGACTTCCAACAAACACTTGTAAATTTAGACTGAAAGTGATTTTACAGTCTGACCAAGTGAGAAATTCTTTGAATTTGAGCAGGGAGTAAGAGACTGTCATGAGCACAACTTCTCTGCAGTTGTTAAAGGAAGAAGATGGGAGAACATTTTTGGCTGAATGTGTTAAAACAATTCCTTCAACTGACCCAATGACATTTGTGCTTCTCTCTGGTGTGCAAAATGACCTTATGTTTATTAAAGAAATTTAATTAATGTTCAGGATTTGCTGCCAATTGATGCAGAAAGAAATGAACATGAACATATGAATTGTTTGCATATTTTGCTATGAGTAGTAATTTTAGATTCTGTCAAGTTACTGGCCAAGTTTCAGGCAACAACATCAAAGTGGCTGGAAAGGAGTGTAAAACTATAAGGTTGAGAGTTCAATTACAACATGTTCTACACAGCAAAGCTTTTTTTAAATGTCTAGGTACTTCTATTTGATGTCAACCTATTTTTTTCTGTGAAAGATTGCATGAGTTTTCCCATAATGCTGCCATTGCAAGTTGTACTCAATTTCTTCTATTGATAAGCATGTGGCATACTTGAAATTAATTTTCTTCATTGTAAGGTTATTTGTCTTAAAAAGACAGTACATACTTTTATGTTCTTATCTACCAGCACTGACTCTTTTGTGAAACAAGGAGTAAATTTTTCATTTTGTGTTGTGCCAAGTATCATTCAAAGGATGGTGCTAATAGCTTGGATTCCCTTCTGTGAAAAGCAGTGTGTGCCAGGAGTGGAAGATTTTGGAAGGCTAAACTGGAGTTAAAGTATATGCTGTCTTTTTAAGGAAAATTTTAAAAAGGGAAACAAAATAAAGATTCTGTCCTTTCACCTTTGTCTGCAATTTTTTTGCTGTTGCTTCTCTCTTGTCCTACTGCTGCCTCATGCAAAGCAGGAGATTCAGGATGGACACAATGGCTATCATTCTGAAGCAGAGCCTGAGCAGGTGGCAAGTTTTACTCATCTTTCATTCCTTAACTATGTAGCAAGGTACTTTAAATTAGTACTCATACACTGCATACAAATCTTATTTTCCTCACACAAGAGAAGCCCTAGAAAGGATTTAATGTGTAATTTATGTGCCAGGCAGAGTTTTCTTGTAAGGTCATGCAGTTTAAAATGTAATACTGAACATAAGTCCCCCCTAACAGAGCACATGCACCCTCAGTTTGTCAGCACTGGCTGTTCCTCTGCACATTATTTTTGTGCTAAATATAAAATTCCAAAAGTTCCCAAGGAAATCTGAAGCCAGAGATCAGCTGAAATATTTTTAGGAATTACTTATTAGTGACAGCTTGGGGCAGTTTGTTTGGATGCAGACAGATCCTTCCAGTTATTTCTGTGTGGGTCAGAGCTGCAATGCAAGGGAAGGTTGTTTGTTGTAACAAATTTGCCCATTATATTTATTCAGGATGTAAAAAATTGAAACCTTATTATTGATCTGAGACAGATCACTTTTCTTACACAGTCTTTACTAGTCCCACACAAACCATTTTGTGCTTTATTACAATCTTTAGTACATTGTAAATCTTAGCTGCCAATAAAGGACCAAAGAATCCATCACGTATCATTCAGCAATGAAGCCATTTACATCAATGATAATTTATTAAAAACTAACTCTTTTTTAAAATTGCTAATTGTTCTTCTATATTTTGTTATTACTTCCTTCTTAATCTGGCCATCTGTGTTCAAAATTTCTATAGTGAACCTATCCCATAACCTGTGGCACCCTCAGTAAGGTGTTGATTGAGAGAGCACTGTGGGGTGCTTCTTGCTATCAAAATCACAAAGTTAAAATGTTAAATAAATAAAGTTTCTGCCATATAATCCTCTCAGATGAAAATACTCAAATATTAAATAAGCAGCAATAGAATTTAAAAAAAAGAGCTTTAAAATTCTCTCAAATAGATAAAATACCCCCAAATAATACCTGCATTCAGCAAAACACTAACACATTATTAATTAGTAATTTGGGCTGATCTTATTCATATTTTTGTATGCTATATATAGTTAGCATGTGAAACTAATTGTTGCATAAATGCTTTGTTACTAATATGTGACTAACATGTATGTCTGTTGTATTTATAATTCTAAATTTTGTGTTTGGTTGCTTTTTTGTTTTTTTTCTTTTACCGTGGTGCTATTTAGTACAGTTGTGTGATTTTAAAATAGACACACTTCTTGTGTTCCAGTAATGTGGTAGTAAAAGCACTTTGCATCAAAATATATCGAGGTGGTACAGATGGAGAGTGAGATTTACTCCTGATTTTGGATTTTTGCCAGGCACTGCGGGATGGAAACAAAGTGGCACAGATGGAAGAGGCTCCACTTTTTCCTGGAGAATCAATCAAAGTTATTGGTAAGTGTACTACTGAGTGCTGCACTGAATACTATTAAATTGCTGGTTGATTTAAAAACAGAATATTATTTCATTTTGACTTTGTTATTTAGTTTAACGTCACTTAAGATTAGCTGATTAGATGCGGGTTTCTTTTCTTTGTCTTTTAAATCCAAGTGTAGGAAGGAAAAAATCAGATCCAGGGGATGACTTGCTCCATATAGATAATTTTTCTTTTCCTAAGGATTTTTGGTTCCATAGAGGTGTATATATTGTATTTCTGCTTGGGGGTGCAAAGGATATATCATAAATTCAAAATCTCTACAGCAAAAAAGATGAAGTTACAGTAAACTTAACTTCCCAGTTCTTAGTGGGATTTATTTCACTTTGGAGTGACACCAAGGTCTGTGTTAACAGTGCAGTGCTTGGCTAGGAAGGAATACCAGCAAATAAAAGTGAAAAAAAAGTGAAATAAAAGAGTGCTTGGGACCTGCCTGCCCCAGTGCTCAGGAGCTGCTGGGGCTGAGGAATTTCATTGCTTCCATTGCTGAGATAAAGGCAACTCTGCAGAATAAACTTTCCTAAAGAGATCAAGCATCAAAATCTTATGGAAACTGCTGAAATTTTGTGAGTTTCAAATGAAAATAGATTATTATGGAACAACTCTAATAGTAAAAGCAGGCTGTGATTGATCTGTTTTCCAGCTAAGGATGTGATGTATATCTGTCCATTCATGGGAGCTGTCAGTGGGACACTCACAGTGACAGACTTCAGGATGTTCATCAAAAGTGTGGAGAGGGTAAGAATTCACTA
This sequence comes from Cisticola juncidis, assembly GCA_013400215.1. Taxonomy (NCBI): domain Eukaryota; kingdom Metazoa; phylum Chordata; class Aves; order Passeriformes; family Cisticolidae; genus Cisticola; species Cisticola juncidis. The sequence continues at coordinate 193,991 of VXBR01009396.1, read as the reverse complement.
TTTGATGTTGTTTCAGGTAGAAATGTTGCTAAAATAGATTTCAGAAAGTGACAAATTCAGTGATGTTGCACAGCAGTCTACTAAACTCTAATGAAACACACATGGGTAATATTAATTTGTGTTTCTTCTAATGTAATAAAATCCGTTTGTTTTATGTACAAATTTCAGGATCCACCTTTTGTTGTTGATGTTCCCCTTGGAGTCATAAGTAGGGTTGAAAAAATTGGAGTACAGAGCCATGGAGACAATTCATGTGGTATTGAAATAGTTTGCAAGGTAAGACGTGGTAGAGATTTATTAATATTAAAGTATTTTAATTTCATTTTTCTGTAAGAAGAATCTGCCAACCCATGTGCTGTTTTTCTGTCTGATCAGTTCCCTGTATTTGAATCATGCTTCATTTCTTTCAATTCCTCTATGATAGTTGCAGTCTTAAACACTTCTGCCTTTTGTCTGAAGAGTGAATTTAAAGGAAAAGTGGTGATTTTTATATCAAGCATCTCTAATGACACTCCTGGTTATCTCATATGAGTGCTTACAGAACTCTTTCCCTTGGGAGTTAGATGATATCAGTGACTCAGTGTTCTATATATGCCTTCATTCAATCAAATGTCTTACAACTGCCTTTTTTTTTTTTTTTTTAATTTATCATAGAGTAAAACTGTGACTTATTTTTGGCAGGATATGAGAAATCTGCGGCTGGCCTACAAACAGGAAGAGCAGAACAGACTGGAGATCTTTGAAAACCTTGTAACACGTGCATTTCCTGTTTCTAATGGGCTGGTAAGATGCAGAGGAGGCTGTCACTGCTCTCCTCTTTTGGGAAACTGCAGGGGAGGAAATACAAGCCTGGATAAAAAACTTTGAAGTATTGATTCATAAAATCTGCTGCAGAGCAGGCCACTCTGACCCTGTCTGCTTTTTGCATTAATTCATCAAACACTGCTGTGTCCTGCTATTGGTGAAATTAATTTATACATAACCCTTGAGATCTAGGTTTACCTAATTGCTGATTAAAAATCTGTATGTATTGACTCTTACTTTCTGCAGTAGATAATTCAATCTAGAAGTTCTATCTAATACAACAAATAGGTACAATTAGTCCTGTTAATTAGTTCATCAGCTGCAGAATTCTATTCCATTTGCTTGTGTGGATAAGGAGCTGGTTGAGAGGTAGGAAACCAATTTTGTCATCTTGGCATTGCCACTGATGTGTTGTGTGATCAGAGGCAAGTAACTTCAATTTACTGTTTCCTATCTTGGTTTTGTTAACTTTAAACTCATATTTAATGGAAAAACTATTTTCTTTCTAGCTTAGTGTTTCCCAGTCTTGACTGAAGGTGTTATATCTGCTGTTCAGGAGTTTTAGAAGTGTTAGATTTGAAAGACTGAAGTGTTGACTGTTTGGAGTTACTTTGCATACAACCTGTCAGGCAGTAATTTATCACTTTGTTTTGTTGTTTTTAGCCTCTTTTTGCATTCAGCTATAAAGAAAAGTTTGCTGTTAACGGCTGGAAAGTGTATGATCCAATGGCAGAATATAAGAGGCAGGTAAGTTATAGAATACTTGGTACATTTTTTTTCTTCTCTCTCCCCCAGAGCCATTTAAACAAGGAGGAAATGCTACAGAAAACTCACATTTTCAGCTCTTGCTACATAGACTGACTGTCTACATCTCATGTTTAGATAATAAAATGCAAGTGGCCTGAGTCTGGGAGTGTTGAGCACCTGATAAAGTTGATGGAACAAACTTCACATGGTTCTGAAATCCACATTTTTCAAGTGCTGTTTCTACAAAACACAAGCTTTATGAAAAATTTGATTTGAATAAGCATCACTAAACAGAAGAGTTTGTAATTCTGTAGTTTGTAATTCTAAATCTACATTTTCCACATGGTTATTTCCCTTACCAGTTTTGTAGGAAAGACTTCCATTGGTTTATGATTCAGTATGAAGACCTAAGTTTATGGCTTATTTAAAAAAAATAAGGCCTGCCCTTTTTTTAAAAGTATGCAGCACATAAAAATTTTTCAGTGCCCCAAATTCAGGTTTGTAAAGGTCTAAAGTGAAAAATGCAAAATTGTTTTGTTTTTTTACAGGGTTTGCCTAATGAGAGTTGGAAAATCTCCAAAATTAACAGCACCTATGAGCTTTGTGATACATATCCTGCTGTTCTTGTTGTGCCAACCAGTGTGAAGGATGATGACCTCTCAAAAGTGGCAGCATTTAGAGCAAAAGGGAGAGTTCCTGTAAGTGAAATTTCTAGAGGATATAAGTGGTTTAGACATTTGTAGCTTTTAAGAAATCATTAGTGTTCTTTTAGGGTTTGTTTTCTAACAGTGGGATGGTTTCCTTCATGAGATGAGGTGGGAGGCAAAGAAAGAATTTGACTCAGTGGGTTTAGAAGTGAAGTGAGTAACACAAATGAGTTTAATTGCACAATTACTGTGCTGTATAATAAGTTTTTTGTTTGGATTAGCACTTTTAGGCCCCAGTGGTGTCTGATGCTCTGTGTTCTGATTTGGAGTAGAATGTGTCCTAGCCAAAGTGCTTTGCTTGAGAATAGACAAGGTAGCATTGGAACCCCTTTAAATATTTTAGATAGTGTTGGTTTTCATGCTTAGCAAGGTAGTGTACAGGTCCATAGTTTCCACATGGAAGCAGGTTTTATTCTTCCATTTTTTTATCCAATTAGAATAATACAGGCTTAGTTGCTGTTAGAAATAAAAGCTGAGGTGTTCCAGGCTCAGATTTGGGATGAGCAGTCAGTGCTGGTGTGCTGTCAGTGTTTTTGCATCAGCCTATCCTTAAACTTGCATTTGTTGATTTGCCAGGAAATAATGCCAAATAGCCAATGGGATTGTCTAGTTGTTCTCTGGCCTGCTGCTTTTATAGTAGAGTAGTAAATTAAATAGTTAAATTAAATAAAATTCTCTTATTCCAGGTGTTATCCTGGATTCATCCTGAGAGCCAAGCAACAATCACAAGATGCAGCCAACCCTCAGTTGGTCCAAATGATAAACGTTGCAAGGAGGATGAAAAATATTTGCAGACAATAATGGATGCCAATGCTCAATCACATAAACTTATCATCTTTGATGCCAGGCAGAACAGTGTGGCAGATACAAACAAGGTAGGTTTGGATCATAATTAATCATAATTAGCTCATCAGCCTTATTACAAAGGTGAAGCTTGAGCCAGATATCAGGATGTGGAGAACCTGGTGGTGAAAAGAGAAGAGAAAGGGTCATAAGGAAGGTAAGTTGCTTGTATCATTTTGGAAAGGTTGGCAGGAATCCAAGACACATGAAGGTACAGCTGAGAAATTATTCAGTAAAGCTCACAGAAGACCAAAGCTTTCATTAATGAAAAGGGTGAAGGTATATGGATGTATTATCAAATGTAGCTTGTTACAATTAGAATTTCTTTCACCTAAAAAAACTGTGGGTTTTTTTAGAAAAACAAAGGCCAAACATATGTTTTTATTAGCACTAAAATAATCCGTTCTCTCAGCAAACACTGAAACTTGAATAAAATAACTCTTTCTGCCTTATACTGAAATCATGTACATGTTCTTCTCTTTGTCTGTTCTTACCTTTTGAATGACAGGCTAAAGGTGGAGGATATGAGAGTGAAAGTGCCTACCCCAACGCAGAGCTGGTGTTTCTGGAGATTCACAATATCCATGTGATGAGGGAGTCCCTGAGGAAACTCAAGGAAATTGTTTATCCCACTATTGATGAGACTCGGTGGCTGTCAAACGTGGACTCCACACACTGGCTGGAATATATAAGGGTAAAATGCTTTTGATGTGAAAAATCAATTGCTTTTTTTAACCATGGTTTGTTTTTTTTTTAACTTGACCTTCTGAAAGTATTCCTAAAATAATGTTGAAATCCAAGTATGTTGCTTTAATCAGAATAATCTTGTGAAAAAGTATAATTTTTAAATGGTCACTTAGAAAGCAGTGTTTTAAACATTCCATAATAACTTAGTACTTCTAGTTGTATGTACTGGCAGATAGAGAGTTAATTCCTGATAACACAGTATCATATTTACTGCTGTGCTTTATTTTCTTGAGAAGGAATGTTTGTGGGCAGCCCAGGGTTATCCCTCTTGTTTGCAAGAATGCACTGGGAACTTCAGATTATATTTGAGTGATTGCCAAAAGGACTTGACTGTGAATTCCTCAGTTTTTCTCATCCTTCCCTCCTTCAGTGCAATGTTACTGTTCTTGTGGTGGACACTTAAATTTTCATGAGCTGTTTGTATCCAGTGATCTATCAGGTTATCATCTGCCCTGTTATTTCACATAATATTAAAATAAATCACCACCACACTCAGTTTTACAGTCGGTTTCACTAACCTTTGAAATTATTTTAGAGTAGATTATTTCATTACCACATTCAATCCCCTGTTTATGAATAATATGGATGGAGTGTAATTTGTTTTATTAGCAGCTGGTTTGAATGCCACTCATGCAAAACGTTTGGGATCATTCATTAGTTTGACTCTGTTCAGCAGTGCCTGCTGACAACTGCAGCAGAGCCAGTAGAGGGAGCAAACACAAAATTAAGAGTCAAATTTAACAATATTTGGGGAACAGTTTAATTTTCTTGTTCTCTTGAACCATTTGAAACAGCTTTGGGAATCTAAGTATCTGGAAACCCTTTTTTATCAGCCTGGACTTTTACAGTCATCTGTAAATACCACTGTTTGGAAATCATCAGGATGATTTGTAATTCATCTGAAATTTTATAATTACTTCAAGAGTATAAAATATTAAACTTTTTTTTTTGGTAGAGTTTTGGTAGTATTTAATACTCTTGTTTCTTCATTTTTGTTGAAGATGCTTCTTGCTGGAGCAGTCAGAATTGCAGATAAAATTGAATCTGGTAAAACCTCAGTAGTGGTTCACTGCAGTGATGGCTGGGACAGAACTGCCCAGCTCACTGCCCTGGCCATGCTGATGCTGGACAGCTACTACAGAACCATCAAGGGCTTTGAAGTTCTTGTGGAGAAGGAATGGATAAGTTTTGGACATCGATTTGCAATGGTAAGCTGGAAAATTTAGTGTGCAGTTTGTCACCTTCAGAGCTTTTATTTGGAATAGCACGGTTTTTCACAGGAATCTGCTGCATTTTAGTTGCTGTCTCTGGTGTCCTTTTAATGGTCTGAGTGTGTCAGAGAACTGGGACCTGTTCCTTTTTAACAGCAAACCTCTATGTGATGTATAATATAAAGTAAATAAAAATGGTTTGAATGCAATGGTGAGAAAAATTCACGTGGCCTTTTTATGAGAATGAGAGATTCTAACTTACATTATGGAGCTCATGAATGGAGAGCCAAGGAAAAGAGTTAAGTTTTTTAAAGTGTAAAATGGTTGGAATTACTGTTCTGATTTAAGGTTGAAGTGTTTATTTAACACATAGGCTAATGGGGAATTAGAATAAATTGTTATGACATTCTGTGGGCTCTGGCTCTTAAGATGATTTAGGAGAAATGGCATGTAGTTATGACAGGTGGATGTGGAGTAACCTTTTTTTCAGTTCAGTCTGAATAAACTCCTACCAGTTTCACCCACTGGTAGAATTCAGTGGCTGAGAATTCAGCAGAAGATGAGGAAACAACTGGTAAAGCTTTGCATCTCTCTCAGCACTGAAGGCATGTCCATAAGTAAATAGTGGGATGCATTTTAGTAGTTGAACAATGCAGGTTAAGAGTTCCTGAGTGTTGGGGTGGTGCTGCAGACACACCAGACTGAAATGCAGTGTGCTCTGACTTGCAGAGAGTGGGACATGGAGATGATGATCATGCAGATGCTGACAGATCTCCCATTTTCCTGCAGTTCATTGACTGTGTTTGGCAAATGACAAAGCAGGTAAGATGCTGAAGAGTGGATTTCTGTGAGGTATCAGTCTTTATCTTGGAAATTTAATTTGTGTAGAGCACATTCCTGTACACAGCAGTAGCATGTTTACCTGTAGTTAGTTATGCACTATGTACTATGCACTGTGTGCTTGCACTATGTATACAGAGGGATTTTTTTTTAATTAAAAACCATATGTTAAAGTGATTTCCCTCCTCTGTTAGTAAATTCTGGTGATACTGAGTAGCAGATGTCAAATTGGAAAGGCCACGTGTGAGCTGATGAAATACTGATGCCTGGTTAAAAATGAAAAAGAACTGTAAAATTTCTATGTAGCACTGCAATTTAACTTCCTACCTTTCATGCACAGAACCCTCACAGGAGGAAGGTCTGTTTAAAGTTTCATCCTGTTTGTTACTGGGTGTCAGCTCTTGCTGGAGATGCATTTTCCCCTGGATTCAGCACTGTTCCTCTGCCTAGTGTTCCATTAACCATTATTGTCCATTGCACAGTTGTTCTGCAAGTGTTTAAATGTTAAATGTTACTGTAGTACAGACTGAGCTCATTGATTAAAAAGCAAGTGTATTTTCCTTGTCTCTGAATCAGATGCCACTTGTCATCATCAGACTTGAACAAGATAATTTCTTTTTTTAAATGCCACTTTATAAAAACCCCCAACAACTCCAGCAGCAACAAGTGGGAGATTTTAATGACCCATGTGTTTTCTCATAATTAGTGGATTTGAGAAGAAGTAAATTTCCATTTGGGGAATTTTTCCACCTGAATCTTCAAGCAGACACTAATAGGCTTGGAACTCCAGAGGAAGGCATTTTTAGGTCAGTGATTTTTCAGCAGCAGCAATAGAAGCTCTACAGTCTTGATACATCAGCTCCAACAGTACAACTCTTGTATCCAAAGGCTGGGTTTCAATAAAGAGCTATCACTTATTAATAAACTGGTTGGAGTGCAACCACTGATGTATGGAATTCTGAATATGCTTCACTGGATTGGAACAGTGGCCATGTCTGCATCCTTCTGATTAGTCTGGACCTGTCACAACACAGAACCCTGATGTGACAAGGCTCATTTAATGCTTTCAGTTAGAGTCCCTTTAGGAGACACTTTGCCTTCAAAGTTTTTTACCAAATATCATTCTGATATTTTTTTTGCTCTCTGGATCTGATTGCTGCTTTGAGCTGGACACAGCAGGCTCAGAGGCTGAATTCAGGCTCAGAGACTGAATTTTCTCCTGGCTTGGTTCAGCACACCTGTTTGTCAAGTTCTGTTCATACTTCCTCAAAGTAATAGCTGTGTTTTAAACATCATTGTTTTGTAATTATGTTTTGGCATCATTTCCTAGAGAGAAGGAAGTTCAAAAGTAGTAACTTATGAACGTGACTGAAAAGGAGATTTCGATAATCTTAATTTCCTCTATGCCTTATGAAAACAAATGGTGAGGAGGTTGAAAACAGCCCATGATTTACAAGAGAGCCCCAGAGTGAGCACACTGTGCTCACATCCATAGCAGAGTCATGAGAAAGCTCCCATTCATTTTCTGTGTCACGATGCTGATATCTCCTCAGTCAAAATTTTCAATCCAAAGGTGGTGTGTATTAGCTTGAGAAATCTTGGAAGAGAAGTTTTTACAAAGCTTGTCTTAGATCAGTCTTGTTTTTATAGAACATTGTTTAAAACTTAGATCTTCCTGCTTTAATACAAGCACACCCATTGTGTGTTACTCAGCTCTACTTTCAACATGAATAAACATTTGCCCTTCATAAATCACAGCTGACACTGGGGAGGCATTTCTGGATCAGCTCGTTCAGCCACAGCCCCAATTGCTGTGATTCCTCCTCACTAGAGGAGTCACCTTTATTTGGAGTGGCTCTTGAGTCACTCCCCAAGGTATTCATTGTTCTTTAGTGGCACAGAACAGAAACCAGTCCTCTGCTTTCTGCACATCTGAAATATTGACTTTAGATTTCTCCATATAGCAGGAAATTCTGCCTTATGAATCTAAAATTTCACCTTTTAGACTTCTGTGAAGATCTACTCTTTTAAAGAGAATGCACAAAGTTTACTTAGTTTATTTGTCCTGAACATTATTCTCTTATTACATGCTCTATATTATTAATGAGAGCAATGCTACCTCTTAAGTTTTCCCTAAGTCTTCTCAATTTTTTATTCTTCTAAATGTCTGTGATTCCATGTCTGTGTGTGCTACCCTTGTCACACTGGGCACAAAGTTATTTTGGCACATCAAGCAGTTGCCACTATAGTTTTACCATAACATTTGATTGAAGAAGGATTTTTCCATCTGAATGGGCAGCAGTTTACAGTAATTTCTTTCTTTATGAATTTTTAGAGCACTACAGGTTAGCAGAGAAATATTCAGATTTCTGACTGTTTGTCTTAGAGTGTATCAGGTACCCTCTGCTTGTGAATAAAATACCTGATGGTGCTCAGGGGAGTAAGAGTTCTTTCCTTTCAGATGTACAGGATTTATTTTCCCATACAGAAGAAGAGGGATTAAAGGCTTATTGTAAATAGCTGATGGTAAACTCAGGGTGAAATGGAGAAAAGTAACTTAATTGAGTAGAAAATGAAAGAAAAGTTTTAAATAAATGTTAAGCACAATGTATGTTTAGTAGTCTTTATTATTCAATTCATTGCCTGATGAAATATCAAATAAAACTTTTAAATACCATTATTTTTTTCCAAAATGTTTTATTTTTCTGATGTTTAAGAGGGTTTGGGCTAGAACAGAATACTGTTAGAGCTTCTTAAAATGGATTACTTTGTATCACCAGTTTTGCATCAGCTAATGTTTATATTCTGGTATTCTTGGATAATGAATGTAAAGTAAAGCTCTGAGAAGTATTTGTAAAGAAGTAAATAGGTGAAATGAATTATTGAACTGGGAGTTACTGACATTGCTGAGTTTTCCTGAAAATAATCCCTAAATAGGAAAAAAAATCTTACCTGAATTATTTGGTTACTTCTTATGTCTGACTTTGTTCCTTTCTACACTGCTTAAAATAATGATTAAAGTAATTTTACCCTTTTTTTTAATACCAGTTTCCTGCAGCCTTTGAATTCAACGAGTTATTTTTGATCACCATTCTGGATCACCTCTATAGTTGTCTTTTTGGGACTTTCTTATGCAACTGTGAAAAAGAGAGATTAAAAGAGGTAAATAATTAGTGAAATGCACATTCTTGGTTTTCTGATTTTATAAAAAAATGACCTAAGAATGTCTGAGCTGTGTTTTTAAATACATTTGTCACATAGTCTTAAAAACAATGCAAATATTAAATGTCATGGTATGAGAAATATGTATTGAATGCCCCTGCTATTAAGTGAGGTGGCACTGAGGTTTCTTTAATTATCATCAGTTTGAGGGGTTGAGGATTTTAGTAAGTCCTCTTGCAGGTATTTTTAGCAAATACAGAATTTTAAATAATAGTAATTATGAGATTATATTAGCATTTCTTTCAGTGTTTCCAGGGGAAATCCTATGGGTGACTTGGCAGGTTACTATAGGACATAACTGGATAGAACTTGTAGTTGAGGACTACAGAAATTAAAATTATCTCACTGAATAAAATTAGGACTCAATGAAATAATATGTGTTAGTGAAGAAAAACTAAAACTTTGTTATATTCCAAGTACACTTTGGCTTACTTGTGGCTTTGTTGTTTTGTAATCTCATTTTTTTGAGCAAGTTACAATTCCTTGTTATATTTAGTTCTGCTTTTTTTTCCCTTTGGTTTGTTTCTACTGCTTCTGTAGGGGAAAAGTTGCATGTAAATACCACAAGATGGAGCTGAATAACATGTTCTCACAAATGCAGGGTTTCCAGACAGCTTTATTTCATAAATAAATAGTCAGATGCAATTCTCAATAAGAAATGCAATTTAAGACACAGCAGTAGTAGAAGCACAAACTGTACAGCACTGAAGGAGTTTAAATTTGCAAGATGAATCTGATGTAAGTTCAGATTTCCAATCTTTGATCTAACCATTATTATGCTGATTGAATTTAGAATAATACAACTTTCAGAAGTGCAAATAAAGGTACAAGTAGTCAGTTAAAAGCATAATATCAATTATTTATTAGGTGCAAATAGTACGACTGGAAAAATGGAATCATTATTATTCACACACATTGTTTTGGATCTTCCAGACTCTCAAATTCTTCACTGATAAAGCTAATCTTTTTAGTTTAGTTGGTCAGTGTGTAACCATGTATTTAATTAGTATGTTATGCTATATATTATATGTATAAATATGTATATATGTATATTATATATTATGTATATATTGCTGTGAATTATGAGCAGTACAGGTTGCTTCTGCTCAACTAGACTTTAATGTCTCTGAAAATAATGTCTAAATTTCCTTTCTCTATTAGCCTTGGACCACAATAAGTGTTCAGATTTTTGCTAAAGTTTTAAAGCTGTTTAATGATCAGCTACTGGAAGTGTTCTCAGACTGCATTTTCTAGTAATTTAATTTTCTAGTAATGTAATTTCCTAGCAGCTAATGTAAAATTCTGACAGAATTACAGATACCTAGATATTAACATCGTACTTTAAAATTTTGCAGCCCATGTAATGAATTTTCTTTCATTTTAAATTTCTTTTCTTTTCCAATCAGGAGCTGAGCACAAGGACTGTATCCCTGTGGTCCTACATAAACAGCCAGCTGGAGGAATTCACCAATCCCTTCTATGTCAACTATGAAAACCACGTCCTGTACCCCGTGGCCAGCCTGAGCCACCTGGAGCTGTGGGTGAGCTACTACATCAGGTGGAACCCCAGGATGCGCCCTCAGGTAGGAGATTTCACATTTTCTCACTGTTTTATTGAGGGTTACAGACATTAGGAGAAATTATTATTTTTCCTAGTGTCATTTGCAGCGTTTAATACAAAAGTGTTCATTTGTTGCACATGTTTCAGCTGATAGGGAAAAGGTGTTGATTGTGTCTCAGGGATCTCTCTGAGAATCTCCTTGGGGNCAGCACCCCTGACCCAACCACGTCCAAAATGCACTTTTTATTGACAGAATTTTACCAATGCCCACTACCTATGCTAACATGGCATTTCTACTCTAAACCAATCTCTAAAATCCAACTCAGCAAAAGATGGGGGACGAGAGCAAGAACAAGGAGCACAGGGGCCACTCCCCAATTCCTCCAGCTTGTCTCTTCAGCCCCAGATACTGAAAATCCCAGATTCTACATTTACATTCTGTGATAAACTAAATACTGCTTATTTTGAATTCTCTCAGTTTGTGATTCTTCACACACTGTGGGCATTCACTGCCATGGCAGGGATCAGAGGCAGTGTCCTCCTGGGCTCTGTGTGAGGCTCTGACCCCCCTGTACAGACCCCAGACCCCCTGTCCTGTCCCCAAACCCTCCAGGGTGGCCACAGGGATGTCCTGGACTCCAACAGTTGTGATGGTGCAGGATGAGGTCAAACTTGGGAAAAGGAACTTTTCATTGAAGTCTGTATTGGCTTGTAAAGATTAACAGTCTTTTTTTGTCCAAAGATTACTTTTATAATACTTTGTAACGCTTCTTAATACTTTTATTGCCTTAACCTTCTCCTAGTTTTTGTGTGCCTTTGTTTTAAATCATGCTTTGCTCTTTCCCCACCACTATATAAAATATACCAGCAGTTTCTGAAAGAACTGAACTATTCCAACTCATTTTGCAGTTTCTCTAAACTGAGCATCCCATGGATGCTTTTTTTCAATTGACTTTTATAGTTTTTAGCTGGCATACTAAAGATTAAACACTGCTCATACATGCTCCTTGATTCATCCAGTGTTTGTTCTTGTAAGTAATGTCTGCAATTCAGATAAATCTCTAAATCTCATCAGACAAATGCTCCATATGCTCTCATGCTTAGAAGTCTGAGGAAAGAACATTCAGATTGTGTCACAACCATAATAAACTGAGTGTGCTACACCATCTCTCTATTAAGGCAACATTGCAAGGTATCCCCAAGCATTTTATGATGAATTACCTGTATTGATTGCTTGAAACCTGCTTTCATCTTCTAGCAGTTAGAATGAAATGTTTCAGATTTATTAGACATCCACGAGTCAGAGGCTGTTGTGAAGGATGGTGTTCCAAGGTAAGCTCCAAGGACACTGCACTGGTTGAACTCCAGGCATCTGAGAAATTCCTTTGGAGGTCCTGGAAAAGTCTGGATTGCTTGCATTTCTCACTGGGGTGTTTCCTCTGAGCTGCTTTGTTTCTCTTGTTTAAAATTGGGAAGATGGTGTATTTTAAGTTATATAATTTTCAAGTGAAATTGTCAGCTGCTTTTTTGCAGAATACAATCTTCCCTTAGCCTGTTTGCTGAATGGCATTTGAGAGGTGTTTGCACTCCCTGCAGTGGTGTTGGTTTATGATTTATGTTTGATTGAGATCTCCAGGCCTGAGAGCTTTGTGAGCCACATGAAAACCACTCCTGGTCCAGAGCAGGGAGGGTGGGGAGGAGACAATGAGGAAATGCCAGAGCTTCATCCCTCAGGGAGAGCTCTGCTCTCTGCCTGGGTCTCTGCCTGCTCCTCTGGGACCTGAGATCCTTCACAGCTCCCTCATCTGCACCTGAAGGGAACAAAATGTGATGCTCCTGGTAACTGCCTTAACTTTCCTTCCTCTTGCTTTTCTTGAAGTACTTTAAAAAGTGTTTTAACTTTTTAGTTCTACCACTTAAGTTCTGTCTTGATCCACCATCCCTTTCCTCTTGTCTGTGGCCTGAATTTGTGTGATATTTATCACCAACATTTGGGAGTGTTTCACATCTACTTGGATAAATTAGCAGCAGAAATTACAATTTTTTTTTGTCACAGAATTGCAGTCACCAGTCTAATTATGAAAGCACAAACTCATACAAGCAAGTAAATAAACAGTTTGTGCAATCACAATATAAAGCTAAGTTTGCTTTCCTCTGTGTTTGCATTGTCTGGTGTCACACCCTGTTAACCAATTCAGTAACATTCAGATGCATTCAGTGACAGAAAAAAAAGACAATGACCCTTGTGACACCCAGCAGGTCGTCACTTATCTTCAGTGAAACAAATTCTTAATCAGTGGATTTATTAAAATAATGGGCATCCCTGCCTAATGATAAAAGGTGATTTTGTTGAATACCTTTTAAAGTGTTCTCTTGATTCTCAACTAAATATAAGAGAAAATTAAATATTTAACATGAATAAGTTCTCTGATGATTAGTTCAAGGCAACCTTGTGCTGTGTTTTATCAGTTGCAAAAACATCTTTAGAAAACTAAAACCTGTTTATTGTTGAAGAGCTCATCAGAAGGGAGAAAAAGCCCAATAGGTGAATTTAAGGGAAGATGAATAATAGTACTTTGAATATAATCAGAATAGATCTTTGATACCTTGCTGTTATGGGAGAGAAATCTCACAGGAGCAGAAGGGCAGGTTGTGGTTGGAGGCAATATTTTAGGTTTTCTCATTTCCTCTTGATTAGTGAGCTTGATTTTTAAATGGACTGAGAGAAGTATCATTGCCTTTTCTATTGGAAATCAGCATATGTATATGGTCTATAATTTTTCTTAATTTGAAAATTACTGAATGCTAACTTGATATTAATTTGTTTTTGTATTCTTGTATTCTGTCTTTAGATATCTGACCTTTACCAGTGTGGTACAACCTGAGCATATCCCTCATTCCTATAGGACATACAGAGTTCAGCATTATTCTTATTTTCTATAAAGATTCATTAGAATGATACAATTTCAGTTCTGTCTGAGCTTTGCCTGAGATGGTTGTTTTGATCAGGTTTATTTGCATCAAGAGCCCTGTTTATTTTGTGTTAAGAACACACAGTCTCTCTCCATATGGTTCAAAGCTCAGGAGTCTGAGAACTGAACACTCTGGAATATTTCAGGTTAAATGTGAACATCTCTTGCTGCTAAATTGTGCTTCAGCAAGGTCATGGTAATCCTTAAGTGAAATAAAATGTTCTTTGCTTTGAGTTTGGAGGTGTTACATCATTATTGACTTCTTGTCCCAAGAAAATCAGATAGATTTAAGTTCTGTCTTATTTGAGTTCATTGACTGAGAAGACCTTTTTCAGATTTGCCCTTTCTTTGACTTGGAGAAATGTATATTTGTCCATTCTCTCAGAGGTGTGGGGTCTGTGGATATGACCCTACAGATGACCCTACTAGTCTGAAATACAAAAGATAATATGATGCTTTTGAATTTTTTCAGTTGATACATATTTTTCCCTTTTCTGTGTAGTAATTTCCTCCTTTTCTTGGTGCTGGTTTGAGGAGTTCTGGCTGCCAGGTGTCTTTAGGTGTCTCCTTGGGCATTGCTGGAAGGTGCAGAGAACACAACAATATATTGTTATATATTTGTGTTATAATATTTGGATATTCTTGAATAATCTGATCTCTGCAGGGGCAGGATTTTGGGGGTAACAAACCCCATCATTCACATATGCAGAGCATGAGTAAAAGTTCCAGTCCTTTCAAGTCAGGCTGTTAGAGGCAAGGAAAAATAATGCATTTTAGTCAGCAAATTTTGCACAGTCCACTAGGATGTGTTTAGTTCTTTTTATGCTTTCTTAGAAATTATGTTTGAACCCTTGGAGGACAGGGCTTAGTTTAATTTTGGTTTTATGTGGTTTTATTTTTTTTATTTTTCTACACTTGGTAATTTTTCTTCAAGCTCTGTTCTGTAAATTTGGCCACAGTGCTCATGGTAATACCATAGAAATCCCTGTAATTTTTCAAATCCATTGTTTTCTTCATGTGTGTGGACTGTAATTCAGAATAAAACCTAGCACCATCTACCTAGAAATTAATTCAGCTTCTCTCTGGAATCATCTGCTCAAGGCAATCACAAAACTTCTTTGGAAGAGTCAGGGAAATTCTGTTGGCTGCTTAGCAGCTCACTTAAACAGAAGAAAGGGAAAGGTAGGAACAAATAAAGCTGTTTGTTCAGTGTATACAGAAATGACTGTGAAGTATATAAATAGCTTACAGTTGCTGCTTTTATTTGATGCTGTTACAGAAGGATTTGATGTGTTGAACAGTTGAGCAATGAGATGTTAGCTGAGCTTCAGTGTCAATAAACACAAAATATTGTAGAGTGAAAACAACAAATAAGATCCTGAGTGTCAGTGGGAAAATTGCTGACAATAAACTGGAAAATATAATTACTGGAATGCTTTATCCTGCATGTAACAGGATAATGTGGAACTTACTGCACAGAACTTACTGCCTTAGTTCATGTATTTATCCCTGCCCTCGGTCACACTGTGTTCCCCTCTGAGCAAGTTTTATCCCATTTGATATTTTATCCCAAATATTTTATCCCAGCTGAGTAAATTTGGATATTTTGGAATGTCCACACATTTGATTTTGCAGCATTTTGTGGCAGGACAGAGCTGTCACACAGCTCTGGAACTGCTTAAATTGCTGCTCCTGAGTCCTTTTTGAATGAAAGACTGAGGGAGGAGATGGCAGGAGAAGGAATTGCCTTGTGTGTCAGGCAGCTGAGCAAAGCAGATTTCACCCCTGCAATTAAAGAATTTCACAAGAGTTTTCTTGTGAGGTGAGTCAGGTTTTGGCCAGTACCTGGTAGTTTCTCTCTAGTTGAGTGTCAAGATTTCCAGAGTCCAATTTACTGCATGTAATTTTCATCTACAGATTAAAGTCTCGGTATTCAATCAGTGTGGAATAAAATAAGACTAACTGCTTATCCTGGATGCTGAAAGAAACTGCAGTTACCTAGGAAAAAGAAATTGGTATCCTGTAGTGAGCATCAGAATGTGCACAGAATGGGAGAAGCTAGGACTGTGCAAATATAATCTTCATTTTTGGGAGTTTGTAACATTTTGAAGGGCAAGCACTCAATTTTTCTCATGTCTGAGATGCCTGAATCTAAATGTGCTGTAGGTTTTAACAAACAAGGCCATCAGCTTGTAGCAAATACAATTTCCTGAGGCTGGAAATCTGTCAGTGATTCCAGTTCCCACCTGGTAGCATCCATAATTTCTCCCCTTGTTTTTCCAGGGGGTTTTTCCTTGATTTCTCAGGAGCACACCTCCACAAGAAGTGTGGAAATACTGACTACTATTGAAAATTGCAACTGAGATTTCCTTTTGCTACAAGTGTCCTGTTAAGCAGGCTGTCAGAGTTCCAGTCCTTCACAGAGAGGAACAAAAAGCTCAAGTGAAAGATAAAAAAGCTCAAGTGAAAGATAAAAAAGCTCAAGTGAAAGATATTGTTGTCTTTCCAATGCACAGAGGAAGCTTTTGGAAAACTGACAGTCTTAAGTTGAGCAATGAATTTCAAATAACCATTTTCTTCTGCAGCTTTTCCTGCCTGTTGCCAAAATAGATAAAGTGTGCTCACTGAACAAGACAAAATGCAAAATGCATTCACTGCTGAACAATTTTCATGTGAATGGCTGTCCTTGAGCTAGCAGAGTAACACTCAGTAGATATCCATCCAATTAAGACTTGCTGGTACTGTAAGTGAGTAGATATTGTATTTTCTCTTATATCCATCCTTGTGTTGACAAATTCTGCTATCCAAAAGCACTTCAGGATCCTGAAGGATTCCTTGGGAGTGAAAACCTGAGAATCAATACTGGAAGTGAGCTGTGGTAATTCTGTGAAGGGGAAGGCTTGAATTTGTGAGGAAATGAAGCTGTCTCATGTCTAGATGGTTTTTAGGTGGGATGTAGTATGTATAGTATAGTATAACTGTAGCTTCTCTGTGGGCATAGTTTAAAAAAAAAATCACTATTTTTCCTCAAATCCTTCCCCAGCAGGAATAATTCATCATAACTGTGGCATGTGCTCAGCATTACACTGCACCAAGTTCTGCTTTTGATGTATGTGGATAATTCAGTTTAACAAATAATTTTATATCAATGGTATTTTTAGCAGTAAAGAATGTTTTTAGCAGTGTTCTAAGCTCAGTGTAGGCAGTAGGTATCCTGTAGGGTGGAGGAAATCTGAGTATTTTGAATTAAACAGGCAGCAAAGGAAGCAAAAAATGAGGAAAGGAACCACCACTCATTTTAACTGGTTCATTTGCAGAAACCCACAATCAGTTCTTCCCTAGTAAAGAATATTGGCTCACTGGATTTTGGCAACATTTTACTGCTTTTTACTGGTTGGGAATGGGGTTTCAGATATTTGAGGTGTCATAAACAGTGTGAGAATCAAACAGGAGAAGGAGACTGTACCAGAGAGGAGAAACTCCCTGGGGAGATGGGGCAAACTGGGAATATCCTGGAAAAGGAAGGGAGGGGAGAAGGAGGTGCTGGCTTCAGACCCTTGTTTGTAAAAGTAGAGTGTTAATACTCCCTTACCTCATTAAGGTGCTGCAGAAATAAATTTGTTTCTTGACATGAGACGAAAGTACAAAAAAGGAAACTTCTGCATTTTAAATGCAGAAGAATAAATAAAAGATGGGGTCAGACACTGCAAAGAAAACTAAATATTGAATAACTTCTCATTAATTAAGTAGCATCAGCCTGTGCACTGAGTAAATGAGGAATACAAGGGGGAAGCTTTTATTTTAATATTTATTTGACCAATGATTTTATACAGATGAACAGGAAGGCTGAACTGAGGTTGGAGGATCCATCTTCATTCTGACACCTCCAAATTCTTTGAGAGCATAATTCTGCAATCTTAATATTGAAGAGTTTTGTGCATGACTTGAATATCCAGAGGCTTTTTAAGAGTCATTATTGTTATTTAGTTAATTTATTGGAAGGCAGCTCTGCTCTCCAGGATGGAGCCGTGGGGAGAGCAGCGCCTGCGTCAGTTGGAGCCTCTGTGGGATGAGAGGAGCAGCCACACTTTAATTCCTCAAAACACTTTAGTAAATCACTCTGTGAGGGACCTAAACATTTCAGGAAAATTTCTTCCTAAAGAAATCTAAAGTAGGAGTCTTGTGAGAAAGGGATCTTTTATTGAGGGGAAAAAAATTATAAATATAGAGGGTACCAATTCCAGAAAATCTCAATCTTTACTAAAATTTGGATTTTCCAGCATCTTGGATGAGCTTCATCAGCAGGCTCAGGTTTGTCTGGAGGTGTATACACTTAATTTAGTGTGCTCAGGAAAATGAGGTTGGCTTTCTGGAGGGTTGTGCTTTGTGTTTGATCAGTGGAGGAGATCTGTAGATTTGTGGCCTCACTTGCTGAAGAGTTTGTATAGACGATGTTGGGGGAATTGGTGACTCCCAGGGCATTGGGAGCAGCACTTGCTCAATACACTGGGGTTTCTGTTTATGGGCTAAGCCACAAACAAGAAAAAACTAAAAATTGTACACCTAAAAAGATTTATTTGTAGGTATTATTTTATTGTTTGAAGTTAGAACGAGAGTTAAAAATGAAATGGTATTTTTCTGTGTTAAGTTTTGAAAATATCAATACAAAATGCATGGATTTTGGATGTATGTTGCTTAAAAAGTGAGAGATCACAGAAATACAAGTTGTGACTCAGTTCTGTATTGATAGAATGTTAAACCCTCTCTGTTTTTTGCTATTTCCTTCCCATGGCACCACGTGCAGATGCTCAGGTGCATCCCAGCCCCAGCAATCCCTGCTAAGCAGTAGGAACTGACAGTGGGTGAATGCAATTCCCTGGAGCCTGGAATTCCAGGGTATAAATTATAAATTACTCCTCTAGCAATCCATA
This sequence comes from Cisticola juncidis, assembly GCA_013400215.1. NCBI lineage: Eukaryota > Metazoa > Chordata > Aves > Passeriformes > Cisticolidae > Cisticola > Cisticola juncidis. The sequence continues at coordinate 175,406 of VXBR01009396.1, read as the reverse complement.
GGTCTCCCAGTGCTGCATTTCCCCATGATTGTTGCATCAGTGCAATTAAATTCTTTTCTTGTCGTGCTCTTTCCAAAAGCTATAAACAATTAGAGTTTGTACAGGATCAAATAAACTAAAAGCAACTTACAGTAAAACTTTTTTGGCCTTGGTGTGGAATTTGGAAGAGGGGGAGGGTTCTCTCTGCATGTCTGAGATAACAAATCCAGCTGGAAAATCCAGTGTGGCCTGAATCTTCCCTTGGCCACGATGTAGGTGAATGTTTCAGGTGAATATGAAGGGCTCTGGTGCAGAGTGATGCATCTCTGATGTTTGTTGGTGATGTCAGAAGCAGAAACCTGTGGAATGCATTTCTGTGAAAGATGTTTTGGGTGACTCTGGGAGGTCCAGGCTCCCTTGGCTGCTGCACTTTTCTCATTGGAAAGGGTCAGGCTCCCTGCTTAGAGGAGGAGCAGGAGGCTCCATATGGAACCAGCTTTGTGAATTCTGTATAAAGTAAATTCTGTCCCAACAGGCCAGACAGATCATCCCCAGGACAAGTACCTTTACTGGGGTATATTTGGTATCCCATCAACCATTTGCAAACACTTTTTTATTGTTTTCCTGCCAATTCTGTTGTTAGAAAGGGACAGTTTCCTGCAGCATTTCATTTCAAATGACTAAAGAAACACTAAATATTGATATACTGATATACAGTGTTGAATTCCTTGGTACTGAAAGGAACAGCAGATGGGTTGCTGGAGAAAGATAACTCAAATGAGAGTCAAAGCCTTTTCTTTCTTTTCCTGGCAGGTCCCAATCCACCAGAACCTGAAGGAGCTGCTGGCCATCAGGACAGAGCTGCAGAAGAAGGTGGAGGATTTGCAGCGAGAGGCTGCCACTCGCTCCATCTCCTCCTCCTCTGACAGAGGCTCCTCTCCCTCCCACTCTGCCACCCCCGTGCACACCTCGGTGTGAAGTGCAGCAAAAGCCACGTGAAAAACCACAAAAAAACAGTGTCAGGCAACACAGAGAGGGTGAAGCTTCTCCCATCACAACAGGACTGTGAGTGACCTGTAATTGCTGTGCTCTCCATGCCTTACTCTGTGTCTGATGCTATCACATGAGGCCAAAAAGAGCTTCAGTAGCTGTGATGTGTTTCCTTGTTGGCAGTGCCCACGTGTGTTTTGACACTCTAGCTAAGTCACCAATCGTGGAATTAAACTTTGTTTTGAGCAACTAACAATTTAACCATTCTAAAAAGGAATCCATCTGCCAAGCAGACAGAAAAATGCCTCACACACTGTCTGGAGTACTCTGCCTGGTTGAGAGAATCAGAGGAAATGCCACATGATGCTTACACAGAACAAAAAATGTCTTTCTGAATGGGAGCTCCTTATTTCACTCAGTTACACTTTTTATTTTTTATGTTTTTCTAGAGCAATTTATTTTTTTTTAGGTAATGCACTTCGAAGTTGATTTTAAAATAAATGTTTTCCAGTGTAGTCAGTTTTACATTTCAAACTAAATATGCCATTAAAGGTGGATGAAGTCGAGCTGGATTTATCAAGTACGCCACACTGACTTGTATGATGTAATATATTTGGTAAAGCACGTATTTTAGGTTTTTTAATGCCTTTTGTACAAGTTGAAATAAAGTCTTTTGACTGTTTAGCTTATGATTCAGTTTCACCCTCCTGAGTGAGGGGTAAACTTGCTCATGTCAAGGTTCTTGTACAAAGTAAGAGTTTGTTTTCTAGCAAATGGTAATATTTGGGGTTGGAGTGAGAGCCAGCTGTGTAAATTGTATAGTCTGTATAGCTCCACGTTGTGCAGTGTTTTGTTTTTAAGTGTACACACAAAATGCAAAGCTGTGTGGGTTCACACCCATGTGTTTGTGATGTGAAACATCTGCATCCTCCCGTGGGTTCAACCTTCACCAATGGATCCTGCCTGCCCAAACCCTTCTGAGGACCTTAACTTGCAATGACTTTGTTTGACAAAGTTTTTTGAATAATATGATATTGTTTTTCTTGAAATAAAGCCTCTTGATTTTTTGTTTTTTAAATTCCTACTAGCATTTTTTTCTGTAAATGAGTGATTTCTGTTGTCATGTTAAATATACATTCTCACCTTGCTTGCATCTCCCCCCAGAAATACTCATATTGGAGAGATTTGATTACTGTAATTTGATTAATTTTCTCCTTTTAGAAAATTACTCTCTGGCATTCTTGGAAGGCCTACAGTGGTGCATGCTGCAGATTTCCCTGGATTGTTTTCCTTGCTGTGTTCCATGAAAATCTGATTTTTCTCCTTAGAAAACTTCAGTATTGCAGCTCTGCTTTTTGACTCGTGCTTGTTGCTCTGGGTTCTGTGGTGGGGATTTCAGCCCCATTTTTAAAGCCAGTTGGTTCTTTATGGTGATTTTTGTGGCTTTTCCTGACTGAGGATTCCTTTGCTGCTGCACATTTGTCCCCAATACACGAGGGAGTTTTTCTGTATTTTCTGTGTTAACTCAGCACAGTGTTCATGAGTCAGGTGAGCTGCTGAGCCCCTCCCCAGCTCCAGCTGTAATTCTGAGTCCAGAATTCCACGTTTGCTGTGCAGTGCAGGGAGTTTCAGTGTCCTTTTTATGCAGTAAATGCTTTTTGTGCTGAATATTCACCTACACAAACCCAGCTTAGGAAGGCTGGCAGTGTTGCATCTCTTAATCAACCTCAGGCTTTTTATAAATAGGTAAAAGATGTTTTCCTGTAAAAATGGTTCTGCTGAACAGTGTGCCAGCAGTGAATTTTACATTGCCAAAATATGTTGAGCTGGTGTTGAATTAAACTCTTCCTTACTTCAGATTTCCTTGACATTTCAACTGTATATTAAAGTAAAGCACATTATCTCCAAAATGCAGTGCTAAAGAAAATCTTTTGAAGTTTTTCTCTGTATTTGTGTTAATAATCACAACATTTGCTCTGTAATTTTTGCAAAAGCGATGACTGGATTAGCTTGGGCATTCTGAGATTTTTTTAAAGCTGGGATTTGTAAAGCTAAACTCTGTGAATTTGGTTTTGCATAGGAGAAGATCAGTTATTTCAGCAGGCTGGCTGTGTATCCAGCAGATACACACAGAAATATTCAGAGTATTCTGTAGCTCACATGGGCTGGTTAGAGCACAGCTTTACACTGAGGAGATGATTGCTGTTGCACTCAGTCTGCTTCCTGATAATCAGGTTTTTTTTCCTATTGATTTAACAACTAATTCATTCTATCTCTTTTTTTTTTTTTCCAATAAGGCTATTTTTTTTCAATTTTTCAAATTTATTCAATTTTTTCCAATTGAACTAGCTAAGGGAAGAGCAGAATCCTGTTCCTGCCTGATGCACCTTGGACAGAGCTGCTCACTTCTGGTTCAAAAGGTGGATTTGCTGCTTTGGTTTTTGGTTTTGACTGCTCAGTATAAAGGGAATGTGCAAAGGTAGCAAGAAATCACATTTGGCTTGTAGGATTTTCCTGTTAACACAGGAGAGGGGGCACAGCCTGAATCCAGTGTCCAGGAGGGCTGAAGCCTTGGTAACCTTGGTAAAGCTGACACATTTTTTTGCTTGTAAAGTAAATTAAGTCAATCATCAGCACCAGACTCAGCCATTTGAGCCCTGTCTCAGAGCTGAATTTACATTTCTTTCTCCTTTGTAGATGAAAGTAATTTTGTGTTGTTTCATTAAAATGGAAGGCAGCTTTTAAAGCTGATAAACACTCCTGAACTGCCTGGTTCTGTTCCCTGCAGGGGCAGCCTTCTCAAGGAGTTGGAGCTTTAAACAAGGAGTGTTTCATTGCTTTCATTTTCCAAGAGAAGCTGCACTGATTCCATTCATGTGCTTGTGTAGGAACACCAGGAACAGCTGGGTCTCCAGAAGCTGGAAAAAGGAATCAAGAGCTCTCATTCATGTGCACTGAGCCACAACAGAGGACAGTAAAATGGGCAATTCAGACCATCCCCCAGGTGAAATATTTACTGTAAAAAGCAAAAAGAAATGTCCATTTGCTGAGTCTGTATCTGCTGAATTAATATTGATAATTTTTAACTGCCAGATCTTGGGCAGTTGGGAGGAAAGAGTTAACAAACATGAGTCAGAAGTAGTTAATTTGAAATATAAACCATCTTTAATTTTAGACTATGAGCCTGAGCATCACATCATTATACAAAACTTAGTTTGCACTTCATGGGAGATTCATCTACTGGGTGTGAAAATGTAAAGAAAATTGCAGGAAACCCCAGGCACTGCCAGGGTGACCTGAGGGGACAGAGAGAGTGAGTGTGTGTGGGTGTGCATGCAGATATTCCATTTTTACCATTAAAGTCTTCACAGTGGTGGTTGTTTTCTCACAAAGTCCAGTTTGGATTGGTTTTTAAATGAAGTTTTCAGTGTAGTTAAAGAGGTGATGATCCATAAGGATACAGCCAAACACTTGCAGCTTAACTCCAACATTAAAAAAAAATCAAGTCAAAAATGTCATTCTAGTCAACTTGGTTTATTTGGTGTTTTCCAAAGGTAGTTAAATTCTGGTTTTTACCCCCCTGACCATTACACACACTTTAACAAAATGTATTTTGTTACAGCATAACATTCAGCCTTTATTTGGTACAGGTCACTTCAGCAGCAAGAATCTGTCCTGCTTCTGAGTTAGAACTTCACTCCAAGAAAGGTTCTCTAATTTAACAACCCTGAACTTCATTTGTTCCTCAGCCTCATCTGTTGGAGAAGCAGTTTTTAAATTTTTAAAAATTTTAATTTTTACAGCCTCAGCCTGCTAACTCATCCTTCTTTTTCAGAATCTCAATCAGTACCATGGACTAATTTCACTTTTATCACAAGTGAGTAGTTCAGGGTGACAGTGGAGCACTTTAAGGGTTCATTAGTGGGGTTGCATGAAAATTACTGAGTTTAGAGTGCCAGAAAGATCTGAAATTCATGTCAGGGTATTCTCAGCTGAGGAATCTGAGAGGAAGTTCTGCCAAAGGAAAATGGAAGTAATTAAAAGAATAAACACGAAAAGAGGCAGCTGAATTCTTTCAATTCTCTCTTTTCTCTTCAAACCTTTGACAAACCTTTTCTAAACCATTTTATTGCCATTTAAAATAGCTTTGGAAGTGAGGTGTCATAAGAAAAAGAGCTCACAGCATGCACAGTACAAAAACTCTCAGGACGTCTGTATATGTAGGTTTAGGACTAAAAAAAAAAAAGCAAACCAATTTTCTAGTGGTTTATTGCCTTTTTTTATAAAGGACAAGAAAGTTCATGCCATGTATACAGAGCTTAAATGCAGGATTTCTTAAAAATCCATATCCCAATTTAGGTGAATAAACAGTAATTAAATGAAAGCAGAGGTCAGTGCTGGGTCAGGAGTTGGATCACTACTAGGAAAATTCACAGGAAACCTCTCAGTTGCTCTAATGCTTAAAATACAGATGTATGAACTCCCTGTTCCTCAGAGACTGGTGGCAGTTCAGATGGAAGAGGGGACAAACAGCAATAAAAAATCATTGGAGCCTTTGCTGACATTTACCACTAAGACTGACTTCAGTTCAGTTGTGAAGAGAAGGCCAAGCCTGATTTCTCCACTGCAGGATTTGCAGGTATTGTCCTGTTTGAGATCCTAGAGAAAGAAATCTTGAATTTTGTTATTCACTTTGGAAGTGTTCTCTCTCTTTCCCTGTGCATTTATGGATTTCCACTTACACATTTCACTGAGGTGTGAGTAGTGACAAATGTTATAGAAGAGCCTTGGGCAGAGCAGCAGCTCCTGAGTCCCCAAACCTGGGGTGGCTTTTCCAGTGAAGCATTTGCTGCCTTTCTTTGTTAAATCTGTGACCTGCAGTATTCTGAATTAGATCTGTGCCCCCTCTGTGCCCCAGTGTGAGGTTCCCAGGGGAGGGGTGGGTGCTGCACTCTTCAAACCACAGCGACACAGGGAGGGTAAAACTGATCTGTACCTGCAGGAACGAGGTCACAGTGAGGGGAGGAATTGTGGGCACCAGATCTGAGCTGGGGAAAAGCTCCTGGTGATCATGGATGCCCTGTTGGATCACCTCACCTGCAGTCACTTACACAAAACACATTTCAGCTACAGCTGGCAAATGTGTTTGGGTAAGAACAGAAAAGTGCTGGTGCCTGGGACTGGAGCTACACAAATTCAGCTGTGTGGCTCACCCAGCACCTCAGCTCCTGTTGCAGATTCTGCAGAGCAGAACTTCCTCCAAAAAACCCTGAAAATCCTTCTCTGGGATTGAACAGTGCATCCCATCTCTTTCCAGTACTTCCATTATCTGAGCCAAGTACTAACATTTTCCTATTCCAAACACATTCATAAAACAAAGCAGCAGCAGTTCAGAGTAGTATTGGTGTAGCCTAAGTGTTCTGAATAGTTGTGAGGCACCTTATAAACCACTGTAGCTGTTCTGCCAGAGCTAGTATAAGGCTTTAAAAATGCAACTGTTAAAAAGAGCATAAAGAATTGTGCAGCTATTGCAAAATACTTCACCAAGTTACAAGGCAATTTCCTTCTGAATGGAGCTGTTAGACAGCGATGCTGCTGGGCTCATTCACCTCCTGGCAGGGCCTCCTGGAACTCCTGTCTACCTGAAAGCTGGGGATTTGTACATCACACTGAAAGGCTAGGTTTGCTTAACACACTTCATAAAATATGGAATTTGCAAACCCGTACAAAATGCTTACATTTCAGGTTTATGTATAAACAGTGAGTACCTCTTACACCACGTAAAGTGAAATTCCCTTCAGTTGAGAGCATGCTTTTTAAGCAGTCATTGATTTGGAAAATGTATTGGAAAGTGGCAGTTACCCACATTTTAGCAGCAGTCAAAAGGGTTGCTGGGGAGGGGTTAGAAACCCAAACAGAGATTCTTGCCAGGCAGTGAGGGTGGGGTGTGGGCAGGGGTTTGGCAGCGTGGCAGGGGCTGTGTGTGCAGGGTCCTGGTGCAGCCCAGTCCTGCAGAGCACCACTCACAGCCCTGGGCAGCTGCAGGGACCCCATGCAGGACAGTGATGCAGGATTCATCCTCTCAGGAGGGTTTTTAAAGCTTAGTGACACAAAGAGTGAAGCTTAAATCTCTTTTCTGCCTCTGGGTGCCTGGGAGCTCTCCTGATAGTTGCTGATAAAAGGAGGAGGGGACTGCATCTTGCTAAGCTTCTGTTGTGGTTCTGAGCATTAAAGGTCTTAACAGATACCTGCTTTGTTTATTTTCTTTTGGGTTAGATCTGTCACTTGTTCTGGTGTGACTGAGATCTGAACCTGAAAGCTCCATGTGCACACAGCTTTAGTTGTGATGGCAACACAGGTATCTCAGGTCAGAGACAGAATCACAGAATTAACCAGGCTGGAAATGACCTTTGAGATCATCAAGTCCAACCCATGACCTAACACCTCCTCCCCAACTAAACCATGGCACTGAGTGCCACATCCACCCTTTTTTAAACACATCCAGGGATGGTGACTCCAGCACCTCCCTGGGCAAACAATTCCACTGCCCAATCATTCAGTGAAGAATTTTTTCATTTTTTCCTGATGTCTAACCTAAACTTCCCCTAGCACAGCTTAAGACAAGGTTCCAGTCTGATGTGCAGCACAGTGGAGCACTGGGATGGCATTAGCTAAAGGTGGACACTGCACACACTGCTGTGAACTGCATCTGTGACTGGTGTGGGATCAGGTCCTTTGGTCAGAAGCCCTGGTGGAGGTGGTGGTGAAGCATCCTCAGCTCCTGCTTTGGGAGCAGGGACTCACCTGGCTCAGCCCAAAGGCCTCACACAAGGACTCACCACAGGCACTTTGTTTCAGGTGGAGCTACAGAAGGACAGCAGGGCACCCTCAGGAAATGTCAGCTTTGCCACTGAAGTGACACTGCCCGTGGCAGAGGGTGGCTGGAGGCTTGGCAGGTTTGGCTTTGGGTTGCTATTTACAGGCACTTCACTGTCCTCACACCCTTGAGAACTGACCACAGCTGAAGCACCTCCTGTGCATTTCCACACCAATCCTACACTTCCATGTAAACATAAACCTCTTCACAAAAAATAAATGCATGCTACCAGCCTAACCCTAAAGCCTAGAGCAATAAAAAGCCAGTTCAAGCCTAAATACACATTAAATAGCTTTGGAGTCAAATTAAATTAAAAGCTAAATTACAAGCACGTAGGATCTCTGCTGCTGATGATTATTTTCTAGCCCTGGGTCACTCTTTATATCTTGGCACTGTCTTGTTTTGGTGGCTCTGCTGACTGCGTTTCCAGGACTGAATATTTCACTGGGGAGAGAGAGAAAAACCCGTGAGCACAACAGCACAGGAGGAACCAGGGCACAAGCAAGGGGCTCCCACACTGCCTGATTGCTGTGACACTGGGAAAGCCTTTGCAGCAGCCTCGATTGTCTGCCACTGAAAGGAAGCTCTTGTGCAAGGCTCTCAGTGGCTGGTGACATGAAAGGTAAATGTGAACTGCCATCCTTGCAGCCTTGAGCTCCTTGGGCTCTACCAGGCTTCCTTTGTGAGCAGTGAAGGGGTAAAAGAGCTGTGGTGGGAGTTCCACAAAAGCTGCAGCATCACCTAAGCAGTGCCACATCAAAGGGACACTCCTGCAGCAGTGGGGACATTCAGGAAGGCCCTGGTAAAGCTGTTTTTGTGCAGGGAGGCAGGAGGGGTAAGGGACACAAGGCTCTCACCCTGGGGCTCCTCGCTCACCACCGCTTCCATGTTTTCTCCTTTCACGTACTCCGCGTTCAGCCCCTCTGAGAAGCACAATAAACACAGTCAGATGGGAAGGGGGAAAGGGAAATTATTTGCTTTGATGCTTTAAAAACTCGGGTAATGGCCCTGAGAGCTGTAACAGCCTTGTTGAAACCTCCTCTGCAGTGACAGCAGCACAGAAGTGTTGATAACCCACAGCCAGTGCTGGGTTTCACAGTGCCCAAGGAGCTCCTGGCAGGAACAGCTCCAGCAGCAGCTCCTTTGAGGCTCCTGCTTCATCTTCCTCAGGCAGCCCAGCCAGTTCTGTGCTCAGCTCTGGGAAGAGGGAGGCAGGAAGGGCTCCTGGATAGGCCTGGGTGCACAGAGATGTGCCCCAGCCTCATTAAAAGCTCAGTTAGAGCTTCCAGAAGCAGCTCAGAGCAGGGCTGTGGGGATGGAGCAGGATCCCAGTGGGGTGTCAAATCCAAAATCCCTTATTTAAATGCAAAGAGGTTCCCCAAGGCTGGGCATGGAGGGCAGGGGTGGCTGCAGAGGGTGGGCAGAGGAAAGGGGGGGTCCAGCTCAGAGTTGGAGGGGAATTAGGACAGGCTGGGGGTGCCATGGACCTCAGGCACCCTCAGCAGCTCCTCTGAGGGACAATCTGGGGAAAGGCAGAGCTGGGAGGGCTGTGCTGTTACCTCCATTGGGAGGGCCCAGGGAAGGGGATTGGGGTGCTGTCTGTAAATGAACCCTGAGGCCATCAGGCAGTGCAGCAAACACTTTTCAGGCATCTCTCATTTGTTTGCACATCTAAATAAGGCTCAGGGTGGGGCAGGTGCTGGCTGTGCCTCTCCAGGTCTGGACAGGGCTCATGGGCATCTCCCAGTGAAGGAGGGAGGCAGGGAAAGGTGCCAGGGCAAACCAAAGGAGGGTGGTGGGAGCCTTGGGGCAGCTGCTGTCCCCAGGACACAGGAGAAAAAGGTTCTGCCAAGCTGTAGAGGCAGCAGAGGCAAAGCTCCCACCCTGGCCAGCACAGCCAGGGCTCAGGGACTGCAAGAGGCTGAGCCACAGCCCAGGGCAAGGCTGCCAACTACGAGGTGAGGTGGGAGAAAAGAAATGGGATGAGGAGTTCTAGGCATGTCCTCAAGAGGAATCATCAGCAAATGCTCCTCAGCAGGGACTCAGAGCTGAAGGACAACCAGGCAAGAGAAAGAACTGAGCCTGTTCCTGTGTGTGCCAGCAGAGTGGTCACTGCACACCACCACTGCCCCCACCCAGACGTGTGTTTTGCTGGAATAACACCAAATGCAATTTATGTTTTTCAATAAAAAGTCACTTTTGCAGCAGCTGACAGCTCTTAAGATTTCTGTCATGCACTGCAATGCATCTAAGGCCTGACATTAGCCCAGCATGCCATGTCTGATGGCTTAAATTAATCCTCCTTTATAATTAACTTTAATTTCCTGCTGCCTTTCTGGGGCTTTGTGTCTCTCAGCTTCCTCCTCATCAAAGCCTTTACTCCATTTTTTTTTATTATTTATTCTTGCCAAAATATCATTTAAGTGAGGGGAATATACAAGGGTGTTTCATTCCATCACATTCATTTGACTTTTCCCGCTGATCTAATTTACCAAAATGCTGTTTGTTTCAGGCACAACTGGGAAAATAGCACGATTCCAACAGAAATTTCCAACCCCAAAAACCCTTTCCCCAGAGCAAATGGGACTCACAGGAGATTTCAATTGATTAATTAAAAAAAAAAGACCTTGTAACTCAGCTGCTTGTAACTTCCCTGCCACAAGGAGCTGCAGGAGCCCACCAGGGTCAGGTGAGAGCTGTGAGGAACCTCCTGCAATGCCTGCACTGAGCACTTCAAGGGGCAGCTCGTGCAAAAGGTGTTTTATGGCCAGAGTGAAGTTTTGCTCCTTAATTTGCAGTTTAATGCAGTGATTGTCCCATACCTGCTGAGGGTGCAGTGGAGCCCCAGGGGCAGACACTGCCCCTGCTTCCTTCCCTGCAGCCTGGTGATTTTTTTTACTGCTTGCTGAGATTTGGGAGGGGTTGCTTTGGTTATTTTGGGGTGGGATGTGGGATTTTCAGATTTACTGTGTTTGGTATTGATGGTTTGGTGTCTGGCTGTGTTTGTGTGGGGTGTGAGGGGCAGTGTGACCCCGGGGGTGGCAGTGGGGTGGCAGTGGGCTCTGTGCCAAGCCTGGCCTGTGCTGGGGCTTGGCTCTGCCACCTGGGGGGCTCAGGGTGGCACAGCCCGGTGTGCCCTGGGGTGCTGGGGCAGGACTCACGCTGGATGCTGAAGCAGAACTTCTTCTGCTGGTAGGAGATGTAGCTGGAGACGGCCCCGATGAGCGCCATGGCCAGGCCGCTGGCAATGCCCGCGATGGTCCCCGTCTCTGCCACTGCGGGACAGAGAGAGAGCCTGTCCCTGGCACCTGTCACTGTGGCACAGAGAGAGCTCTGGGATGGGCACACACACACACACAGAGAGCCTGTCCCCTGTCACCTTCCACTGGGATGGGCACACACAGAGAGAGAGAGCCTGTCCCTGTCACCTTCCACTGTGGCACAGAGAGAGCTCTGGGATGGACACACACACACACAGAGAGCCTGTCCCCTGTCACCTTCCACTGTGGGCACACACACACCCCTTTGTGACCTTCCACTGCGGGCACAGAGAGGGCTCTGGGATGGGCACACACACAGAGAACCTGTCCCCTGTCACCTTCCACTGGGATGGGCACAGAGAGCTCTGGGATGGGCGCACACAGAGAGAGAACCTGTCCCCTGTCACCTTCCACTGGGATGGGCACACACACACAGAGAGCAGGCATCCCCTGTCTCTGCCACTGTGGGCACAGAGAGCTCTGGGATGGGCGCACACAGAGAGAGAACCTGTCCCCTGTCACCTTCCACTGTGACACTCACCTCCGCTGTAGTCATTGTCGGTGTTGCCGCTGGCACCTGCAGAGACACAAACCTGTCACTGCCTGCACCCTGTGCTGGGAGGGAGGGGACACAGGGAAGGGGTGGCAGGGCAGCCCTGGCCTGGGGGGACAGGTACCTCCATGGGATGCAGCATTTCTGCTGCCCACACTCCACTCGGCTGCTTGTGAGGGTTTTGAAGCTGCTCCTCTCCCTCTGTATGTGCATGGGGGGAGTTTTGGAGAATCCTCTGCATGGGACACCTCTGCTGTGTCTGACAATCACCCTCACCCCCACCTTTTACACTTCCACTGCTCAGTGCCAAGGGAACACCTGAAGGGCTGTCTGAGTGTGCCAGCACAGGGAGGTGACTTTTCCACAAAAGGGAACTCCTCAACTGCCTAGAAGTTTATTTTGACACCACCTTCCCTGGAGAAACTGGGCTGGGAGGAGAAGCAGCTCCTGCTGGAACCTGCAGCCACTTGCACCCTGAATTTATGGAAGCAGGTCAGGGTTGTATTAATGCCTCTGATGTGCCTTGTCCTTGGCATGGGGATTTATTAAATGTTGATTAGGCTGGTGGCGTTCAGCTCTTAATGTGACTGCTTTGAATATTTAATGCTGTGGATCCCTGTGAACGGCTTATCCCAGTGTTGCTGGATTTCCCCTTGTTCCAGGCACTGCTGGTTGAGTGGTGGAGAGCAGAGATTGCACCCACAGATGGCACCAGGGTGTCCTTGAGGTGACAGGGGACACAGGTGCCATCTGCCCTGGTGGCAGCTGCAGAGCTCCATGGAATCAAACCCAAGCATTTCCAATGGCTGGCACCAGCTGTGACCACAGAGGCCAAGAACTTTTCAGTTTTTCAACAATTTTTCCCTGGCTTCCATGGCTGAGATCCCTTCTGTCCCTGCCCTGGAGGTGAGTGAGCACTGCTGTGCACAGGGCTGGGGTAACCCTGAGCCAGGACTAAAGAAAACCCCACACAGGTCAGCACTTACCCTTCTTCTTGTCTGGGCTGTAGCCACCATCCACAATGCTGGCCAGGTCATCGTCTGAAAACCCTTTAAAAGGAACAGGAACAGGGGTTGGCACTGAGGGAGCCACAGCTGTGCCAGAGGTTGGGATCTGGGCTGCTCCAACCCCAGCTGGGAACTGGGACTGGTCAAAAAGCAGCACAGCTTCTCTCACAGCTACCAGATGTTAACCCTGGGTTACTTTAAGGTCATAGAAGAGGTAATAACTGACTAGTTTAAATGCTGCTGTATTGTTTTTTTAACTGAAGTGACTGATTTTTATCAAGAGTGATGATGACTGATAATCACAAATGATGGATAAACTAAGAGTTCATTAAATGTTTTGGTGGTTGAGAGTGGAGGAGGCAGGAAGAAGTGGTCTGTGTGTGCCATGGCCAGGGGAGCAGTGAGCCCCTGCACCAGCTGGCCCTGGGGTCTGCAGGCAGGACCTGACCCTCATCCCTCCCACAGGGACAGAACAGGCAAAAAAATGAGCACCAGCACCACATGAAAAAGTTACCTTGTAGTGGGCAAGGGTAATTAATTAATCTAATTAATGCAGGCTAAGTACAGAGAAGCAGGGTCTGGGGATGTGCAGCTGAGGGAGAGGTGCTGCTGAACATCTCAGCTCCAGCCCAGAGGGAGCCCTGGGGTGCAGCAGGGTGAGTGATGGGAGCAGAGATTCAACACCAAGACAGCAAAAAGGCTCCTCCTCTGATGCTGGCATTGGGAAGGATTTTCTCAGTGGAAGAGGCTGCCTTATTCATCAGCCTACCACGAAAAATCAGATTTATGGGCTTAGTAATGGGTGTGAAAAGAATGAAAGCCCTGACTCTGCCAGAGCCTGGAGAGGTCCCAGGCAGTGCTGGGGGAATGTGAGTGCTGGGCTGTGGCCAGAGCCACATTCCAGCAGTTCAACGCCTCAACCTTTCCTGCAGGAGCCTGAAAACTCAGCAAGCCCAGCATACCCAAGTGCAGACAAGTCAGGTAGTTAATACAATGTAATAAAATACCTGCCTGTTAATTAGGCATGTGAGCAGGGGATACAGCCATCCTGACATCAATAAAGCAGCCGTGCAAAGTCTGCTTCCCAGCTCCAGGGCTCAGGGGAGCAATCCTCACAGACAAATGATTCATTCACCAGAGTGGTTCAGGGATGGGAAAAGAACCCTCCCAGCCCATGGGGTGTGTCAGGCCAGGACCTGGCCTGCTCTGCATTTACACCTTGCAGTGACTGTGAGCCCCAGCAGCCTTTGGTTAAAGAGATGGGGGGAACTCAACACAACCAAAACTTAATGGATCAGAAGAGACCCTGGGGGACAAAACCTGCACACAGACAGGGAGAAAATTGTTAGGAGGAGCTCCTTTCTCCCAGGGACCATTGAGGAAGGATGATGCTGCCTCTGGAAATGTCCCCACTCTGAGCAGGCAGCACAGGGGTGATGGATGCTGGCAGTGGGCAGGACAGTGGAGCAGGCAGCACCTTTTTGTCTTTATCCCATCACTTGCTGGGAATGGTGTCAGGCTGGGAAGGAGCTCCTGCAGGCCCCAGGGAAGAGCAGGGCTGGCAGCAAGCAGGACAGAGAGGAGAGCTCAGCCCTACCTTCCCCTGGCCTTACATCTGGCCTCCCAGGATCCTTCCTATCGTTCTTGTCATCGAGGGCATCAGACAGGTCAAAATCCATAGGATCCTTTTCTGGAAAACAAGAACAAGGTTAGCAGTGTGTGACAGGCTAAGGAACTCTGCAATTAATTAATCAATCAGGGAAAAACACTGTTGAAAGAGATGAAGCTCCAGACACAAGCATTTCTGAATTCTGCTATGGCAGACCTTCCAAACCCATCCTGTTCCATTTGTTTTTTTTTTCTTGGGGTGTCTTAGGTGAGGAAACAGAGGTTGGAAATACCAGGGTGAGGGCAGTGACACCATCATGGCACATCCCAAACCCTCCCCTGAAGCAGTAGGGGCTGTGCAGGTGATGCTCACCTGGCTTACGCTTGGGAGGGGCTCTTGTAGTTTTTGGCTGCTTGGTCGTGGTGGTGCGGATGACATCCCAAAAGCCACTGTCTGAAAGGAGGGAAAAAAAGACCAAAATGTTGTTATCCTCTGAAATGTGGGTTCAGGTGGAAACCCCCACCCTGCTGGCAGGCTGGGACTGCCCTGGGCCAGCTCAGGGCTCTGTTTTTTACACAATTTGAGCTGATACCAGGCACCCCTCCCTCTGGGAATGCTCAGCCTGCAGGGATCTCTGCTTTACCTGGCTTTCCTGGCCTGGGGAAGGGCCTGGGGGTTGGCTTGGCTGGTTTGGTGGTTGTCTCCGCAGGCGTGTCAAAGTAATCAGCCAAATCGAAATCTGCAGGAGAGAAGGGATTGTCACACTCCTGTTTGTGGGCACAGCACAGGGCTGCTGGCACACACACCCCTCTGTGGGTGTTGTGCAATGGGGCTGCACCACTGCCAGGGCCTCCCACACATCAGGCTGGAGCTGGAAAGGGCATCCAGCCACTTTGCTGCTCAATTGTGACCTTTCAGAAAAGCTGCAGAAAAGCCTGGCCACCATTTCAGTCTCCTCATCGAAGCTGTGGCTGCTGCCCAGCCCCAGTGATCCCAAAACCTTTTGGGGGAGTCCTGCTGGTACCTGCAGCATCTCCTGAGGGCTGGTGCAGATGAGGAGGGGCTGTGGCACCAAGCCAGTGGCTGGGACGCTGCCCACCAGTGACCTTGAGCTGAGCAGGGCATGCACAGAGAGGGGCCAGGGCACAGGAATCTACTGATCTATTCATCCAAAAAACACTCCCTGGGGAAGAAGCAACTGGCTGAGACAAAGCCTCAGTCCCAAGTGTCCATTTCCCAGGGGAGTTCACTGGGCCCAGCAGCCTCTTGTTCAGGCTGCCATCCAAACACTGAAGCCCTGCCCGTGCCTCTGGCACTTGGCTTCTCCTGTCCCTAGCACAGACCATGGTGGCCAAGGAGCCAGACAGTTGAATTTGCCTAAATTTGAGCCAAGATCTTCATGCAGGGGTGAGTGGATTTACTTCTGAGTCTCCTCTGGTGCAGTTTATTGCAGGCTCCTCCAGCAGGGCTGAGCAACCCTTGCTGTGACTGTGCTGTATTTTTAACCAGGACTCTTTGGCCAGAATTGAGCCAGAGGAGCTGCTGGCAACAAAACTTGTGTGGATTTAAGGGAGATTCCTCAGCCGTGGCATTGCTGGGAGCTGGCCAGGCAGCACATTTGATGTGCACCAACAGTCAGAAACCCCTTCTCCCCTGGATGGGAAAGTGTCACCAAGATGGGACTTTCTGTGGAGGCTGGGGATATCTTGGAATAAAAGAAAGGAAGGAAAATATCCTTTGGATTTCCTCCTGGAAGGAGAGCTAGCAGGTGCCATGCAGACAGGAACAAAAGCCCTTGTTCAGCTGAGCAGTGATTTGTGTCTTCTCCATTAGGATATTGCAAAGTGTGCAGAATTCTGCCTTGGTTATAAATGCTCCACTGCCACTCACCTTCAGCATGGACAGAAATATCAATATTGCATTCCTCAGGCTGCACAGGAACAGTGCAGTGCACACACCAGCTCCAGCTTCCCTCTGGGTGAGTAAAGGGGTCCCAAAGGACCACACAGGGGCAGCCCTGGGGGCTCACACAGTTCAATCCCACGGGGAGTGCACCCCACACTGAGCTGAGATGTTGAGCATGCAAGGAGGTCTCACCTGGCCCAGCTGCTGGCCTTTTGGGGCCCTTAGGAGTGGCTGTGACAAAACAGAGGGGAGGAAAAGTGTCAGTCATAGACATCACCAAAAAAGTCACCTCTGGATTGAGAATGAATGGCAAAGATTTCACTACAACTTTCTGACATCTGCACTTGTAAACTCAGGGCACAGGGTCAGGAACACCCTGCACACAGGGTGGAAATGGAGCCCAGTGCTCCACAGGGCACTGCTGCCCTGAGCTGCCCAGCATCCCACCCCAGCTGGGATCTCTGGGGGAGAGCAGGGAGTGGAACAATCTGCCCCAAGGCTCTGGGGTACAGCAGCAGACAGGCAAGAGCAGACACTGCACAGGGTGGAAACCAGCAGTGAGCTGCCAGTGTTTGGTGTCCCTGGACACCAAAGACAGATAATTTCCTGTTCAGTGGCACCCTGAGACTCAGATCCCAGCCCCCCTGGCTGCTCCTGGGTAAAACAAGCTACAGGCAGGCATGGAGAGGGGAGGGAGCAATATGGAAACCACTGCTTATTAATAATGGCTGGCATTCCAAGTATATGAATAAATTATGGGCAAGAGCTGTGGCTGCTCCATTCCAATTAATTTCCATTAGACTGGAGTGATGCTGCTGGACTTCATTCCCAGTGTGCTGGTATGGTTTGATGTGACCCAGCTCCAGGCCCTGGGTTTGCTGTTTTCTGGGGTTGATGGATGAATCCAGAGTGGGATGCAGCTCTTGGGGAAGCCATGGGGGCAGTACTGCCTCTTCCCTTCCTCAGGGCAGGGACTCCAGCCTGGAGAACACCACTTTCCCTCCATATGGGGTGGCCATTAGTCATTTCTAACCAGGTCTCTCACATGCTGCATTAAGGGGCTTTTGCAGAATCCTAGATGAGCTGCATCACCCCTGTGACCACGTTGTATCCTCTACCACCCTCCTACCAGCACCAGATCCCAAAGAACAAATCACATCTATTAACACCTATTTGTTTTCTCCTCTTTTAAACAGTGCATAAATGTGACTTACGTCTCCTGGTGACGGGGTCAAGCAGGGCATCCTCTAGGCTGAAGTCATCTGTGTCATCCCCACGACCTGGAGACAAAAAATCAGCACTGGGCTGCACTCACTCCACACAGAGTAAACCACCTTCAAGTAAGGCATGGCTAGACCTGTTTGCTCAAATTGCTTTAGTTTTTTTGCTGTTTTTTTCCAAGGCTGACCCAACAATGGTGATGAGGAAGACATCAGCCCTCTCCAAATGCTGTGAGTGTTAAATGCAGAGCAGTCATCTCTGGATTTTCCATTTGCCTGCCCTAATGGATGTGGTATAAAGACACATGTTATGCTTAAATTTGTCAAGGAGAGCCTACAAATTCATCTCTCAAGCTAACACTCATCTCTGGCTGTGCTCATGATTATCTGATTGCTGAACACCATGAAAACATTGGGACAGTGCAGACAAAAAAGCCCTATGCCCCTCTTCTTCTCAAGTGCCTTCCCACATCAAAGGTTTTGCATGAAAAAGCTGCTGCTGGCTGCCAAGCACGACTTAGCATTTCAGAGGCTGCCTGCATCGTTCTGCCTTGGAAATGTGAACCAGGACCAAACCCCCATCCCAGGGACATACGTGACAGGCACAGGCAGATATTTTTGTTAGAGGTGCCTCACCACAACCCCAGTCCCACATCTCAGGGATAACTCAGGGCTACATCATGTTCTCCTGCAACAGGGCCAGCTAATCCTTCCTTTCTCCGTCTCTTTTTTGCATGGCATTAATTACTGTTGACTTACCCTAGTTCTGAATGTATTTGTCTTGATAAATTCATGCTTTTACATCTCAGAGCATGCTGAGTAATTAATATCCTTTGGGTTTGCTAAGTACTGCAGCACTGCAAGAGAACATTAAAATGGCTTTCCTCTTATTCCTACTGCTAAATGGATTTAGCTATTGCCACCTGAGCTCCAGTGTGCTTCATGAATAAATTTAAAGCTTTACTGACAAGGACAATAACAATGGGAAGGCACCAGTCCATCAGAGAGCAGGTATCAGCCTTTCAGTGAAAAACTTCAACTGAGAGTGGTCACTAAGTACTGCAGCAGCTGCAGTTCCCTTCCACTCACTCACACATCACCTCCCATCTCATCTGCTGCCTGTTCAGCGTGTGCTTAGCAGCCCTGAGAGTGATGGATGTGATGGATGAGCAGAGGAAGGGGCTAGGAAGTCACTGTGGGCTTCTCCCCCAGGAAAAGGCTCCACAGCAGGCACTGCTGGAGGGGTGTGTGAGGAATGAGTGCCCCAGCCCACACCGTGTTTCTCACTGAGCTGAATGATGGTGACACTCCCTTGTGAGGGAACGAACAGCAGCAGGCAATGCAGGGAAAATCCATGTGAAATCCACAGGGAAAGCCTCTTGCTCAGCACAGCAGGGCTGTGTCTGCCACCCTCGGCCTCCCTCCAACCTCTCTCCTTCCTTCCTTCCCAAAATCTTTCCCTTTTGGGCCTTATTGCTGAAATATTGGCACTGTGAGGCAGGCGATGCTCTGGCAGCCTGGGTGAAGCTGCAGGGTTAACAAGAGGTCTGTCAGTGAGAAGGAGCAAAGTCAGAAATGTGCAGGACAATCCACAGCACTGAAAAAACACCTGCCCAGCTGCAGGGCTTGCACAGGGGCTGCCAAACCACCAACATCCCTGCTGGGACTCCACACACTCAGCACTGCACTACCCCAGCCTTGTCACTCTGACAACTTCGTGCACTCCTCCTTTCCCTGAATGGCTTTTTCCCCCCATTCTTTACTGGTTTTCCAGGAACTAACAGCACTCCATCATTTTTGTCTTTCTATTTAAAATCATGCTTAAAAATAGGCAGAAGGGGAAGCCCACGTCGCATCTCTGGTGGGATGAGAAGCGTCACCAAGCCCAAAGAGGAAAATGTTCCATCGCCATGTGAGCTGGCAGGAGGGACGTGGTGGCAGCACCAACTCACACGGATATTCCAGGAGCCCTCCCTTCCCTCTCCCTCTCTCCCTCTGCTCTCCATGATTCAGTCAATATGAAGGTACTGGCTTGCTGTGTTAGTGTATTCTCCCCACGCTTTGCCTTGGAAGCAGGAGCACAAACTGGTGGGAGGTGTGCAGCTCACACGGTCTGAGGAAGGGCTGTGGGGGTTGTGGGGATAAACAGGGATGTCCCCCCAGTGGGGACATGGGCCTGGCAGGAAAAACAGTGTCCCAAAAAAATGGGACACGTGGCTTTGGGGGTTCGCTGGCCCTGCCAGCACTTACAGCCTTGCTGGGCTTGGTGACAGCTCCCCTTGGCAGCTCTCCCTGCAGGATGAGAGGAGGGTGCCCCTTCCAAAACCGCTCCCCAAAGAGCCAGCTGGCATATCAGGGGTCCAGGGGGGCAAAAGGTGCTCAGGGACCTCCATCCTCATGGGGCTGAGGTAAACAAATACTGCTAAAGAGTTATCCCAGGAGAGGTGGGAATGACGCCCAAGTGAGGGTTGGGGAAACTCTGGATGTACTGAACTGCCCAGTAAAACCTTCCCAAGGAGGGGCAGTGCCCCGTTACCCAGGGCTTTCCCAACGCTGCCCATGGCAAACCACCATCCTTTTCCAAGATTTCCCTAGGCACTGGGGACTGCCAGGTAATTGAAGCTGACAGCATCTCTATTTCATGCAGAGGGTGTATTAGACCTTTTATAGATCAATAACCAAGCACTGCTGTCACAGGCACACAAACTCCCTGCTTGCTCCAACAGATAAGGCTGGAATGCTCTCCTCATTCTTTTACTCTGTTATTAAGTGGTAACAAATCTGTATTTCATGGCCAGACACTGAAAACCCCTCCAGCTCTTGGTAAGAGTGTTTAGCATGCACGTGCAGGTTTTTTTGGAGGTAGCACTGCTGCTCCCTGCCCTGTCCTGTGCAATCCCTTTGCTCCTGGGGCCCTGATCCACAACCACTGGAGGAGTGGAGCTTCCAAAGCCCATCCTCTGATGGGAACTCATGCACAGCATGGAGCATCTTTACAGATTTATACCTTCAGGGAGAGGTTGGGGTCCATTCCCACACATCAGCACTGGGAAGCTGCTGAGCTGTAGCAGAGTTTGAATAATGCCCAGGGAGCAGAGCCAGGGTTGTGCATGCCCTGAATGTCACCTCCCCACAGGACATCCCCACCTACAGCCTGTTCCAGGGCCACAACTGCAGTGAGATGCAAACCCCCCTTTGCTGGTTGCTCAGTGCTGGGGAGCAGGATGGGATCCTGCAGGATGGGACTAGGCTAGTTTGGGTCATGTTTTTCCCTACCTTTGCACTGGGTCTTTGGAAAAACTCTGCTGTTTGGCTGCTGGGAGAAAATGCACATCCCCTGGGCCAACAGGGGGCAATTCCAGCCCTGTGCACACCAACCAACCTGAGCACACACGGGACTGCAGCTCTGTGACAAGGGGGAATAGGAAAAGGAGAGATGTTTTCCATTTTTTAATTTAATTTGACAATCCACAGAGACCAACCTGGGACATCACCTGGCACCCAGTATGAACCCCCCAAAGCCAGAGTGGGGAGGTGGGGACACAGCTGTGTCCAGCAGAAGCTGGAGAACAGGGGTGAGAGTTATGGCTGAGCCAGCACTGCAGACTCCCCCACCTTTTGCTGAGTCCTCTTGCCTTGCTGGGAGTATTTTTAATCAGAGCTAGCTGCTCTTTGAAGGTAGAAGGTTTTTTTGTGCCTTAATGTATTCTCTCCTCATTATTTTCTGTAGCAGGCAGCTCAAACACACAATTGTACTCGTCAGCTTTTTAGTTTTTACAATTATATATATATTCTAATTAAGCCCCACTGTTTGACAAAGCTTGAATTACAGTATCATAATTCACACCCAGTATATTGCCAGGCCGTCTGCAGCACTGGGAGAGAGGTGTATTCCATTTTTAGAGCCAGCCCACGGATCTCTTTGTGCAATATATATGTGTTTAGCTTCCCTGGGAATAGAGAGCCTGCGACACCACGAGATTGACAGCCCGGGAGATTAAGGGAGAATGCAAAGCAGGCACAAGGGCAGCAGAAAGTAATTCCAACTGCCTGACTTTTATGCATCCACCTTAGGAGCAATGCAGCAGGCAGGGGAGCAGGAGGAAAGCAGGAAAGCAAAAACTGTGGTGGCCAAAAAGGGGATCCCCAGTGACCAAGCTCATCCTTTTGGCTGCGGGTTCTGATGCTGGCACACGCAGGGGGTTCCCTGAGGCTGGGCAGGAGGGGAAGGAGGGGTTTGGGAGCAGAGCTGTGTTGGACCTCTGGGCTGGTTCAACAGGGGGATTTCTGCCATCTCAGCAGAGACACAGCCCCAGAAATCTGTGGGGTAAATGGCTGCTCCTCCATGGGGCTACTCCTCCATGGGCAATGGGGTTGCCATGGAGCTGCTCCTCCATGGGCATGGGGCTGCTCCTACATCAGCACGGGGCTGCTCCTCCATGGCCATGGGGCTGCCCCTCCATGGCCATGGGGCTGCCCTGAAGCACTGAGTGTCCCCAGGGAACTCTCCTGGTGCAGGCCATGGCACAACACCACCGGCCAGAGCAGGACAGAGCAGAGCCCCAGATTCACCAATGCCTTCACCACTGCTGTCTGGGCACTGAGCCCCAGCCACTGCCAAATGTGTGGGAAATGCACTTGCAAATCCCAAATTCTTGCTGACTGCTAAGGCCAAGGCACAGTTCCATGTGTGTAGGGAGAGCAGTGCCCCTCAGAGCTGGGGTGTCACAGTCTCAGCTGGCTAAGGGCAGCTCCTGTGCAGCTGCTCTGCTCCCTGCAGAGAGGCCAGGCTGCCTCCACAGCACACTCCTGCTCCTCCTCCAGGTAGCTCTGCCTTGAAAAGCAGACTCTGAACTTCCAATCTATCTCCTCAGCTGCTGCCAGGGAAGACTGGCTGCCCTGCCAGGGTACAGGGTGGAAGGGCTTTGCTGGGAAGCAGAGTGTGGGAGAAACAGCCCCTGCATCCACCCCAGCTGATGCTGGGGACATCACTCCAGCCCAGGGCATGACCAGTAAGGAGCAGTGGGACACATTCCCCCAGCTGGGCTGACTCCTGCTCCTTGCAGGGGATGAGGGAATGCTGCTGTCCTTGCTCTCTGTTCTCACTGAAACATTTTGATTTTCAGAAGTAGTAATCAAAAATCACTCTTGATTATGGCAAAAACAACCTCTGCTGAATTTTTTTTTAATGCAATTAACAAGGGTGTATGGTAATTCCAAGCAATCTCGCTCTTGAGATTAAAGGAAAGCCTGCCAGGAAGCACATGAATAAAGCTTTAAGATGAGAATTTGCATAATGAAGACTTTCTCTTTGTGGAGGGACTGATGGTGATTGTGCTTGAAACCTATTGAGGGAAATGCCTAAAAGCCTCCACTACAGCCAGGGCACTGCTCTCCTGACCAGTGCAGGCTCCCTCAGGGCCCTGCTGGGACCTCAGCTCCACCACAAACCCCAGCTTGTGTCCTTTCCTGCAGCAGGAGAGGCAGCACAGCCCCAGTGCAAGCTCTGAAATCTGCAGCTCAGGGCAGCACACCTCACTGGAGCTCTAAGCCACAGGATAACACCACAGCTCTGTGCACTGTTCTGAGAGCAGGTGTCTGTTGCAATTTGATTTCAAGGCTTACTAGGAATAATATAAATTATTTGGCAGTGATACCCTGTACACCCAGCAGGAATGATGGAGCTGGTGAGGAAAATGTGACCAGCAAAACCAGGCTGCTCCTTCCCAGCAGACATGACTGGCACCACGACATGGGCAGGCCCAAAAGGGCAACCTGGTGAGCAGAAGGTGAGCCCTGACCTGCCTGGACACACACTGGGTGCTCCAGGGATGCAGTGCCCATCCAGCCTGCACCACACTGAGGGCTGCACTAAGGTCCAAACACACCTTCTTCTCCCCACCTGGTGTGGAAGGACAGACCTCCAGCTTGCTTCCAAAGCACCTAAAGAAGCAGCACCCCCTGCACACCCTGCCATGTCCCACAGCCCTGGGGAGCAGCTGGGGGCTCAGTCTGTGCTGCCACGGGCACACTGCCAGCAGGCAGACACCAGACAAAAAACACAGCAGGGAGGAGTTTCTGATCTGCTGTCCTCCTGCACAGCCTTCCCCACTCCTCCACAGCAAGATTTAAAACCCCAGAGGGAAGTGCCCTTGACTTGTCTCTGCCAACAGCTGCATCTGGCACAGAGCCTGCCCTGTTTACCAGGGGCTGGCACGGAGGCTGCAAGGAACCCTTGAAAACTGAGTGTCCCCACCACAGACACACAAACACCTCTGGGTGCCAGCAGCAACCCCAACAGCTCTGAGGGAAAGCAAAGCCCCATCAAGGTCAGCAGGAGCACAGGCTTTGTGTGGGGGGTTCCCATGGAATGCCTTGGGATGGTCAGGTCTGCCCCATTCTGGCTCCACAGCGGTGTCCTCTGACCCCACATGAAATAAATGTTTCAGCAGCTCTTCCACCAGAGGATGGTCCCAGACCAGGCAGCCCTGCTCTGGTAATGTAAGATGCCAATGCAAACAGTTTTGTTCAGTATCAGCACTCAAAGCTTTCCAGGTTTCCAGGGCTCTCTGCCATCTCAGCTCATGGAGCAGGTGATGTTTTCTAAGTAACTTTAATATGAGAGCTGCTCTTTGAGGTTTGAGGGCTCTGCCACAGCACTGCCAGCACCTGCTTCCAGTTAGTCCCAGATCAGCTGCACCCGCAGCAAAGGGCTGGAAGGTTTACAGCAGAAATATTTAAGGTTCCTCCCCTTGTGGGGTGTGGCTGGCACAGCTCAGTACCTGTGATGAGGATGGGGTGATGCCCAACTTTCTGTGCCTGCAGTGGGTATCAGGACATTGTGGCCAAGGACAAGGAGGGCAGGAGGAGTCCCAGCCCTCACAGGAGCTCTACAAATCTCTGACCCTCCCCAGGACTGTGGGAAAATGCTCCAGGTATAGCCCTCAATAACTTAAAGGTGTATCTGATAAAAAAAGGGAGCTGGTTTTCCTTTCTGTTTTCTCACTGTTTGTGAATTTTTTAAGGAAGAACAAAGTATATACTTAAAGGGGAAAGGATGTGGACAGCATCATTATTTTATTACCACACCCCAAGCACTCTGCAAGAGGCCAAGGGGAAATTAGCACTGAACCTAACACATAGGATAGAGAATGGTTAAAGATGACTTTTCAGTGATGGAAAAAAACCAACAGTGTCACGCTGGGCTTGGGTTTGTCCCCACCAGATGCTGTGTGCAGGCCTCTGCTGGAGAAATGGGTTACTGGAGCCAAGGGAAGGGGAGGTGTGGGGGTGCCATGATCTGCCCAGCCTGGTTTTTTCCCCACTCTGACCAAGTCTGGTGCAGCACTGGGACAGGAGCAGGATCTGAGCTGAAACGACTCTAGAGGCAAGCTTGGCACACTCTGTACCCAAATGTCCTCACCCAGCCTCACCAGGCACAGAGTGGGAGATGGACCCCAGCTCACTTGGCTTGTGGTTCCTAGTGAAGATCCAAAAGCACAGTAAGCTCCTTTTCCTCCTATAATTGTGTCTGCAGGGCTTGGGTTTGTGCTGAGAACAGTGTTGATAATTCAGGGCTGTTTTCATTATCACTGAGCAGTTCTTACCCCGAGCCAAGGCCTTTCCTGCTCCTCACCCACCCCAGCAGCAAGAGGCTCCCCAAGGAGCTGGGAGGGGACACAGGCAGGACAGCTGAGCCCAGGTGACCCAGGGGATGTCCCAGCCCGTGTGTCCCATGCTCAGCACAGAGTGGGGAGGAGGAGGAAGGGGATGTGGGCAGTGCTGGTGTTTGTCTGCCCAAGTCACTGCTGCAGGGATGGAGCCCTGCTGGCCTGGGGATGGCTGAGCACCTGCCTGCCATGGGAAATGGGAGTGAATTCCTTGGTTTGCTTTACCTGTAAACTGCCTTTATCTCAACCCTGCAGTTTTCTCACTTTGCCCTCCCAATTCTTTCCCCTATCCAGACGTGGAAGAGTGAGCAAATGGCTGTGTGGGGCTGAGCTGCCAGCTGGAATTACACCACAACAGCTGCTTCCATGTTTTCCTGCCTGCTGTCCACCCAGAAATATTTCAATGTACATTCACGTTAGCCATTTGATTTCTGCTTACACATTAAGTAATGACTACAAATTTGCCTATTGCCAAAGATGCCTGTTTATCAACCAGATGACAAATTGTGGCACGAAAGTGTTTTGTTCATAACTCAGTGCAGAACAACTGATGACAAATTCAGTGATGCAGGAGCCCAAAGAAAACTGAGGCAGGAGATGAAATGCTTATCACCTGATTCTTGGAGGAAAAAGATTGTTCTCATCAGATAAAGATCAAGAGGAGGTGCTGTAGTTAAAAGCAGGTAAGTAGGGAATTACACGGTAAAAATGCTGGTTCATCACTTGGGATGTGTGATGCTCCTGTCGTTCTGTGCTATTTAAAATCAGCAGAGCAGCAGTGGGAATGAAGACTCTGGTAGTGCTGCCAGATGGAGCAGGGCTCTGGGAGAGCATGGGGGGCTGAGCCCTCTCCTCTGGCTGAGGGCATCTGTCAGCACAGCTGCCCTGCAGAGCTCCTGCCTGGCCACTGCTGGCCCTGCCTTCCCACGTGGGGTTTTTGGGTTGGGTGGGGAGAGGCTGAGACTCCAGTTTGAGCTGCTCACTGTCTGCCCCCTCCCTGCCCACCCACACCCCCACTGCTCCCAGCACCCCTCCTCCCTGTCCAACCCTTCTCTAAAATCTTGCCAATGCCTCTGGTTTTGCTTATTTTGTTTTGTTTTTTACACATGTACGTGGTGACCACACCAGATCCCTATAGCAACCTGGCCATCTCTGCTGATGTCCTTGGGAAACAGAGCTCGCACTCAGCACCAGCTTTTCTGCCTGTGGCCCCAGCTCTCCTCTCACAGTAAGTTTCTGTGTTTCCTAGACAAGGTTGAAAAGCAAAGGAAAAGGGGTTTGGAGTGACTGCAAGGCAGTTTCATGAATGTGTATCAGCCCCATGGCAGCAGCAGGCTGAGCTCTCAGAAGATCAAACCCAAACTGACCCTGAGCAGCTCCACTGAAATCTGTGAGTACAGAGGCAGCACTCGCCTCTCTCTTTGCCACTGGGCTTGTATCAGGACTCTGTTTTCTTCTCAAAAGCGTTGCTCCCTCAGCAGTCACGTTCCTAAATCACAGCTAGTGACTCCAGCATCTGGATCCCCACTTTGAAGTTTCCCTTTCAAAGAGCTTTCATGTTCTACATTTTGATGTGCCATGTTCATCTTCTCCCATTTTTCCTCTATTTGAGCACTTCCACTGATTGTGAATTGTATCAATCAGCTTACAAAGGAATTATTGCAAAGCTTTTCTCTTTGCCATCAGTGTTATGTGGTTTATTAAACATATGTTTTGTTATTAGAGTGGCTTCAGAAGCAATGTCTAATAAAACTTCAGTTTTTCCTTTAGTTAATTGTAAAGTTAATGCCTTAAACTTCCAGGAGATATTCTTTCAAGAAGAAAACAAATTTAGGTTTAAACCAAGTAGTTTTAAAAGTTTATTTTAGTCAGCTCAGGAGATCAATAGACACTTCTGTTTTACTGTTTTTTAAAATGTTTGTAACAGATGTAGGAAAAAAATCACATTTTTGTAGAGGTGGGAAAAAACCTCAGGAGTTAAACAGCCATTTCCAAGCACATTTTTCACTAGGCTGGAAATTTCAGAATACAAGTAGATCCATGGAAATTAATTATTTCCACAGCTATGTACATAAATATCTGAGCATGGCACATTTAATTAATGCATATGTGTTCTAAGATCAGAGATAATTTGTAAGAAAACCAATTTGGCTTCTTGTGCTTTGTCATATGCACTAAAGACATTATCTAAGTAAAAATTATTCTTTAAATGTATTACTTTGACTCGCCACTGATACCTGGTAATTATAACTTTAATAACACAATAATGTATTGTAACAAAGATTTTTAGCAGCTTTATACAATGCTCCTATCTCCTTCAGTTTTGACAACAATGTCAAACCAAGCCTTCCAAATAATTCCTCCCTGGAATTCTTCTGGAAAATCCACAGTGAGTGATCCTAGCAAGTGATGGGGCACAGACACAGGGTCACCTGGCACTGGCACCCCTTTTTCTGCCAGCTGCACCCACGGCTGCCCAGGGCAAAGCAGAGCAGAAAACATCTGGAAAAAACATCTGGAAAAGGGATGGCTCCTTCCTGCCTTCTCCATGCTCTCTGTTGGGCACTGTCGTGTGGAGCCACACAGTGACTGCAGCCATCCGTGCAACAGTTATAGATGGATAATTATGCTGTCTAATATTGATTTCTCATTGAAGTAATTACTGTGATTGCTGGTAGTCACACTCCAGAGGTGATCTGTGAGATGCTGCCTGTGAAGACACGGGTGACAACACAGCCTCTCAGTGCTGAGATGGCAACTTTGGAGGACACACCAACTGTTCTTTTAGCTTTTGTAGCATGAAGTTTTTCTTCAACCTTTTCTTACAAAATGTAAAGCACCAAAACTGCTTGTGCCCCTCCTGCCTGGCCTGCAAGAGGTTGAAACCTTGTGCTCCCTCCAAAAAGCCCTCAGATGTCAAACTTGTGAGCTTTCCATGAAAACAAATCAGTGAATTTCTGTACCAGCTTATGAGAGTGAGGACAGGAGAGGGGAAAATAACAAGACTGGAAAGTTTCTTGTTTGACTCTAGCTGTTTTCCAAGAGCATGTGGTTAACCCTGCATGACTCATTAAAATGAAACATAACTATATTCTGGAAAAGTCACAGATCTGTGAATTTAACACACTGTGCAGCCAGGAGGCTTTGCAGGGCGTTTGGTTTTCTCCACCATCTCAAAATATTTAAATTCTTCTTCTGCACCCAATCACACTGGGAATACACCAGAGTTTAGCAGCACTGGGAAATGTAGTGGTGCCCCACAGGCAGTGCCTGTTTCCAGCACTGAACCAGAGGCAGACGGGCTGTGGGCAGAGGCAGCCTGCAGGCACAGATGGATGTGGCACAGCTGACACCCCACTGACAGGGCACTGAACCAGCCATGAATGAAGGGAAATGCACCAGAATCTCATCAAAGAGAAACCCAAACCCTTTTTTTTCAATGAAAAAGGGAAGTTTGCTCTTGCTTTGCTGGACAGTCACAGACAAGACACACATCAGTCTTGTGACAGCGGTGGATCTGGACCACAGATGCAGGAATCGTGTGAAGTGCTGATTTTGTTGTTTGTTATCCTGAGTTCTTGGTAATTTGTAAATCTCTGAGCTTCCAAGAGACTGGGCTGCCCACAGCATGCCTTCAGCACTGCTGGAGCAACTGCTTCAGAACAAGAAGCCAAAAAAAAAAAGGAAAAAAAGCCAGGGAATAGCAGCCACGATTGCCACGGAGAGGCGATTTAGAGCAGTTTGCAGAAGAGACAAACTTAATGTTCTTCCATCACCTGTGAAGCCTCAAGCTGGCAGGAACGATTTATGAATGTTTTGGTGAAATTCGTTTTGATACAACGTAGCCAAGGATATTTAAGAGCTGGACACTTCGACCCAAGAGCTCCAAGATGAAACAGAACAGCGTTTTTGTTTGCCCACAATGTGAGCAATACAGAATGCAAATAGCGTTAGTACGGACTAATCTGATTTTTTTTTTTTCTTTTTAGCCTAAAATCGGGATTTTATGCACCGTCCCAGCTCAGCCTGTCAAACTAATATCCATCAGTTAAAGATGAAGCTGCTAACCTGGTCAGCATAAGCAACTCTGTACTACACTGTTACCATTCCAAGAGTACAAACAGGTAAGTACTAAATGCAAACCAACTAATTCCAGGCTGACTCATGGAAAACCTAATGTATTCCAACAGCAAAACCTGTTTGGGGTTCAGTTCCTTATCTACTTTGATGCTGATATCTTCTAACCAGTCTGTGCTTGCCGAATGCCTCCTAGCTAATAGCAGATTTTGTTTAGAAAAACTTTCCTGAGACCTTTTCTAAATTGCTGTCTATTTTCTCTGTATAACCTTTAGAAGGACCTTCCTTTTCAATTCAAACACACTGCATTTAAGAGTACTGTTGTTTTTTTTTTAAGAAGACAAAGAGTTGTGGTAAGCTTTGCATTGATCTTAATTTCTTCCTCCCCACCCTCCTAAAAACAGGATTTTTTTTTTCCTTCCTAGCTGCTGCTCAGCTGGGACCCATTTCTAGGTTAGACTATTCTGATCCGCGGAAATAACAGTGGGACAAAAAAAAAAAGAGTGAGAATACGACCAGCAGCCCGACAAATTTGGGTCACGCAGAGAATCCACTAATCCAGCAGCTCAGCGAGCAAAGACACAAACCCAAACTCCCTTCGCGGTGACTCCATGGCTACCTCGGTTTAGGATTAGCCGAGCCCCAGGCTGCTCCAGAGCTTTGTACCTGCAGCATCGCACATCTGAACCATCGCCGTGACACGGGAGGCAGAGACTGCGCTCCGAGCTGCGGCCGCCACCGGCACCGCCACCACCGCAGGGCTGCACCCGACCGCGGGTACCGCTGCGGGCCCGGCCCCATCCGACCGCGGGGAGCCGGGGCAGGGGCGAGCGGGCAGAGCCCAGGGTGGCGGCCGGGAGAAGGCAAAGGGGAGAAGGCAAAGGGGAGAAGGAAAAGGGGACAAGGATCTCCCGCGGNGGTGAGCGTGGCTGTGAGGAGCTCCCGGGGCACGGCCGAGCCCCGGCCCCGCTGAGGGGTGAGCGTGGCTGTGAGGAGCTCCCGGGGCACGGCCGAGCCCCGGCCCCGCTGAGGGGTGAGCGTGGCTGTGAGGAGCTCCCGGGGCACGGCCGAGCCCCGGCCCCGCTGAGGGGTGAGCGTGGCTGTGAGGAGCTCCCGGGGCACGGCCGAGCCCCGGCCCCGCTGAGGGGTGAGCGTGGCTGTGAGGAGCTCCCGGGGCACGGCCGAGCCCCGGCCCCGCTGAGGGGTGAGCGTGGCTGTGAGGAGCTCCCGGGGCACGGCCGAGCCCCGGCCCCGCTGAGGGGTGAGCGTGGCTGTGAGGAGCTCCCGGGGCACGGCCGAGCCCCGGCCCCGCTGAGGGGTGAGCGTGGCTGTGAGGAGCTCCCGGGGCACGGCCGAGCCCCGCCGCCTCCCGGCTCGTTCCTCTCGGTGAAAACGCGGCCCCGGCGCGCATCCTTCCGTCGGGCGTGAGTGGGGCTGCTGCCGGTGTTGGTCCCACGGAGCCGAGCGGGGCGATGCGGGCGGCGGGGAAGGAGGGAGGGTCGGGGGTGCCGCTGCCGGGGAGCCCCGAGTGCCCGCGGGGCACCGAGGTGCTGGGACGGGGCTGTGGTGCGGGCCCCGGCGCTCTGCCCTGCTCCAGGGAAAGTACAGAAGGACAGGGGGGAGGACCTGCTGCAGTGTCACCTTTTAATGCCGAGTGTTTAACGTGGAGGTTACGGAGCTATGGAATTGTTGGCTGGAAGCGACCTCTGGAGGTCTCCAACCCAAAGGCCCCACCGGAGCGGGACCCACGGACACCGGGTTACATCAGCCACGTCTGGAAACTCCAGGGATGAAAAGTCCCCTTCCTCGCTAGGCATGACCAATGCTGTCTCACTACCTTGGCCAGAAGATTCTCCTGCGTTCACTCTGTCCCTCCCACTGACCTTTTAGTCCCTCCCCAGCTGTGTTGGCTCTGTCGTGTTCATAACTGCCCTTAGGTTTACCCTCAGCCGCCTCCTCGCCAAAGCAAACAAGTCACCCCTTGTGCACTGAGTGCTGGACTCTCCTCTTCTCTATGGCTTTTTTGAACGGGGGTAGGGAATTGTTAGTAACAGGGTCAACATCTTCTTTGTGATATTTATAGGTTGTTTTGCTACAGAAAAGGAGATGAAGATACCTCCTATTTTTAGGAGCTATTCTGAGGCTTTATTGAGGACTGAGAGCCTGAAGAAGTGGCGGGGTCATGGTAGTCCCATGTCACCTCACAGCAGCTGGTACAGGCTGCTCCAGCCGAGTGTCAGGACTGCCTTGAGTCTAGAAAACCCTTTTTTATCCTTGGTGGAAACATTACCTGAAAAGATAATAGGCAAAGAGCCCACGATGGGCCGGGGGGGAGGCAGTCCTGTCCTCTGTGTTGAAGGATGCGGTGGGATAACAGGGAGAGGGATTCTGTATTTCTGACTTTCATCTGTGGCCACAGAGCAAACTGCAGGCTCCACAGTGCCTTGCCTTGTGCGGGCAGATCTTTCAAACCCACACTGAACACTTTTCTGTGAGTTTGTGTAGTTGGGCTGGCTCGTATTATCCAGCACAGACCCTTCAGTGCCGCGCAATTCTCTGCTCCTGCAGCAGCTAAGGGGAGTAACAGGGGTCCCAAATACAGAGAAGCGATGCTGGAGAAGATGCACTTCAGCTTCTACCCTCGGCCGTCTGTACATCCACAATATCGCCTCTCTCCCTGTTTATCCAAAGAGAAATTCAGGATTTTATAGTCCCGTTCTTGTCCAACTAAAGGAAACTAGCAGGACAGCATTTGTACCTTCCCAGCCTGGTTCCCAATAACCTCTCCGTGCGCTATTTGCATTTCAATGGCTTTCCAAGCCTCCGGTAATTGTTGGGGGAGGAGGCGGGTAAAAAGGCTATTATTATATTAGCGTTGGATCAGCTTTAGCAAGCCTGAAGGCATGAGAGAGCATCGTGCAGCTGATGCAACCCGTGACAGTATATTGTTATATTGTTCGCCGTTCTGTGTGAGCCTGGGGTGCGCACCGATGCCTGCGAGTTGATTCATAATTACAAAGAGATGTATGAATGTAGCTCTGAATGAGCAGGAAGGCAGCAGCAGTGCCGCGCTTCGAAGCTGGAGGGAAACGGGGCGTTTCAGGAATTCATACTGGAATTGTGCATCTGGCTAGAGCCGCTGGCATCCAAGGGTGCCATCGCTGTCTGGCCGTGCCCAGCTGGAGCCGGGGCTGTGTGCGGCAGGCACAAGTTGTGGCTTTAAGGAGGCCGAGCCCGAGGCAGCTGGAAAGCCTGGGCCGCGGCCAGCAAGTGACTCAGCATCGCCTGACCTGTGCCCGGGAGCCGGGGCTATTCTTGGTTCGGGCTGTGTTTAAGGCAGCTGAGCTTAAACGCTTCCAAATTGCAGCACAGAGGATGTGCTGTGAGGCTGCAGCCTCCAGCACAGCAGGTTGTTTGGGGCTGTAGGGCCAAAACATTCATAAATGTCTGCCCGTCGAGCTCCACCGAGATGTGACTTTCCATTTTCTTTTCTTGAGCTGGATTACGGCTGTAATCTTTAAAGAGCGGAATAAACAGTCATCAGAGAAACTCTCAGTGGAAAAATATACTCGCTTTTCATTGTATTTTAACAGGTGTCATGTTCAGCTCTTCCTGCTGCTGTTGAAAATCTGCTCCCTGGGGTTAGCACGCTTTTTTGTAACTGATCAAAAATATGGGAAGGAGAAGTGCTGATTGGGAAAGGTAATACTGGATCACACAAAATTCTGAATCTTTTTCTTCCTAAATCTATTCAAATAATTTAGCAGCTCACAACATTTAATCCATTAGATCTCAGAGCTCTTCACAGGCACTAATCAATTACCCTTGGTAAGTGATGGACCCATA
Organism: Cisticola juncidis; assembly: GCA_013400215.1. NCBI lineage: Eukaryota > Metazoa > Chordata > Aves > Passeriformes > Cisticolidae > Cisticola > Cisticola juncidis. The sequence goes on along the minus strand of VXBR01009396.1, from coordinate 142,413 downwards.
GAAAGCATCAGTTTATCTACTACTGGAGTACTGCTGTTTTAAAAGCAGAAGGAGCTGTGATGTAGCAAGGCACATCCTTGCCACACAATTATCTGGGATGGAAAATGAAAACACACAATTTAAAGTGAGTAATTTCAAGGGCTGAACTACATTTCTACCCTAGTCTGTCTCCCACCTGAGATATTGCTTTATGGCACTAATTTCAACTACAATTCTTTCTTAAGTAAAAAACTTGCCAGTTTGGGGGAAGCTTTAAAGTTCTTTAATGAAGCTAGAACACATTTGACCAAATTTTCTAGATGCCTTGTTTTCTAAAGCCTTGATTAAATTTATGATTCAAGAGAAAGGGAAGGAAAGGGAAGGGAAAGGGAAGGAAGGAAGGGAAAGGGAAGGAAAGAAGGAAAAGGAAAGGATGGAAGGAAGGAAAAGGAAAGGAAGGGAGGAAAAGCAAAGGAAGGGAGGAAAAGGAAAGGAAGGGAGGAAAAGCAAAGGAAGGGAGGAAAAAAGTAACAGAAGGAAGGCAAAGGAATGGAAGGAAGGGAAAGGAAGGAAGGGAAAGGAAAGGAAGAAGGGGAATGGAAAGGAAGAAGGGGAATGGAAAGGAAGAAGGGGAATGGAAAGGACGGAAGGGAATGGAAAGGAAAGAAGGAAGGAAAAGGAAAGGAAGGGAAAGGGAAAGGAAAAGGAAAAGGGAAAGGAAAAGGAAGGAAAGGAAAAGAAAAGGAAAAGGAAAAGACAAGCAGTAGTAGGAGATGAGAGCTGCGAGCAGCCGCCAGCCTGCACTACCCAGCCACCCGCGGCTCCGGGACCCGAGGGCATTCCCGGGCTCTTCCCTCCCAGCTGCATCACCGAGGAAGGAGCAGTTTTCCGAGCCAGGGGCTGGCGGGTTGCCGTGCAGCGGCCCTGGTGCTGCGCCAGCGCTGCCATCCAGAGCCTGCTCCCCTCCGGTGCCCGCAGCTGAGCGGGATAAAGCGGCCCGGGGGCTGCGGGACCCGGCGTGCCCGGCCTGCGGCGTTCCGGGGGAGTTCCCTGGTGGAAGTCACGGCTGAGTAGAGCTCCCTGTAAACAGCCTTACCTGCTCCTCACTGCCTGCCAAGCGTTATTCTGCTCCGTGTAACCCTCATCCCGGAGAGCCTCCGGGCTGTTTCCTTGCAGAACCGATGCGTTGGGGAATATTTGTACAAGGTAATTTTAAGTCTGTCGGTTCTCTGCCAACACTAGCTGTCTAGACTGCTGCTATAATCAAAGGTGAGAGGTAGGTTCCTAATTAATCACACCCTAAAAGATCCCTTGTCTGTATGGGGAGCGCGGGCACCTTACAGGGGTGATTAAAATGGGTTTGAGTGTTCCCTGTTGTGTGCTGGGTCTGCCGGGTGACTGCAAACAAATGCCTCACCTTGTGTAAATCAAATGCTTCAGCCTCACTCTTAAAGGAGAAATGTTAGTAGTACTCAGATGGAAATTAACTACAGAGTGCATTTATTTTTGGCCAGTCCCCTGGGAGCACCTGCCAAACATTTCCTCTCATTTCAAACGTGGTTGTTCCTGCTGAGAAAGTCTGGTGGAGATTCAAGCCTGGGTCAAGGTGAGTGCCTGGCTCTTCATTGCCTGTCTGTGCCATTGGAAAGGGAAAGAGGAAAGGAAGCCAACAGCAGGCTGGGTGTGAGGACTGGTGTGCACTCCTTCATCAATGCAGGAATCAGGAAAAAATGCAGGAGTGCACTCCTTTAATCAATGCAGGAATCAGAACAGGAGTGCTTGGGTGTGGTTTATGTACCCATAAATTCACCTGCTGGTACCCAAGCATCCTTGTATAGTTTTAGACTAAAAACGTTGAAACATAAATTAAATAGGGAAAATTAATTCTGGCCTCATTCACTGCAGGATGACAGCCAGTTGGTTAAATCAAGGGGTTTGTGCCTGTCTGAAATTGGAGTGAGCAGCACAAGCTGTGGTCCCTGAAAGGGAAGGGAAACTCTGAAAGGTTTCAGAGTCATTAAAGCTGTTGTGTGGACGGGCTCAAGCATCAGTGATGGAGACTTCAGCATCAGCTTGGCCAGGCTCTCCCCTTCAGTGGGAGCAGGACTGGAGTGTGCACAGGGATGTGGCTCACAGGGTGCCAAGGGGGAGCTGGCAGGGCCAGACTGCTCCTGTCCCTCTTCCAGCAGTGTCTGGGAGCACTCTGGGCCAGAGCCAGGCACTGCTGGCTTTTGTCAGAATAACTGTGACCTCCGATGGGAGGATGCTGGGGCTTTGGGATCAACTCACATCTCTTGCAAATGCCTTGGGAACTCATATTTGTTCTCTGGATTCCTGAAAAGCAGACAAACCTGGTATTTTCTGTGGACTGGCTGTTTTTGGTGTTGTTTTTTTTTAATTATTATTTTATTTTTTTTGGTGGGGGAGGGTTTGGTTGGTTTTTTGGGGGTGCGTAGTGTTTGTTTTGTTTTGTTTTTTTCCAGTTTCCACCAGGGACAGAAATTGCTGGCTGAGAACCCCCAAAAAACCCCATCAAGAAGTAGTGTAACTGCTCTGGCCAAGATTTCTGTTTTTTCTTAGCCTGCTCCAGAAGTCTGCAGAATCCAAATGGGGCTGGAGTGTAAGGTGACGTTCAGTGCATCAATGAACAGCTGTAAAAAAGCTTTTCTGCCTTTCCCAGCAGTTAATAACTTCATTGCACAGAACTTAGTTTTTCAGAAAGACTTTGTGTGATTCTTGGCTGACTGAGGTGAGGACTGGTGAGGAATGTTCATAGTTACAAATGGGGAGAAGTTTTATTTTATGGGAGAAACCCCAAAAACCCTTAGACAAACAAGCTTGCTTTCACCAAAGTCTTTGTTCCTGTTGCTGGGAGTGTGCAAGTGCATAAAGCAGCCTTATTTGGACTGAGAAGTGTGGAAATTGGAGTGCAGAACAGGTAATGTCAGGGCAGTTGAGGTGTCTGTGTGGGATTTTCCCCTCAGACTGGACAGAGGTGATTTATGTGCCTGGGCTGGTACAATGGCAAAGAGCAGGAACAACTCAGGGCTGACACTGCTTGGGAGGAAAGTGTGTTTACTGCCAAATTCTGGCAATAAAGAGAGATGAGTCTGTCTTCTTGGCTCCTAAACTGAAGGGAGACTTATCACAGCTAAATTATACATGTCCCTTGGGAAGGCTTTTGAGGCCAAAACCACAAAAAACCCCAGACTCTTTCATCTAAATACAGTCCTAGGAAATTACCATGGCCTCAATCTAATATGCACTCTCCCTTGGACAATGTTCTCCCTTGGACAATGTTCTCCCTCTTCTGTAAAAAAGGGTTTGGTTGTTTACTCATCCTTCTACCTGTAATGGAAAAGTTCCACTGAGTAAAATAAAAGTGATGTACAAAAAAGGAAACTAACATTTTATTCTTAAGTTGTTGCATGCGGGGGGTTTGGGGTTTTTTTGAACTGCGCCACAAAATTTTATAATTGGGCAGTAATTTTATATCAAATGTTGTTACAGGTTCAAAGTCCTATTGAAGAGCACTCACATATCAGGTTCTTTCTCTGTGAACCTTCTGTAAATGAGAGGAAGTTAAAAACCCCAAGTGCTGGAGAGGGAAAATTCTTCCCTGGATGCAGAGACGTTCCCTTGCTGGGCCCACTCCTCACCACAGGCTGGTGACCTCTACCAGGTTAGCTGGATAGATATGGATTTGATTTTTTTTAATTTAGTGTTATGGGGATAATTTTCTTTTTATCAATCTCTGGGGACAAATATTTAAACTAGGAAAAATTGTTACATTTCAGGCTCTTTCCCCATGGCTTCTGTTGTGCAGAGTCTGTGACCTGACCCTGCTCGTGGCCCTCACGATGCCACGAGTGGAAGGGGTTACTCAGCCTGCTCTTGAATGAGGTTATCTGCTGAGAAACCCAGTTGTTTCTGCTGCTGATGTCATTGAGAGGTTCTCCAAGTGCAGCAGAACTCCAGGGCTAGCAAAAAGCAGAGCTGGTGGGTGTTTAACTGTTGACTTAATGAACAGAGAAAAATCTGACACTATTTTGACATATGCCTGAAGTGATGCTGTCTTACACTCGTGTGCCTTTGAATTTTGTTCCTGTCTTCATTTTAACTCTTTTCCCTCTTACTGTTGCTGTATCACAACCTTTTCCTTACATTTTCCTTCTCCCCTTCCCTCCCCCTGTATTCCTGAACACCTTCATGATTTTGGGGGAAATTTGCAGCCTTGTTGCACCCAGTCCTGGGTGCAGGGATGTGACAAACCAGCTGAGATGCAAAAAGCCAACACTGCAGCAGAGCAGGCTGACACTCAGGCATTCCTCCAGCTGCTGGGAGGTGATTTCAAAGTATAAAATAAACCCTGCTCATAGTGGAGAACAAAATCAACTCAGCAGCACAAGGCTTGGCAGAAAGCACGTGAGTACATGGATATATTCATGTCTAGCACAATTCCACAGAAGTTTTGTCCTCTGCTGGTCAGTCCAGGTGCTCTGGGCAGGCAGAGAAGGCAATGGTGTTAAAAATCTGACAATCCAAACACACTCTTGTTGCTGGATCATGATATAACCAGCAGCTTTCACACCAGACAGAATTCCCACCGGTGTCCAAGGTTTTGTTTCCATTGAGGAATTGGTAAGCGCTGTGGATTTTGGAAGATTATCAACATTAAAACAACAGTCTGGACTGTGTTTTCCCTGCTGTTGTCATGTGAAACACTTAGGGGTGACTATAAGTTAAGTCTCTGGTACTATTTAATTTTGTTCATTTGATGGCAGAATAGCTGTCTGCTCCTTTAATTGATTTCTCCTGCTGTGCTTGGTCTTTCACACAACACTGGGGAAAAAAAGGTCTTCAAGAGTGAGACAATGTAGCACAAACCCACAAAAGTTGTTAGAGGGACCCGGGGGAGGCGAGAGTTTTTATTGTTTAAAAATGGTTTTCCTGTATAACACAAGTCTGTGTGTCACTGCAGAGTCAGTGGGCAGAGCAGCTGAATGCCAGGGTTTGCCTGACCTGTAAACTGCAAACCCACAGTGAAATTCTGGGATAATTCACTATAAACAGGTTCATAAGTGATGGGGAAGTTGTTTCTCTCCCGTTCAAACCTGCCACAGCTTTTTACCACTGGGATGAGACTTGTGCTGTCTCCTCAGCTCTCCTTGGGCTGGATCCATCCCTGCTGTGGCCAGGCTATGAGCAGTTCCTCATAGGTAATAGCACTGATGGTAATTAAGTTTTCATTCCTGCATCTTGAGCCAACTGCAGGAGTGTAAATATTGTTACTGCTGTTTTACAGGTGAGGGGAAGGCATGTGGGGAGGAATGTGATTAGTCTGGAGAGCTCAGCCCCGTGCTCTGGCTGTGAACTGAGCAAGAGACCTGAGAGAGGTGCAGAAAAAGATCCTCTGTGTTATTGCTGCTCTGTGAGAGGCTGAGGGCCCCAAAAATCATAGAAGGATTTGGGTTGGATTTTAAAGGTACCTTTATATCATGTTCCTCAGAGCCCCATCTGACCTCACATTGCCTGTTTCCAGGGATGGGACATTTGCCACCTCTCTGGGCAACCTGTGCCAGTGTTTCACCACCTTCCTTGTAAAAACTTTCTCCTTGCATCTAGTCAAAGTCAACTCTCTTAGTTAAAACCATTACTCCTTGTCCTATCACAACAGCCCCTGGTAAAATGTTGGTCTCCATCTTTCCTTAGCCCCTTTAGGTACTGGAAGGTGTTTTAAGGTCTCCTTGGATCCTTTTCCCTCTGGTTCTGTTCCAGCAGGTCCCTGTCCTTCCTGTGCTGATGACCCTAGAGCTGGACAGAACACTTCAGGTGCCTCTTTCTTGCATCCATGCAGAACACCACCAGCTTTAATTCATGTTAATTATTTCAATTCTTTAAGCTGTTGCATGTCTGGTGTTGTGGGCAGTGCTCCAGAGCCCAGGCTGTGTCACGATGCTCTTCCCAGCTGCTAGACCAAATTCTCACCACAATTTTCCATCCCTCCATGGCCTGGGACAGTGCTTGGCCCCTTGCTGCTGCTTGCATGAGGTTTATAAAATGCTCTGTGTGTCTGGTGTGTGCTGTGACTCCTTGGAAATGCTCACTCTGAGCCTGCTGTCCTCCAGCTGCAGCGTCTGCCACGCCTGCTCCTCCCAGTGCCATCCCTGCTGGGAGTGTTTGCTGCATCCCAGCCCCGTTTGTGCTGCGAGGGGATGATTTCTCTGGTGTATTTACACTTGTAAAAAAAAGATTTTTTTTTCCCCTTGTAAGTATCACGGCACTTCTGTTGCTTCTGTGCTGGCCCATCTGTGCACGGTTTTCACTTGTACTGACTCATGTTCACAGAGTAGTAAGAACTGTCTGTAAGTGTTTTAATTTCTTAGATAGAGTGGGCCTGTTTTGCTTTCCTGCTTAGCTCAGAGTCATGTGTGTGCTGGGCTTTCTTCTTCCTAATGACACCTCTGGACTCTGTTGCATCGGTAAAAATTTTAATGAAGTAATTTTCATTTTTCCATTCAGATTTTTCAAGATTTCTTGTGTTTCTAAGGTTTGTTCTCTGCAGCCAGATGAGCTTTCTGCCTGTTTTCTGCATGGCCAGAAATCACTGGGGGTGCATCCCCTCTGAAAGTGGGTACAGCATCTTTAGCCTGTCATAAGATTTCAACTTCAGATATTCCTGAAGAAGGAAACTTTAGGTTGTTCTTTTTCTTTAAATATATTCTTGGGAGAGACACAAACCATTTCAGCCAAAATGAAAGAGTTTAGCCTGAGGCTGAATCCAGCTGGAGAAATTTTCAGCCTAAACAATTAATTATAGATGAAGTTATGAGCAACCAAAACTGGATTTTATACAACAGCCATGTGTAATTAGAGCAGCATTTTCAGCTCAGGAACCCTGGCACTGGTGTCAGTGCAGGTTCTGGGTGACTCTCCCAGGAAGGACTTGCAGAGCTGTGAAACTCTGATTTGCTTTTTTTTTGAGGGAATGGGAGAGACTGTTTCACATGGGAAATAATCTGTGCTGAAAGATGAATTAACTGGTGTCTTCCAGAGCAGTGTCTTGTTGGTGTTTGGATTTACCCAGGGTCAGTTTAACCAGGCTGTGACGTCCCTGCTGCCCGTGGGAGGGTGTGATGAAGAGGGAGCCTCCTCTGACAGGGAACAGCTCAGGCATGAGGAGCTGGGGTGGCAGAGATGAATGGGGCTGCATCCTGCTTGCAGGATCTCCATCTGAGCAAGGCTTTCCTGGGAAAACAGAAGGCAAACTCCTGGTGATGGAGGCTGGCTGCTGTAAAAAAAGCTCCTTGCTTAGCAGGGAAAACACATCAAGAATGCAAGTGTGTCCTGAATGAATGATTCCTCATGGAGATGCTCATGCCACACACAAACACGTTTTAGAAGCACGTGCATGAGGAAATATTCTTGACTCTGGCTGCTAAATTGAGCTGCTTGTGAACCCTTTCAGCAGCAGAGGTAGTGCTGACAAATACTCATCTTTGGTGATGAAAGGAGTGCAGGTGAGAGGAAATTTTGTGGGAGGAGATCCTGCTCTGAATTGCTTGTGGAAACCATAATTATGTGATTCAGTGTAGAAAGGTATGAGGGTTTCCAGTGAAAGCTCTGAAAAACACTCAGGGAAGCAGTCTGCAGATGAGGCTGCTCATTCAGACCTTATCTATTCATGTGGGAGCGTGGAAATCTCAGCACTGAGCCTTATCTCCCCTCCCCCGGGAGATCAGTGCTGAGAGAGCCTGACCTCTCTCTCACCATTTCAAATCAAACCTGCTGTAATAGTGGCTTTGGCCGTGCACTGCTTCACTCACTTAATGAAATAATCTTTTTTTTTTCCCTGCCCTTCTGGGCAGAAATATGTCTTGGCCAAATATCACTTAAGTGATACCTGGAAGATAGCTGGGAGTGAGAAGAGCTGTGGCAGAAACATCCTCCCTTTTTCCCTGCAGGCTTTGGGATGCTCAAGGCAGTGAAAGTTTTTCTCTCTCACTGGGGCAGTTCCTGTGTTGTTTATGAAGAGGATCCCTGTTTTCCTTTGCTCCTGGGCTTCTGCAGTTCCCTGCAGGTTTAAATTAACTTTGATTCAATGTTTATTAAAAGCAGTCAGGGCAAGGAGAGTCTGAGCTCTGGAATGGATGCTCTCCAAAAACAAGGGCACCTCGGTGCCAGCACAGGGTTATCCACACAAACAGCTCCCAGCCAGAGCCAGCCAGAATCTGTTTTGCTTTCTCACACTTGGAGCTGGTGTGTTTTAAAGGATATCAAGCAGTAAATGCTGCAAAGGGGAAAAATTGTTACAGACTGTATTTGGCAGAAGCCCAGCAAAGATAAAATCCCATACGTTCTGTGCAGTGAGCTCCTACATAAATGATTCATTCACTAGAACACAGCTGGGGTCAACGTCTTCTGTTTGAATAGCCCAAAGTTATGCAAATATTTTATGTGGATTTTCTAAAAAAAAAGGGAGGGAAAAAAGACAATATATAATGTTCCAGTAAAAAAGCTCTTTATCTAAGGAACTTTTAAGAATCTAAATCCCACAAGAACAGTGCCACCATGTTATACACATGCACAGCAGAGAATGACAAGATATGCCCTGGAGATGCAAACTCTGAAAAGATTGCTTGTTTTCCTTTGTTTTGCCAGCCAAGTCTGTGTTACAAATCGTGTGTTGTGGAGATCACACTATTTCAAAATATCAAATTGCTAATTAAAGAAACTACTCAAGGAAACCTTCCAGTAGAACAATATATGCTGTGGGATCATAGTAGTCACTATTTCTTTAATGAGTTTCTAGCCTAACCAGAATTTCTTGCAATGCATTCAGTACAGCCATTCAGTTAGATTATTATGAATCACACGTGTATTATTTTTGATTTGGTATTAACATAAAAACTTCTGATGAGCCATGGTATTACAAAAACAGGTCTAGTGTATAGAATGGCAATACCATTCCTGCTGATAAAAGGCTGGAGATGAAGGTCCTTATGCACAATACAATTTAATGTGTTTATTTCAAAACTTAATTTGCAAAGGTGCTGAGAAACTGCAGGTGTACCTGAAGCCAGGAAGGGCAGGGTGTCTCTGGATGGTCAGGTATGGCAATTCACAGCATTGCTTTCTGTGGGATCTGAATCACCAAAAGGTCGTAGGAGGGGGAAACCTTCCTTGGTGGTGCTCTCCTAACATGGTTGGTTGAGAGAGAAACTTGAGATTTTCTTAAACACTTCCATTTTGCAATAGTGAAGTGATTTAGTCATCCAAGGAGACAGTGTGTACCAGACCTGTGAAGTGATGCAGGTAGATCAAGTCAAGGAAAAAGCAGTTTAGTGATTCACAGAGATAAGAGCAGAGAACATAAGATACCTCTTAAATCCCTTCTTTCCCATTCTGTGAGAGTATGGTGGTGAAAATGCTCCTTTCAGGTTCTGAATATAAGCTGACATAATGAGGTGAATTTCCAAAAATATTCCAAGAAGGTGGATTGCTTTTTCAGTGGCTTGTTGGTGGTATCCAGGTGCCTCATTTGGTATTCTTGAAAATCCTTCCTTCCTTCTAAAGAACCTCTCTAGTGTCTATTTTATTTTCTCTGGTGAACAAGAATGACTCCTTGATCTTGGGTTTTGCATTTGCAAATAACCATTCTTTGTATTCCACTCAGATGAAGAGAGCAAACAACTATTTAAAGCAAGGAATGCAAGAGCTTGCAAAGTATAAAAGGAAGTTTTTTCCTCCTCATATGTTTGGAGAGGTTACCAGGCATTAGACAGGCAGTCCTTGATGAGTCCTTGGTTTGAATTGCAGTATCTGACCACACAGCCCATTCCACCTGTGCAATGATTGTCTTAAAAATCTCTCTTGTAGGCTCTGAATGATTTAGATTTTTCTTTATCAGATGAAATGATAATGGTCCTGTTGAGATAATGGTTTTGGGTGGTTCTTCCACAGCAGGTCCTCACCTTTACACTGGTTATGATTTTTCATTTTTCATTCCTTGCAGCCAGATTTGGCTCTGGTGTGTGCAACAGGCAAGCCAAAATCTCAGTCCAGTCACTGCCCTGAACACTTCTAAAATGTGGGTTGGAGGGAGATTCTCTCTACTGAGCAAATCATTGGTCAGTGTTTGAAGGAGTAAATAAATGTTGGTGGTGGGACTGCTCCATCACAGAAGATAATTCAGGGGAAGAAAGATGGGAAGGATCAAAGACCAGCATTCCTGTCTGCCCTCACTGGAGTCATCTTTAGATGGCTTTTTTCCTCTCAGCCTGGAAGGCAAAGTATTGGATCTGGGAGTGACTGGGAGTTATCTGGGAAGCTGTTGGCATCTGGATGGTGGAAAGTGTAGAGACAAGAAGTTGGTGAAGGGCAGTAAAGGACCACAGAGTCCCTCACCACTGACCATGGACTCCCTTTTTTCCTTTATTTAGGGATGGTTATTCCTGCACTCCTCAGATGCTCTCCCCTTTCCTGCCCTCCACAGCACTGCTCTTTGCATCTCAGTGGATTTATTCTCCTCCTTATCTAATTTTAATTAAAGCTCCTATCTCCCCCCACCACATAATCAACTGAAGAAAAACGAGCTGGTAAGTCATTGTTTTTACCACTTTGGCAGCAAACAAATGTTATGTCTGGCATGCTCGGCACCAAGTCAGAAAATGAATCAGCAGCTGTTGTGACAGAAGCTTTTTCCTGAATGGGGAAACAGAGAAAGAAAGAAAACAGGCCAGGGGGAGGTTTGTGCAGTGGGCACTGCCAGACCCCATCATTGAATGTTTTTGCCCTTCACTGGGGAAGGGGAAAGGCTGCTGGAGAGGCAGGGGCAGGTTTGTGGCTGCTGCTGGATGGGCTCTGATGCCCATGGCTGGGAAGGAGCAATGGGATGGGCTGGGTTAGGGGGAGAAAGAGGGACCCAGATCTTTGCAGGTTTTCCTCAAAGCCCCCCTCAGCCAGGCAGGCAGAGAGTTCATGCACATGCACTGGACAGGAAACACCTCTTTGTCTCTGCATGGCACCATGGCATGGGGGTTTGTGCCCATCCATGGCAAAAGGATGAATTATTCCTTTGTGTCTGGATTTGGATCATATTGAATTGTTTTAAACAACAACCTTGCATGCATTACACAGCATGCTGTGAGCTGCAAGGTCCTGGAGGAGAGAGTGGTTTATGGTTTATGGCACCCCAAATCACCCTCATCCTTTTGTTTCACCTATTGATTAACTTATCATAAGGGCTGAATTTGCCTTGTGACCTTTGGTATCTGCTGATTCTTTTGCACCAAACATTTGGGGGCACATAAATAATGCTTTTGACTAATATTACGGCCTTGTTAATATATTGCAAACTATTTCCACAGGAGCAGCACCAAAGTTTTATCTGCTAAATAAATATTGCCAGGCTAAGCTAATACACAGAGTAGGTCTGGAAAAATCACCACCATGAGGCAGGCACAGGGTCCAGCTGGAGAACTCTAAAGTTCAGCTGGATGATGATCAACACTGGAGCTGCAGCAGGTTTGTCTGAGGCAGAGAAGCAGCCTCTGGCCCTCCTTGGAAAAAGCAGCTTTGCTAGGGCAGTTTTAAAGAGAATAACAGAGAACTGAGCCAGCTGAGCTGGTGACTGCAACCAGCAGCAGTAAAGTCCAAAGGGACAGTGTGTGGTTGCTAATCAGGGCAGAGGTTGGCCTGAGTTTCTGGAGACAATTGTCACATTATTTATAGCTTCTTTCATGCCAAACAGACTAGCAACATGTTTGTGCTTTCCCTGTACCTATAAATTCCCTCCTAAACTCTAAAAAATATTCCCACCCTGTCCCATGGGTCAGAGGAGGGGTTTTTCTGTGACACAGCTGCAGGGACTCTCTCTACCTCTGGATTCCCCTTGCTGAGTGTCCAGTGATGTTCACAGGACAAAGCCTCACCATGCCAGAGACCCCTCNGTTGGGAGGGTTTGGGTTGGGATGGTTTTGGGTGGGATGGTTTTGGGTGGGATGGGATGTTTCATGTTAATATGACAGAGTACAATGATCATGAGAAGAACAAAGCTGTGGGTCAGGTCTGTCTGACATTTTGTGTATCGACTGACAAGGTTTTTGGTGATTTGTGCACCAAATTTCCCTTTCAGCTCCCACTCCACCAGTGCTAGCTCCTTCATTCTGATCCAATGAACCACGCTTTGTCTGTGTCATAAAAAACCTGAAGACCTGTGAAAACACCGGGCACAAAGCACAAAAAACCTGAAATCCTGTGAAAACACCGGGCACAAAGCACAAAAAGCCTGAAATCCTGTGAAAACACCAGGCACAAAGCACCTGCAGCTCCCTGTGGTCACCCAGACAGAGGAGGAGAATGTGGTACTGGGAGCCTGTCCCACCACAGCCACAGAAAGGTGTTTTTATAGAGATTTGTTACTCAAAATAGAGATTTGATGGGAGCACTGGTGCAACAGTCACAGCCTCAGACATGCCAGTACTTGGAGTCCTCAATTTCCCAGTTCATGTAGGAAAGAGCTTGAGGAAGATTGCTCTGGCATGTGGTTACTTTAACTTTGGGTTTGTTTTATGACATGTATGGCTTCTGGATTTATAATCCACCAAGAGGCACCTATTAGACCTCACTTTCTAGGAACACTGCTTTTTATTATCTTACTAAATCATTTATTTTCTCACCCATCCCTGGCAGTGCTGGGCTCTCTCACAGCAGCACCCTGGGCATGGCTCTGCCATTTTTAAGGGATTCAGGATCAGCTTGAGGCTCCTGCACAGCTCTGGTGCCTTGCCCCTATTTTATGTTCACTTTTGAATGGACTTCAGGAGCCATTAGGAACACAAATGTTGAGTTACACTTGCAAAATGTCTCTGGTTAATGTTTTCCTACTGACGCTCTGCTTCGCTCCCCGCCTGCCAGAGTTTCCTGTGACCTATTTGAAATATCACTCTCCTAAGTGAAAATGTGCCTCTCTTTTTCAAACTTGCAAAACTCACAAAAATAAATAGCCTAATTTGGCCAGTTAATAGCCCTCTCCTGGGGCTCCTCTCAGCAACTAAGAGGCCTTTTAAATACAACATTTGTGACTGCGTCATTAAAGCTCTGCATGATCCAAGCAGACTAAACCAAAAAGAAAGAAATGCCTTATTTGATCTAAGTTTTCTTTTCTTTTAAATAGTGACACTAGAGACCCATTTATTTTTAATTACACAATTGCTTTATTAAAAGCCTAAATCCTGCAGTCCCTAGTCATTGCTCAGGCAAAACTGTTATCATTGAAGGAAGGACCTGTAGGATTCAATCCTAAAAATAGGGCAGCTGACAAAGTGCCTTTCAAAATGAGTTTGCTTCATTTTTTAAGGATTTCCCGAGTCAAAGAGAACTTGCCTTGGCTTTGCTTTTCAGCTCCGCAGCAAATTGAAAACTGAATTTAGGAAAACAGTCACTCCAGAGAGCAAAACCAAGCCCAGTTTTCCATTCAGAGTGGCTCTGCTGCCCTTTTTACCCTGAAACATCCTCTAGAGAGCCACAGCAGCATTTACTGGCACAAGATGTGCATGGGAGTTCACAGAACCACAGGATCTCCTGTGTTGGAAGGGATCCACAAGGATCACCCAGTCCAAGCCCTGACCCTGCACAGGACAGCCCCAGAATCACCCCAGAATCAGAATGATTCACCCAGTGATACACCCAAATCAGAACATGATTTAAATGCTCCTTGAGCTCTGCCAGTCTTGCTGCTGTGACCATTTCCCTGGGGAGCTGTTCCAGTGCCCCTCTGGGTTTGGGGAGCCCCCTTTGAGCCCTGCCTCACCTGTGGGGAGTAAATCCAGGTGCTGGGAGGGTGGCAGAGGGCAGGACTGGTCCTGTGCCCCTCACCCTGTGCTACACAAATGCATTTCTGTGTCTGGGCTCTGCAGGACAGGTCTCCTTGCTGGGTTAAGAGCACTGCCAGCAGTAGGAGAGCAAGCAGCCACTTGCACATAAACTGGGTTATATTTCTGGGCTAAACTCCAAAACCTTTAGTTTTATTATCTAATTACCCAACCAAACTCATTCATCTTTATTTTTCAGCCTTTCCCACAGATCCCAGTTAAAATGCAGCTTTGCTATCTGAAGTGCTGCCCAGGCACTCTCAGCTTGGAAAAATCCGTGGTTTCTCAGCTTTATTCACTCCAACTGTGTTTTCTTAGTGCAGAGGATGAATGGCAGAGATCCCAGCCCTGATCAGCAGCAGAGTGGTCCACATCAGGCTGTGCTGACATGAAGGTGGCTGCATTATCATGGACAACTGTACCAGGGGAAGTAAGAGAAAGAAATTTAAATGTATTTTCTATTTAAATGTAGACTTCATCCCCAGTGTGATGTGTTGTTGTTTGCACTCAGGGCTTCGTGGCAGGGCTCACTGCAAAGTCTTCATTGCAAAGAATAAACACCAAGAGTTGGTAAATAAAAACAACAGGGGGAAAAACTGCCCCTCACCTCCAGTAGTTAATGAGACATCAGGAATACTGCCCTGGACAATGGAGTCCAAGGAAAAAAAAAAAAAAAAAAAGAAAAAAAAGAAAAAAAGAAAAAAAGAAAAAAAGAAAAAAAGAAAAAAAAAGAAAAAAAAGAAAAAAACCCTCGTGTCCCATCCCTTTTCTCTGCAGGACATGAGCCCTCCTCACCATATGTTCCTGTTGTGTAGATGTAATCCCCATCCCATGCTGGGGCAGAGGCTCCTGCTCACATAACCCTGCCCCTGGGAGGGGCTTCCCTTGCAAACACTCTGGATTTTCTTGTATTCTCTGTGTTCCTTGCCTTTAATTCCTTAGGGAGTGCACACGCTGGCAGGCTGGGTGGGCACTCAGATGTGGTGAATGCTGCAAAGCAGAAAAGCTTCCCCCAGAGCTGACAACGCTCCTGTTTGCTCCTGTTTGCTCCTGTTTGCTCCTGTTTGCCCTCCAGGTGGCAAGGGCTGGGCAGGGGGACAGAGGGGAGAGGTGGCAGATGCTGTGGGGCTGCTGCCTTGCCAGCTTTGCCTTCCTCTGAGGAAGGAGGGATGGGAGAGGAGCCCTCATGCAGCCTCTGTCCCTCTGAGCCCCTTGCAGACAGAGAAACCCCCTGGGTTTGGGGGCTGTGCCTCACAGAAGGCACAGATGCTTTGTGCTCTGCCCTCCTGGCCATGCTCTGCTGCCAGGGCTGGGATGAGCCCAGCAGGAGCTCCAGGAAGGAGCTGGGGCTGTGCCAGGAGCCTGAGAACAGGACCTGCCCAGCAGGGCAGTGGGGCTGGGTGGGTTTGTGATGGGAAGGACAAGCCTAAATTGGTGCTGGAGGAAGGAACCTGCTGGAGCAGAGCATGCCAAGGCAGCAGGACACAGAGCATGGAGATGGGTTTGGCCATTGAGCATTGTCAGGAGGAGCTGCTAGCTGTGGTGATGGAGAGCTAAACCCTCAAAACCCTCAAAAACCCTCAAAGACCTCAAAAAAAAAAAAAGGGTAAAAACCCCTCGGGCTTCCAGGGTGTGCTGTGCTGTGCAGGCTTCACTCAGGGACTCTGTGGCCACAATTCCACTCACCCTGCACCTCTGGGGGCAGTGGAACTTCTCACTTCAGCTCTACCAGCTGCCTTCATCTTCCCACATGTTTCTTATGATCTCTCCCACTCTAGATTTTACCCCTGACCACACAAGCAGCACTTGGAATAATTAACACCTTGTGCTTCTAACATCTTATTGTTTACAAAGCAGCTGCACCCTTTTCTTTCAGTGTATTGACTGAAAATCAACATTTTATATGAAAGGAAAAGAAAAATAATATTCTCTCGAGCCACAGTGAGTTACAACACCATCTCTCCTGTAATCAAGATATTGCTGAATTATGGTGCTATAAACAAACACTTCTGATATAACCACAAACACTGTGGGACATGTAACACATTGGCAGTATATTTCAAGTGACAAACTCATTTATTGTGGGGAGTGGAGGGAGGAAAAACACCTTTCCAGAAGCCACAGCAAGGAATTACAGCAAAGAATGACCAGAGCTTAAGGGTACAGGCTCAAAGTAATTCTAACAACCTGGCTGGAATAAAGCACTTTGAAGTATGAACAAGATTAGAGCAGTACCAGTAGTTCAGGAGGTGAGGATACAGGACTTGGTTATTCTCTCCTTTCAGCTGGCATAAATCATGATTAATTCCACAGCACTTAACAGAACTGCCTTGCTGTGGGACTGGGAAGGAAAGAGCTCCCAGAGGGGCTGGGGAAGGGAGCCCACAGCCATCCCATAACCTTTGTAGGCAGGTGTGGAGGCTCCCCTGCTTGCAGGTGGGGCTCAAATAACAATCATGAATCATTAAGGTCCATAACTATCAGGGAGATCAAAGGGAGCAGGAGCTGGAGGTGAGAGCAGCTCGTGCCAGATGCTGTGGAGGCAGAGCAGGCTGGAGCTGCCTGCCAGGGATTTCATCTCTTGCTGGGTTCCAGGTGGCTGCAGGGTCACTTTGGTCAGTGGGATTGGAAGAGAGCCATCCTCTGCCTCCTGGATGTGTGGTGAGTTCCAGGTCAGGAGACTTTGCCCAAACAGGGTGATTTTTTTTTGTTGTTTTACTATGCAATAGTATTTTGGTGATGTGCTGCTGCCCAGGTTGTTAAATGTGATAACACTCCTGTGTTATCAGGATTGCCTCTCTGGGCTGTGAGTGGGACCAGGGTGGGCTGGGCAGCTGTTCAGAGTCTCCCCATCCAGGACAAAAGGACAAAATCTGTGCATTGGGAAGGGGAGAAGGAACAGGGATATTGTGTCCCTTGGTAAACCTGGCCCTGGAAAAGATCATGTACAAACCCTCTATGGTTATAGTGCAGGCATGAATCTGCTCATGCTGGAGCAATTGTGATCAATTAAAGCTCCTTGGCTGTCTCCTAAAACTTCTGAATTTATACCAGCATGCAGGCTATTAACAGGTTACCCAAAGCTTGCCTGAGGTTCTCAGGACTGAGTTTGAAGCTAAAAAATCAGCTAGACTGGGATGTTTAAAGTGACCTAGCTGAGACTCCAGGTGAGGATGGTCAGGTTTGCATTGCTTCTGTAAGGCTGGGTTTCCAAATGTGCCTCTACAAGAACACTGGGGTTCTCTGGCTTTAGTTTTCAGTGAGTTTCGAGGAATAAAGCTTCAAGAAATTCCACTGCAGAGTCTGTAAATGAGCACAAAAATGCATTGAATGGGAGCTGTTCAGTGTACAGGCTTCTGATGGGTTTGACAGCACAGCTCAAAAGTTCCTTGAATAATAAGTCTGTGATTTCTGGCAGCCTGCAAGTGCTGAACTCCTTTAGATTCTAAAGCAAATAGATACATCTTAACAAAGACCACCTCATGTCAACCATCCTTAAAATTATAGCACAGAGATTGAAATAAAGTGTGTGTACTTGTCTCTCCTAGGACAGACGGAAGGGGAAAGCATTATCAGAATTCTTTAAACTCATCTTAACAGTATTGAACCAATTATTTTGCTAAATCTGGGTTTGTTTTCTGCCTCTCAATGAGAACATTTGAAGTCTATCATCTCCACCATTTACGAGTTACCAGTCTGCAAGTGTAAAATTTCCAACTGGAACATATGGTATCAGAGGGAACAAGGGGGAAATATCTGATTGCTCATGCTCCCCAAACTCCACATCTACTGCATTTAGTATTTTGCTCACAGTTCCTTTAGGGGAAAATAAAAGAAATCATCTCTGATCTGAGACCAAGCACTGAACATTTCACCCTGAACAGGCTTTTTGAAAAAGTTACAAGCAGCTGAAAAGGGAATAGAATAAAAACTCCATTTGTTTCTTCACAGTGGGCAGAACTTAGTAATGCTGATGAAACCTCTCTGAACCTTCTTCTCTGAGTTCTGATGCCTGTTTTGGGGGCTTGTTCCAAAGAGTTCCTTGCTGGCCTCTTGGATCTCCACTGGGCTGAGCCATTCTGGAGTGGACATCCCTTTATCTGTAACAGAGGATGACCATGCAGACCCTCCCTCTGTGCAGAGCAGCAAAAATCCCTTTCCCCTGCTTTCCTGCAGAGCCCTGAGCAGCCAGGCTGTAAAATGCAAAAAAAAAGGCTTCTCACTCTTCCTCCTGGCAGAATCAGGAGGTCCTAACCCCTGTAACCCTGGGAATTGATGTGACCAAACCCCAGAAGATGTGACCAAACCTTCCCCTTGGCAAGGTGATGGCTGTGTAGTGCCACATGTACAACCAAACCCACCCTCGCTGCCACTCAGACAGAAAGCAGCTTGTTTGGGAGCAACTTCCCTGGGAGGGGAGGAACAGATGTTGGAACCAGAAGCATATGTGACAGTTGGGAGAGACAGCGTGGAAAGGCACAGTTGAAAGGAGAAGTCTGATGGGAGTGTGATGACAGCAGCAGGACTTCAGTGACAAGGAGTGGGAAGGAGAACAAGCAGGGAGGAGTGTTACTTCAAAAGCTGAGCAAAGTGCACAAGCAGATATGTCAGGGAAGCGTCAGGGAAAGGAAGAGAGGGAATGTGAGAGTAGAGACAGGCTTGGGATCTGTCTGCAAGCGTGTGTGACCTGTTGCCTGACAAACAGAGAGAGGAAAGCCTTTTATTCCTCTGCCTCCTTCCCTGAGTTAACTCTTCTTGCAGCCAGGCTGGCTGCCAGCTCTGGGGAGCTCCTCAGGGAGTGCCCGTGGAGGGTAAAGCTGCCTGGACTGCTCCAGGCAGTGACTGGGGGGCTCTGGGGGAAGATTCCCCAGCAGGGATGCCCAAACCCTTCCCCTGCTTTTATAGGGTGGCACAGTAGCCTCAAGCCTTGGGATTCTGGACACTGCAAGAGGAGGAGGAGAGGTGACAATCTTGTGACAGGCTTTGCTTTTGGCTGTGCTGTGACCACCAGGGCAGGATCCATGAGCAGATAGAGAGAGATTTGTGCATTTCTGCTGCTGCAGGAGGAAACCCCACACCTCTCCAGCAGTGTCACCCTGGTGACATCAGTCACAGCCCTGCAGAGCCCAGTCCTGCCCTGGTTCAGCACCAGGATGGTGATGCTGGAGTGTGGAGCCTCAGAGCCAGGGGAGGGGCAGGGAGCTTCTCCTCCCGAGGGATTTATTTACAAGGGCAGATTTGCACAGCCCTGCCTGGGCTCCCCTGACTCCCAGTGAGCCTTCAGAAACACCAACTGGCCCTTTTTGTAGGGAGGGGAGAGTTTCCCTCATATGGGGTGAGCCTTGAGAGGTGACAGTGAAGGGACTGCAAGGAAGTGCCAGTCCCAGCCAGCCAGGCAGGAGCTGCGGTCTGACAGGGGATGTTGCACCTCTGGTGCCTTTCCCCCTGCACAGGAACATTGGAATTCGTTTCTTGGTGTGAAATCCCAGCAAATTAGAGGCAGATCACATCCCTGGAGTGGGTGTGCAGAGAGAAAGGCTGAACCAGGGTGATGGGGACAGGCCAGGGTGAGCTGTGTCCAGCAGCTTTGGGGGAGTGGAGCCTCACAGCAGAAGGTCAGCCCTGTGTAGGGCCAGCAATGCCTCCTTCCACTGATTTATTTTAAGGATTAAATTAATGGAGAGGATCACAAGGGAAAAACAGTGTCAGGACACTGCAGCAGTGCAAGGGTGTTGAGTGCTGCTGGAGGAACAGCTCCATGAAGGGGTGAAGGGACCTGCCCCTCCTCAGCAGGGGAAGCAATGCAGGCTCATGGTCAGGAAGGCAGTTTTGGGCAGTTTTTGGGCAGTTTTTGGGCAGTTTTGGGCAGCACAGAATCAATGCACAGATTATGTTGGGAGTGTAAAGGTGATGGGAGCCTCTCTGGTGCCTGCTGTACTGGGTATTTGGGCTGCAGGACTTTTCCTGGGGCTGATTTCAGGAGAGCACCGTGGGCACTTCTCACTTGTGCTGGCTGTTCTCACTCCAAAGCTGTGGTGAGGGGCAGAGGGGCATCTGCAGGCTGCCAGGGTGGCTCAGACAGGAGGAGTGGGGTATTTTCACCCAAGGGTGATGTACTTTGCAGCAGGATAGGGCTGAGTATCCCACAGGTATATATATCCCAGGTATATATCCCCCAGCTTGGCTTTGTGTATCAGAATCACACCTTTCTTCTAATTAAGGATCCTGTGCAAGTTAATTGTAAGAGTCAAGGTCATACTTAAGTTGCATTTTCTAAAGGTGCTAGTGCAGGTACTGAAATCAA